>JAJSOF020000035.1:13242414-13624914 GCA_025594305.2 Periplaneta americana
AGGAACGCGGGCTTTCTTAGCGGAAAGGTTTTCTGTTTGTGACGGCATAACAGATAGACTCGCTGCATGCGCGGATCAAACAACTCACCGACGCTTTCGAGCAGAAAGGATTAAGTCCACAGGTGCGTTTGCAGGAGGGGTGCGCAAATTCTCAGCAAGACAACAGCATTCACGTTTATCTGAGTGACGAATTGCAACAGTGTATTGCAATAATTATAATGACTATTTCGTTTATATGACGTCATTCCATTTTCGACCAATGAAGTGTAATGAAATTTTGAATTCCAACCAATCACAATCAGACTTTGCGATAATTTTTTCAGCTAGATTTATCGCTATCAATTTATCGCATGATCGTTCTTTTGTTTAGTCATTGTCGCCAACTGTTTCCACGTAAATACTGATGATCATGAATACATTAAGATCCAACCCAACGGTTAAATTTTTCTTTCAACTTTAAAGCAATGAATGCAAGATTGATATTTAATATTAATTAATATATTTACGCAGTGAAGACGACATTAAAAAAGGCGCACCATGTAGACACAAAATCTTCATGCATCTTAATTGAACGTACCTTTTAAACTTGATTCTTTCAATATTCTTCCCAGATTGCACGCATACGCGATTGGAATATTGAACTGTGTAGATGCAGCTTTAGTTCCGTTACACACTAAGCGAGAATGCGTTTGTCGAGCTATAAAAAATGCTTTCGTGTAGCACTGATTGTAAGTAACGGTCGAAATAAGATACAGCTGACATTGGTCCTGCTTCCACAGGTAACATAACCTATAAGTAGCCTACAAAATTTTTATTTTGTGAATGAAATGAAACAATTAATAGAAAGTCAGATGTTCAATTTATGTAACATCATCACATATCAAACCCAAAGACCTTGCATAGTAATAATAAGGTCTTTTCATCAAACTGCCTTCCGTATGGCGTAATAAAATTCGTGTTTTAATTAGGCCTATCTATACAGAGCTGGCTTCACTGTGTAGCAACATGTCTCGCTGTGAATACATAAGCATTGGTATATAGCTGTCCTCATCGTTACTGTTAAATTAAATTATGATTTCAGCAGATAATGAAAATGTATTTGTGCGAGATCGTGCGTATTTGCTTGTTTTCCGCACAGAACCAATACGCGGTAAGTGTGAAATACCACATTCAGTATTCCCAACGTAACACACATAACAATTTCCCTCTTCTTACCGCTTAAGCGCGACATTCATTTTACTGTTTTAGGCTTTTAACATATTATTTTTAGAGACGTTTAACATAGTAATAATTATAAATTTGAGACTTACCACTGCAATTTCACCTAAATTGCAATGTTAATTATTGTTTTTAAATATTTGCAAAAATTAAGTAAAGTCTACTACTCCACGAAATTTATTGTATTCCTGATACAAGTAACATTAAGGAAGCCGTGAAAAAATCAACGAGATTCCAGATGCCGATGTTATTACTGCAATATGTTATATAAATAATATTGTTAAAATATTAAAATGAAAAATAAATCATTACATAACCTTACCGTTTGTTTTAAGTTCGCATTTATAGACTAGGGGAAAAAAAGACAGACGTATATCACGGCCTGCTGGAGTATAGTAAACACAGAAAACATTTTACAGCAACAATGTTGAAGAAAGATATTTTGGTGTTCCGAAGTTGGCGTCATTAAACAGAAACCAAGATGGAGATTTCATTGCAACTAATTAGAAATTCGTCTTTCAGGTATGTAATAAACGATCTTCGCACAAAATAATGTACGATACACGAGCGGTATGTTTGTTTTCATGTTCTCGGAAATTAAAAAAGCTCAACAACGTTTCGCTTTTTCAGTCTTTTCCTCGAGCATGAAAGCGTCAACATACCGCTCTTGTAACGTATATTACTATTATGTTATAATAATAAGAGAAAAGTGCAGTACATGTAATTAACATTGTTAAACGTGTATTTCGCTTTTCGCAATTGGCATTACTGAATAATAACATCGAATTTCTTTATTGCAGTAATCGATATTCATCTACGAGTATGTCAACTTCACAATGTCTGAATAGGTTAAGTATTCGTTGATAAACAATTATTAACATTTTGTGATCGAATTTTAGGGAAATATTATTTACATTTTTATTTTATTCACGAAATAGTCCTAATAAATGCCACTCGAGGTCTGAGATTTCCCAGATAAATCTCAGACCTCTCGTGACATTACTATAGAAAAATACAAAGTTGCCAAAAAAAAACACAAAATTTAAATGCTTATATTCCAGTAGCTAATGATTTCACTTAAAATTTTATTTCACAGGCGAATTTCACAGTCCTTGTAGACCGGAAAAATATTGTAATATTAAATGTTTACCATTTATTAAACATTATTTTTTATTTTCTGTAAGGCGTGCAAAATCGATTGTTTATGCCGATCTAAGCACTATGGTCTTACGAATTCAGCAGGCCAAGCCGTTTGTTGTGCTATCATCAATTGTTTTCTTCCGTTTTGAGTTCTCATTTTGTGAATAATGGGTCGCTTAACGAACGAAGACAAGATTTTCATTCAACATTTGCACCAATACGATAATTTATCTGCCCGTCAAATTGTAAGGAACTACTCTCAGCGAGAATGGTCTGTTTCAAGTGTACAACGATTGATTAGCAAGATACGGACATGATATCCCTCCTGAGAGATTATTGCGTTAAAGATCGCATTTCTCAGATTCCCTGATGGTTTCCGCTGGAGTTTCAAACGAGATCTTAATCCTATGGACTGTTTTGTATGGAGTCAACTACAAAAAGCAGTTTACTACAAAACAAGAATTCGTAATATTGAACATTTAAGACAACGCCTTCTTGAATGTTGGGACCGTCTTGATCAAAGACAGATATCCAGTGCTATTGGACAATGGAGAAGACGCCTACAAATGGTTGTGCGGGCAAATGGCGGTCACATAGAGCATCATTTTTAATTTTGATTACCTATTTGAAAGATTCAAAATTTTTATACATCTGATTGGTTTTTTCTGCCATTTTAATATAACTTTGGCACCACTGAAGTTGCCCAAAGTAATATTCCGTAATTCTGATTACAAGTCACTGACTGTCATTTGTAATTCTGAATTCGAAATTATTCATGCAACCTTTTCTTTTTATTTTCCTTTACAATCTCTTTGTTAGAACCAAATTTTGAATCTCAGTTGCAAGAACAACGTTCAGTCAAATGAGGATATGGAATAAATTACTTTATTTATTTTATTTATCCATTTATTTATTTATTTTTATTTGTTTATTCGTTTGTTCATTTGTTCGTTAGTTTGTCTGTTTATTTATTTACTGACTGTAACATCACTGTTATCAAGCCTTAAAGTTTGTCAAAGAAAATTCACAGATGTTGACACATAGGAATGATGTTCACCTATACAACACCAGAAACCGTGACCTTTTTGATATACCTAAGTGTAGGCTAACCAAAACAATGAATAATTATTTTATTATGTCTTTAAAAATTTCAAATAAATTTCCGACACATGTTTTCAATCTGGAAAGGAAGTCTTTTGAAAGACTTGTCTCTGGTTGGTTGATCAACAAGCCCTTTTATGATATTAATACGTTTTTTAATGTTAATGTTGTTGAGTGTTTTTGATAAAATGTTATTGTTTATATATGTCTGTTGTTTATTTTATATGTATTATTTGACTTTGTTAAATGCACAAATTCGCGTTCACTGACCGTACGATACTCAATATAGTCACTCATTTATTTATTTATTTATTTATTTATTTATTTATTTATTTATTTATTTATTTATTTATTTATTTATTTATTTATTTATTTATTTATTTATTTATTTATTTTCATTTATTTATTTATTTATTTATTTATTTATTTATTTATTTATTAATTTATTTGTTTATTTAATAAATTTATTTATTTATTCACTTATTCATTTATTTATTTATTTATTCATTTATTTATTTATTTATTTATTTATTTATTTATTTATTTATTTATTTATTTATTTATTTATTTATTTATTTATTTATTTATTTATTTGTTTATTTAATAAATTTATTTATTTATTCACTTATTCATTCTATTTATTTATTTATTTATTTATTTATTTATTTATTTATTTATTTGTTTATTTAATAAATTTTATTTATTTATTCACTTATTCATTCTATTTATTTATTTATTCATTTATTTATTTATGTATTATCTATTTTTATTTGTTTGTTTGTTTAGTTTGTTTTTGTTTTTTTTTTATTTATTCATTTATTTTATTATTTATTTATTTATTTATTCATTCATTAATTCAATGTCAATTTATTTATTTATTTATTTATTTAATTGTTTTTTTTGTTTTTATTTGTTTTTATCTATTTATTCATTTATTTATTTTATTTATTTATTTATGCATTCATTTTATTTATTTGTTTATTCATTCATTCATTCAATTTATTTATCTATTTATTTATTTAATTATTTGTTTTTCTTTGTTTATTGTATTATTTATATTTATTTATATTTATTTATTATTTTTTTTATTTTTTTACTTATTTATATATTTAGTCATTTATTTATTTATTTATTTTTATTCATTGATTCATTTAATTAATTAATTCATTTATTTATTTATTTAGTTTGTTTTTGTTAGTTTTTGTCTGTTTTTGTTTATTTGTTCATTTATTTATTTATTTATTTATTTTTATTTATTTATTTATTTATTTATTTATTTATTTATTTATTTATTTATTTATTTATTTATTTATTTATTTATTTATTTATTTATTTATTTATTTATTTATTTATTTATTTATTTATTTGCGAAAGAGACAGGAGATAATGATAACAAAACAAAGAAACTAGGACAAGGAAGAAGAAGTAATATCGAAGGAAGTAAGATGAAAGAGATACAGAACATTATAATATGATATATTATATAATCAGGAAAATTGATAGAATTAGAAGTAAAAGAAAATGAATATATGTTCGAGACAAAGAAAAAGAATATAAGAAGATGAAAAACGGTGACTTAAGGAAAAACAAGAAATGCGAATATTAGAAATGAAAAGAGGATAAAGGAAGCAAGAATAATCACAAAATAAATGTAAGTGAAAGAATTCAAAAGAGAAATAGTGGCTAGAGAAGAAGTGTGAGAAAGAGAAATAGTGGGTTGAAGAGAGTGGTTATAGTGAATATGACCTCTATAAATTGCGAAGTTCAGACTTCTCGTATTAAGGAAAGGAACTTGTCCTTCATAAACGTTCTTACCCTTACTAATTCCCCTTCTGAATCGCTTCTGCAGTTCTTTAGCTGCGTAAAAGGAACTGGATCATGATACAAACCACTCAACCCTCATCGCTGGGTTAAGAAATCTCCTACACGTTTGTCAGCGTGTACATAGAACGCTATGTTTTCCTTAACGACGTCGGGGCTTTTCAAGCTTGCAAGTCCAAGGCACTGCTACTCCACTTTAGCAAAGGACACTAAGGACTTTACTACGATAAGGACTGCTATTGCAGCTGCAATTAATTTTATAAATCATATCCGTGTAGTAATGTATTCAGTTTACCAATCAACACAGCTTCCTAATCTTGGCTTAACGATGAATAATTAACAGTTCTAGCGCCAGGAAAATTGGGGCGATAAATAATTTATGAGTCCCTCATTTCATATTTAACGAGCTCCCAATTATTCGTATATAAATCTCGTTAAAGGAAAGAGATTAACTTCTTAACTTTCCATAAGACTAAGAACACATGCATGTGGCTGAAATATTTAATATCTTTATGTTTGCTGACGATTTGGCACTTGGACTTTCTCACGAGAATATTTTAATGAAAAGACAGCTTGACAACTCATCGTCCATGACAAAAGACTGGTGCGATGCCAATAAACTCAACATTAATTCTAATAAGACTGTAGATATTGATATTTAATTTAACAGAAATTTTACTGATTTGTTTTCCTCAATTAAATGTCTTGGCATTCACCTCGAAGCTGGTCTAGGCTGGAGTACTTACTTACTGGCTTTTAAGGAACCCGGAGGTTCATTGACGCCCTCACATAAGCCTGCCATTGGTCCCTATCATGAGCAAGATTAATCCAGTCTCTATCATCGTATCCCACCTCCCTCAAATCCATTTTAATATTATCTTCGCACCTACGTCTCGGCCTCCCCAAAAGTCTTTTTCCCTCCGGCCTCCCAACTAACACTCTATATACGTTTCTGGATTCGCCTTTACGTGCTACATGCCCTCCCCATCTCAAACGTCTGGATTTAATGTTCCTAATTATGTAAGGTGAAGAATACAATGCGTGCAGCTCTGCGTTGTAACTTGTCCCAACCAGAATTTAAACCAGACCAGCTCGT
Source organism: Periplaneta americana (assembly GCA_025594305.2). Taxonomy (NCBI): domain Eukaryota; kingdom Metazoa; phylum Arthropoda; class Insecta; order Blattodea; family Blattidae; genus Periplaneta; species Periplaneta americana. The sequence goes on from JAJSOF020000035.1 coordinate 13,248,791, forward strand.
TTCACGGTCAGTCACGTTACCCGTTAGTCCACAGCGGTGGACAGAAGGGATGTTGAGATAAATGTGGTTATAAGGACCCTTCTTTAGCCATCCATATCTATGGCATGTCCAGGATAAAAATGCACCACTCAGATAAAACTTATCCATTTCTTCAAAGGTGGATGTACAGGACATCATTTTATTTTTACTTCAATTTTTATTGTACCTGAGTTTTTGAATGTACTTCACTCCCACCGCTTCTACTAATGAAGTTCAACCGTCCTCCACACAGATCCAAGACTGCATATACAGTCATAGTAGCCTTACGGTCATAGTAAACAGTACGTTCCAAAAATATGTTCGCGTTTTCCAGTGACGAAAGAGCTTTCAATATTGAATCATTTTCGCACAGGTACTGTCGTCATTTGCCTACGTCATATCCCGGTTTCCCCCACTAGCTTTTATTCGCCAGCTAGTGGCTGGGCTGTCTTAGCTCTTTTCTACAACATTAATTTCTTTTCTGTTTAAAATAATTTAAATAAAAGGGCCTCGTTAAGTAATTAACTATCACGTGATTTCCTCCCTTTCTACTGCCCTACGACATAATCACTTGGACGGACAGTAGTAATTTTATCTGTGCGGGTCGGGCAGAAGTGAAGATTTTATTTACAGTACGTAAGGTGCTCTTTTATAGAGTAGGTACAGAATTATTTCAACATGAGTTACTGATACGAAGTACGAACCTGGTAATTGGGATTAGGTACAATCGTTTATAGTGCGATAATATGCACATTAGAACTTAAGCCTGTATCGAAATGAACGGCCACTATTTTCAAAAATGTGTTTAAATATTCATATTATGATTATTTTTCAATTTAACTTCATTCTCTATAGTGTACGCTAATGTGCTGTAGACAGTATAATATATACGGCATAATGAATACGTCCACATGGACAGTTCAGTTCATGAGTAAAAACACTCATTGTTAATACTGTACTATACTTTGATTAAACAAAAACCTAATAAAAATGATCAAACTCAAAAGCGATATTTCCTAGGTTACGTAAATGGATGAACTACTTTTCTTCCCTCCTATACCTAGTAAAGTGATTTGTTTGTATAGTACGCCAGTATCATCGAACTCCAGTCGTGGAAAGGGGTAGCAAATGGCGTTGACCAAGAGGTATAGGCAAGTTAATATTAAAAGTGAAAGTAAAAATAAAATATGTCCCTGTATATATAATGCGCAGTCCCTTTCTCTGACTAGATTGAAAAGTGTCATCATAAATATATACTTTCAGTTTTCAATACAAATAAGATGTTTCGAAGTCTTTCAGTTCGTTTCTTCCCCTTCCATCTAAAGAGAGACCTACGACGAATTTACAGTTTGGTTATCAATGCTACAAATAAGCTTTGGGGATAGCGTTGCTGTAACAATGGCTGCAGGGAACTCCAAAGGATTAGCTAATGTCTTGCGATGATACACGCGACTAAATAAATACGCCTTCTCTAACCATCGGAGTTTCCGCCATTGCTTTAAGCAAATATTGGGGAGGAGCAAACAGAGGGGCTGTTTGTTAACCACCAATAACGGTGTAAAGCAAGGTTTGTGGTAAATCACATATCTAACCATTCCACCCTCATATTATGGACTATATTGTATTGTACAAATAACGTTTCCAACGGTTTAGGTATCGATTAGATAGAACTCGCTAACTGAGAATATAATGCACTGAAATATTCAATCACTGAATCTTTGATTAGTACTCGTAGATGCACTGCATTAGTCACACATTCCATGAATCACTCTCGCTCAATAGTTCACTCAAAGCTACAGTAAATCAATGTCACTTATCATAAGTCACCAATTGTCACTCAATTACTTGCTCAAACACTCATTCAATGAGTCACTCGATCATTCCCTGAATTGGTCACTCAGTGAATGAATCACTTATCAATCTCCATTAAATAAATCACTCAATAATTCATCCACATACTCACTCAATAACTCACTAAGTGAATCATCAGAACAAGTTAAATGAATCATTTAATCATTCACTCACACAAAGAAGCACTCATTTATGAACATTACTAAATGTTTAATTCACTCACTCATTCAGTTAATTACTCTTTCTCAATCAAGCACTCATCCAGTGCCTTAATCTAACACTCCCTCACTTACTTAAGTGCAGTACTCATTTAGTTACTTAAATTTGCATTCAATGAAACACTTATACAATGAATGAAAACAATTTTGTCAGTTTATTGTCTCACTTTATAACTCGCTCACTAAATTAATCCACCATTCACTCGTTGAATCACTCAGTTCTTCGCTCAGACACTTACTCAAGGATTTGTTCTTCCTCAATCAGTTATGCATTCAAACATTTACTCAATATCTTACTCGCTCAGACACTTACTCAAGGATTTGTTCTTCCTCAATCAGTTACGGATTCAAACATTCACTCAATGTCTTACTCACTTAGGCACTTACTCAAGGATTTGTTCTTCCTCAATCAGTTACGCATTCAAACATTCACTCAATATCTTACTCGCTCAGACACTTACTCAAGGATTTGTTATTCTTCAATCAGTTACGGATTCAAACATTCACTCAATATCTTACTCGCTCAGACACTTACTCAAGGATTTGTTATTCTTCATTCAGTTACGGATTCAAACATTCACTCAATGTCTTACTCGCTCAGACACTTACTCGAGGATTTGTCCTTCCTCAATCAGTTACGGATTCAAACATTCACTCAATATCTTACTCGCTCAGACACTCAAGGATTTGTTCTTCCTCAATCAGTTACGGATTCAAATATTCACTCAATATCTTACTCGCTCGGACACTTACTCCAGGATTTGTTCTTCCTCAATCAGTTATGCATTCAAACATTCACTCAATATCTTACTCGCTCAGACACTTACTCAAGGATTTGTTCTTCCTCAATCAGTTACGGATTCAAACATTCACTCAATGCCTTACTCGCTCAGACACTTACTCAAGGATTTGTTCTTCCTCAATCAATTACGGATTCAAACATTCACTCAATATCTTACTCGCTCAGACACTTACTCAAGGAATTGTTCTTCCTAATCAGTTACGCATTCAAACATTCACTCAACATCTTACTCGCTCAGACACTTACTCAAGGATTTGTTCTTCCTCAATCAGTTACGGATTCAAACATTCACTACCTTAATATCTTTGTTCTTCCTCAATCAGTTACGGATTCAAACATTCACTTATCTTACTCGCTCAGACACTCAAGGATTTGTTGTTCCTCAATCATTTATGCATTCAAACATTCACTCAATATCTTACTCGCTCAGACACTTACTCAAGGATTTGTTCTTCCTCAATCAGTTACGGATTCAAACATTCACTCAATGTCTTACTCGCTCAGACACTTACTCAAGGATCTGTTCTTCCTCAATCAGTCACGGATTCAAACATTCACTCAATATCTTACTCCTCAGACACTTACTCAAGGATTTGTTCTTCCTCAATCAGTTACGGATTCAAACATTCACTCAATATCTTACTCGCTCAGACACTTACTTAAGGGTTTGTTCTTCCTCAATCAGTTACGGATTCAAACATTCACTCAATATCTTACTTGCTCAGATACTTACTCAAGGATTTGTTCTTCCTCAATCAGTTACGGATTCAAACATTCACTCAATGTCTTACTCGCTCAGACACTTACTCGAGTTTATTCTTCCTCAATCAGTTACGGATTCAAACATTCACTCAATATCTTACTCGCTCAGACACTTACTCAAGGATTTGTTCTTCCTCAATCAGTTATGCATTCAAACATTCACTCAATATCTTACTCGCTCAGACACTTACTCAAGGATTTGTTCTTCCTCAATCAGTTACGGATTCAAACATTCACTCAATATCTTACTCGCTCAGACACTTACTCAAGGATTTGTTCTTCCTCAATCAGTTACGGATTCAAACATTCACTCAATATCTTACTCGCTCAGACACTTACTCAAGGATTTGTTCTTCCTCAATCAGTTACGGATTCAAACATTCACTCAATGTCTTACTCGCTCAGACACTTACTCAAGGATTTGTTCTTCCTCAATCAGTTATGCATTCAAACATTCACTCAATATCTTACTCGCTCAGACACTTACTCAAGGATTTGTTCTTCCTCAATCAGTTACGGATTCAAACATTCACTCAATATCTTACTCGCTCAGACACTTACTCAAGGATTTGTTCTTCCTCAATCAGTTACGCATTCAAACATTCACTCAATATCTTACTCGCTCAGACACTTACTCAAGGATTTGTTCTTCCTCAATCAGTTACGCATTCAAACATTCACTCAATATCTTACTCGCTCAGACACTTACTCAAGGATTTGTTCTTCCTCAATCAGTTATGCATTCAAACATTCACTCAATATCTTACTCGCTCAGACACTTTTGTTCTTCCTCAATCAGTTATGCATTCAAACATTCACTTTGTATCTTACTCGCTCAACACTTACTCAAGGATTTGTTCTTCCCCAATCAGTTATGCATTCAAACATTCACTCAATATCTTACTCGCTCAGACACTTACTCAAGGATTTGTTCTTCCTCAATCAGTTACGGATTCAAACATTCAAATGTCTTATTCAGACACTTACTCAAGGATTTGTTCTTCTCAGTCAGTTACGGATTCAAACATTCACTCAATATCTTACTCCCTCAGACACTTACTGAAGGATTTGTTCTTCCTCAATCAGTTACGGATTCAAACATTCACTCAATATCTTACTCGCTCAGACACTTACTCAAGGATTTGTTCTTCCTCAATCAGTTACGGATTCATTCACTCAATATCTTACTCGCTTGGACACTTACTCAAGGACTTGTTCTTCCTCAATCAGTTACTGCGTGTAATTAAAACTCTTACTCACTAACTTATCCAGTCGCAAGTGCACTCAATTAGTTTCTAAGTTACTTAAGCGTCCACTTACTGAAACATTTACCCACAAAATTATACGCTATTATTATTATTAATACTTTAATTGCTTCATCATACCTTAATGAATTAATAACTCAATTTCTGATTTACAGTGACTTGTATTCATTTCCATAATTCATTCCCTCAGACACTTAACCAACGTTTTACCTCTCAGCCTTAAAAAGAACCTAATCAAAACTTTAGTGATGTCCCACTTCGATTATTGCGATTCTCTATTCACGAATCTAAATACTGATCTTGCCCATAGACTACAGCGTGTTCACAATATCTGCGTTCGTTTCGTTTGTAAAATTAGAAAATTCGATCATGTAACTTCGTCACTAGAATTGTTGCCTTGGAGTTCACTTAAAGAAACAAGATTCTTCAACTCTCTCTTACTACTATTTAAAATTATCCACACCTCCACACCCTCTTACCTAGCATCTCGTTTTGTTTATCTTTCACTACCTCGAACTCGGAACATGTACCTTCTTTCTATTCCTCTGCAAAGAACATCCTTCTACTCATCTTTCAGCATTCCACGCCTCTAGAACTCTCTCCCTGACCATGTCAGAGACTGTCGGACAATATCAAAATTCAAATTTAAATTAAAAAACCACATTCTAGTTCATGGAATTGCTTTTTGAACATGTCAGGTTGTGCAACTTCGGCTTAACCCATGACATATAGTAAATATTGTAACTATGCTGTTGTAAAATTGACAATTAATATGTAATGTATTTATTATTATTATTATTATTATTATTATTATTATTATTATTATTACTATTATCAGTTATGAATTATCACTATCATCATTGCTATCTCTGTTTTTCTTTCTTTTTTTTCTTGTATTAGCTCGATGAGAGGTCTATAGTGTTCTTTTGACCCTGTTGATCCTCTATAGGGGCTTTAATTTAATTTGTATTATTTTCACCAGCGTCTGTATTTATTTTTTGTATTTATATGTGTTATCTGGTGGAATGGAAGTGAAGGCCTTATGGTCTTAATCCTGTCGTTAAATAAATAAATAAATAAAATAAATAAATAAATAAATAAATAAATAAGTAAATAAATAAATATTATGTATATTGCAACATTTAATTTTTGTTTCATATTTTTTTTCTTTTCGTAATTATATTTCCTGCATTTGTTGCTTCCTCTTTAATGCAGACAATTTTTTTATTTATTTTTTCAGTCATAAACTGAAGTAAATATGAATTTTTCAACTGTTATTAGCTTTTAAATTCCACTTTCTCTTTACCTTTGAAAGCCAGAGCTCAGCATTTTATTATGTTTGCTTTATGAGGCTCCTCGACTGAAGTTTCTGAATTCTAACACTGGGGGCGCCACTCCATAGCCGCCGATTATTGAGAGATAAGCATCTAACTCCCCTACGTCTGTGTAAACACGGTGTCCATGAAAGGAGTCTGTGCAGAAAGAGCCTGACCTCGTAATCAACTTCTTATTTTCATTAGAACTACTTTTTTTCCCCACCTGCGGTTTCTAATTCGTGTTTAAAATATAGACTATGTTTGATCTCTTGGTACGTTAAAAATTATTTGAACAACAAAATTAAATTTTAATATCTCACTGCAGTTAGCTAGTTACCTGGTTTGTCTATCAGTTCCCTTCTTTAATAACTTCCAAAAGCTTTAAAGACAATTACATTTCCTAGAAAAGCGTTGAAAAGATTATCCCAATTCAGCATGACGAGGCAGGCTTTAAGAAGGAGGTAGGCATCTGTACAATTCATTTCTCACTGTTTATGGAGTTATTATTATTAGGGATTGGATTTGTAGGTTTTTACCTATGGTTTACCTTGCTTCTTTATTTTTTATTTTATTGGGTTATTTTACGACGCTGTATCAACATCTAGGTTATTTAGCGTCTGAATGAGATGAAGGTGATAATGCCGGTGAAATGAGTCCGGGGTCCACACCGAAAGTTACCCAGCATTTGCTCGTATTGGGTTGAGGGAAAACCCCGGAAACTTGCCCCGACCGGGATTCGAACCCGGGCCACCTGGTTTCGCGGCCAGACGCGCTGACCGTTACTCCACAGGTGTGGACACCTTGCTTCTAAGCTCAGAATTTCTTTAATACTTTTCGGAATCATGATCGCAGGAATCGTATATGTGAATTCTGTTGAACCTATAAAAACCTAAATTGTATCTTAGTACCTAAAAAAACTTAAATCATTGTTGATAAGAGTTATCCTTTATTTATATATTGACTTTTGTTTTGAGAGAAATATCAATACTTTTCGATTGCTGGTAAAATTCATGTTCTGGGAATAATAAGTTAATTAAGTAGTAAAATATCGCTGTAATCGAAAAGTATTGGGAATAAATTTGAATAAGGAACAAAAAAAGGTTTCTTTCCCAGGCAGGATTCGAACCATGAAAGTCTTAGTTACCAGTATATCGTGCTCTGGAGTGAACAAGGCTCTGAAATCAGCTACAAAGGTCGGTCCGGTTTTTCTTGCCACTACTGTAGTTATATCAAGGCAAATTATATTAGATAAAATATTAATTCTTACAATGATTTATTCAAAGTACAAATAATGTCAAAGGGGAAAGAGCAAAATTTCGACTTTTATAAATTTTGATATATAGTTTGGTTATTGAAAAGGTCAGTTTCGGGGTCCATGTTGCCTTAATAAATATATATTTATTTTTTTAAGAATAACTCTAAAGTGCCTGGGAAAAGTGACATAAGTCAGTTTCCACAAACCTTTTTTGATAATTTATTGACGACTTACACTGGTTTATGTCGATTTGATTTTTTCTCTATGAATTATTGTAATGGGAGAAATACTTATGTCTCTTTTTCCAAGCGAGCAGATGTTCCGTAAGTTGTAAATAAATTATCAAAATTTTTAAAAAATTTTATTTGGTTATTTTACGACGCTGTATCAACATCTATGTTATTTAGCGTCTGGATGAAATGAAGGTGATAATGCCGGTGAAATGAGTCCGAGGTCCAGCACCGAAACTTACCCAACATTTGCTCGTATTGGGTTGAGGGGAAAACCCCGGAAAAACCTCAACCAGGTAACTTGCCTCAACCGGGATTCGAACCCGGGCCACCTGGTTTCGCGGGCAGTTTTTGCAACCCCTTTCACAGGCTGGACAAAAAAACCTAAAAAAACCTATTTCACCAATTCCAAAAACCTAAAATGGTCTTTTTAAAAACCTAAAAATCCGGTCATTAATTATTATACACTGAATGACAATTAAAAAGATTTTTCAAAGTCTGAATCAAGTATTTCAAATATAATATTTTAGCGTACTGTAATAATAATAATAATAATAATAATAATAATCCGTGGCACTAAAGCCCTTTAAGAGCTCATACTGACCAGCCAGCTAATGGTCTCACACCCATATGCTGAAGCAGAGCTGGACGATCATCCAAGCAGAATTGAGGTATCGTGTGGTTAGCACGATGATCTCCCCAGCCATTATAGCTGGCTTTCGTAACCGGATTCCGCTATCTGTTGCAGCTCCCCAAATGCATTACGATGCTGGGTGGCCACCGGTCCCATTCACTGGCTGAAATTTCATGAGAAAGTTTCTTTTCCCTTGAGGAATGGAACCAGCGCGCAATCCGTTTCACAACTTCCCAATCTTGTATTGTAATATGAAACGCTACGATACGATACTCATATCGTAAATAACTATTAACTTACCCTATTATCCCCTTCAATCTACACGGTTGTATGTCTCCCATCCTGTATATCCATCTAGTCTAGCAGTACCACAGTCTAGTATATACAGACGCGAAGCTCAAAACGTAGTAAATTTGCAAACATTAGATAGTTGCTCACCACTAGGATCGCTAATATCGCCTCATTACAGGCAATGCAAAATAGAATCGTCACAGTCTATTGTATTGTATTGTATTTATTAACATTCCATGGTATTCATACATGCTTACAGCTAGAATATGGAACAAGTCAAAAAACTTAATACTATTATAAAGTCTTAATTTATAGTCACAGTCTAGATGAAATATATACAGACGAGATTTACAATATAGTCTACTAGTACAACATATAGTTTTAGTATCAATTTCATGAAGTGTTATTGAATGTCATGAATTCACCTACAGAATAGAAGGCGTGAGAAATAAGGCACTTCTTTAATTTTGCCCTAAATAATTTTATGTTTTGAGTTTCATTTTTTATATCGATAGGGAGGCTATTAAAAATTTTTACTGCCATCTAACGCTCTCCTTTTTGATAGCACGATAGACTTGCCGATGGAGTATGAAAGTCATTTTTTGACGTGTATTTATGCTATGAACTGTTGAATTAGTTACAAAGTTTTCACGATTACATACGAGGAAGACTATTAATGAAAAGATACACTGACAAGCCATGGGCATTATTTGTAGTTTTTTGAAAATAGTCCTACACGATTCCCTAGATTTGGCACCTACTATTATTCTAATTACTCTTTTTGTAATAGAAATATATTGTTACTATCTGTGGAATTTCCCAGAATATTATTCCAAAACTCATTACCGAGTGGAAGTATGCAAAGTATATTGTTTTTAAGGTATTGATATTTACTATCTTTTGCATAGATCTAATAGCAAAACAAGCTGAATTTAGTTTGGGGGTAATTTCTTTAATATGATTTTTCCAATTTAACACATTATCGATTTTTAAGCCAAGAAATTTGGTTGTTGTTGTTGTTGTTTCTAATAGGGCTCTATTGTTAATTATTGCGCTAGAAATTTGCGACGTTGAATTTGGACAGGATTTAAATTGAATTATGTTAGTTTTGTTACAATTTAATACCAATTTATTGACTGAGAACCAGTCACATATTTTGGAGAGAATTTCCTCTGTTGAAGATTGGAATGTGTTGGAGTTATTGGCTGTAATTACTATACTTGTGTCATCTGCAAATAATATGGGATGACCTACATCTTTTATAAGGGGGGCAAGATCATTTATAAACACTAGAAAAAGTAGGGGACCTCTAGCACCCTCAAAACTCAAGCTTCGTGATTGTGGCAGTACTCTCACTCGCTCTGTCTTGTCGTTTCGACGCCATGAAAGAATGTCAGAAGATTTCGCTTGTCTCGCGTTATTTTTGTTCCCTACACGCTGCATGGGGGCGTGGTTGTTCCTTATTCCGCTGTCTGCGGCGTCTTTCAACTGTTCCAGACAAAGAAACAACGGAGTCCGTCGGCTAGACTTCCCTCAACAAGGATTCCGACATGTACTGTATTGCTCCGCGACCCAACAAGCCCGGATCGATATCCTCGCAACAGTTTAAACCAAGTGACCCGGGTTCCCTTCCTGACAACGGAACCTAGGATTGTCTTTCTTCTTTAATTTTTACCTCTGATTAAGAATCTGTCTGATATGCACATCTATTATCAGGCAGTACATCTCACTTGATGATAAATGTCAGAGGAAGAACAATAATTATGTGATGTTTGTTGAAGACAATTTTGTATTCGACAGATAATGGAGAAAAATGGGAGTATAAGGTACAGTGCATCAGTTATTCATAGATTTCAAAAAGGCATATGACTCGGTTAAGAGAGAAGTTTTATATGATATTCTTATTGAATTTGGTATTCCCAAGAAACTAGTTCGATTAATTAAAATGTGTCTCAGTGAAACGTACAACAGAGTTCGTATAGGTCAGTTTCTATCAGCTGCGTTTCCAATTCATTGTGGGCTAAAGCAAGGAGATGCACTGTCACCTTTACTTTTTAACTTTGCTCTAGAGTATGCTATTAGGAAAGTCCGGATAACAGGCAGGGTTTGGAATTGAACGGGTTACATCAGCTGCTTGTATATGCGGATGACGTGAATATGTTAGGAGAAAATCCACAAACGATTAGGGAAAACACGGGGATTTTACTGGAAACAAGTAAAGAGATAGGTTTGGAAGTAAATCCTGAAAAGACAAAGTATATGATTATGTCTCGTGACGAGAATATTGTACGAAATGGAAATATAAAAATTGGAAATTCATCTTTCAAAGACGTGGAGAAGTTCAAATATCTTGGAGCAACAGTAACAAATATAAATGATTCTCGGGAGGAAATTAAACACAGAATAAATATGGGAAATGCCTGTTATTATTCGGTTGAGAAGCTTTTGTCATCTAGTCTGCTGTCGAAAAATCTGAAAGTTAAAATTTATAAAACAGTTATATTACCGGTTGTTCTGTATGGTTGTGAAACTTGGACTCTCACGTCGAGAGAGGAACAGAGATTAAGAGTGTTTGAGAATAAGGTGCTTAAGAAAATATTTGGGGCTAAGAGGGATGAAGTTACAGGAGAATGAAAAAAGTTACACAACGCAGAACTGCACGCATTGTATTCTTCACCTGATATAATCAGGAAAATTAAATCCAGACGTTTGAGATTGGCAGGGCATGTAGCAAGTATGGGCGAATCCAGAAATGCATATAGAGTGTTAGTTGGGAGACCGGGGAAAAAGATCTTTGGAGAGGCCGAGACGTAGATGGGAGGATAATATTAAAATGGATTTGAGGGAGGTGGAATATGATGATAGAGACTGGATTAATATCGCACCGGATAGGGACCTATGGCGGCTTATGTGAGGGCGGCAATGAACCTGCGGGTTCCTTAAAAGCTATTTGTAAGTAAGTAAGTAATAATTTTGTCAAATTTTTAGGTTCCACTAGAATAAAAACACCAATTTGTTCGTAAAGAAATTGGACCTTATTAAAACATTATCTCTGGCTTAATTGCCTCATGAGTTATGCCTCATTGGTGACAATGAGGTTCAAATCTGTCCTTCAACAGTTGACTAAACAACAAGAATCTTAAAATTCATTATACTGGTATTTTCCGATAAGTGTACTATAATCCTTGATCAATTAAATATGAATTTCCGTCTAATGAGTTAGGCCTATCTAGGTTTTACAAAACAAATATTATAACATCATATAATCATTTGTTATTGTATTCTATATGATAAGAGAACGTTTTCGCCAATTTGTATCTTCAGGCATAATTTACAATATATAAATGTTTGTGCTGTACATATTAAATATTTGGTTACACCAAATGTTAGCTATTGTATTATGTAATTTAATTTTAGAATTTAGATATTGTGTGTAGGTTTTTGTTTGATTCACATCAATTATATTGGTATTTTCCGATAAGTCTATTGGGCAACAAAACAAATATTCAATATGTACAGACAGTTATTGTAAATTATCCCTGAATATGCCAATTCTCGCATATGATATAGAATAAAACAACAAAGTATTATGTTATAATATTTGTTTTGTAAAACTTATAGGCCTATATTTAATTGATCAACTATAAACAACAAGAAGTTAATTTTATACAACTTATGTAGAAACTAACCTACTAATGTTGGGTTAAAATAACCTGTACCGTAGAAGAGGGTAAAGTCGATCAAAATTTTGCAATTTTTTAATGATATTGAGGTTATGCAATGGAGCGAAGTTCCTCAGAAAATAGAATTTCGTCGTCATATCCTTCACTTATGAAGACACGTTACAAGAATTGAATTATAATCTATAAAAAGCTGTTTTTCTTAATTCATAATTAAAACCATTTAAATAATCGATAATTAAAAATAAAACCAAAACAATAAATTCCAAACTTAAAAAGTAGGTAAGTAAAAATCGAAAAAAAAATCAACATTGAAAATGATTTTATTTTAAGATCCATCAACAAGATTTTTAAAATATTGTGATCGAAGTTACTTGAGTAAAGTCGATAACTGTTTATGTGTTTAAAAAATTAATTAAGTGTCTTACATATATTTTATTTGTTATAAGGGTTATAAACACAATAATAATCTTCAATATATGCCTATAGCATTATATAGTGTATCTTTTGTTACTGTGATCAGACTATTCGATATAATTAGCCTATAGGTCTCCACTGTACAATCGTGACTATGATTTCCAACTTATAAAACATAAAAACACATTTTAATACTTCACATACCAATAAACAAAGATTTAAGAATTCAAAATTTACATTAAATACCACACTTGAAGTATAATCTAAAATGCAATTTTATTCAACATTGCTTAGGTTTATATCAGATGGTATTTTAAATTTTCCCCTCCTCATGTCACTTTGGAAACTAGGTTGTTCCCATAGTCAGGTACAGAGGGGTGTACAAAATATGTTCCTTTTGGCAGTGTTACTCTTACGCAAGAAATTCACCATAATTTCGTCTTCCTCTTTCCCCACTATCCCATCAATATAAGCTATACTATGACACTTTTCTGTTTATAAGTGTTAGTTGGATGTATTTCTGTGAACAATTTATTCTTCCTGCTGGTCCTATCTGTTTCGAGTAGGTCGATGGCATGATCGACTTAACCTTACGAAGGTACAAGTTTTCTTAAAATAATAAGTTTTTAATCCACTAACATTTACGAACTGCAAACTATTATTTCAGGATACAATTTAACTAAAATTTTGATATTAACTGTCTCCTTTCACTGCTGAATATAATTTAGAACTTTGTAAGACTTTGTTTTCATTTAAGAGAAAAAGTTGAAATAAATTTTCACTTTACAACGGTAATTAAGTGTTCCCATTTTGGCATGTGAACTATTGTCCCTCAAGCTTTTGATTTGCAATGTTCAATGAAGTTTTTGTTTAATCAAAATTTTAACAAGTAACTGAGAAAATATATAATTTTCAATAAAAATCGCAAATGATCGATTTTACATTCACTGATTGACTTTACCCACTTCTACGGTAGTTAATGACTTTTGCAGATCGTGCGTATTTGCTTGGTTTCCAGCACAAAACCAATAGAGAATAAGTCTAAAATTCCACAAATTCATATTCCCATATTTAAACACATTTTTCAAAATTTCCCTCTTCTTTCCGATTAATGCGCGAATTCATTTACTGTTTAGGCTTTTAACATATTATTTTTAGAGACGTTCAACTATAGTAATAAATAATTGGGAACTTACCACTAAAATTTCACCTTTGCGTACTGTAAATTCAATTTTTTTAAATATTTGCAAACATTAAAAACTCTACAACTTCACTAAAGTTACTGATTATGATCGCAGGATCGTTAAAGGAAGGTGAAAAAATCAACAAGATTCCAGACTCATCATAGATTGAGGCCTGGGAAAGGCAGACGTATTTTAAACAGTTGTATGGGTATAGTAAACACAGAGAATATTTTAAAGCAATTAATGTTGAAGATAGATATTTTTGTTTTGCAAATTTGCTGTCATTGAACAGAAACCAAGATGTAGATTTCATTGGAACTAATTAGGAAAACTTCTTTCAGGTATGTAATAAACGATCTTCGCAAAAATGATGCAATATACAAGCTCTATTCTTCTTTCAAAACGCGAAATTTTTTTTCAAACTTTTCCTCGAACATGAAAACTTCAACATACCGCTCTTGTAACGCATATTACTATTATACAACTTATGTAGAAACTAACCTTCTAGTGTTTGTTTAAAATAATCTATAGTTAATACTCTTTCTATAACTAGGCAAATGTTTCAGTCACTCTGTCACTAATAAATCTTACACAGGACTTCTGTTTAATTTAATATTTGACCACTACTCCATTTTCATCTTACTATCTCATCTTTAGTACAGAATAGAGAAATGTCCCTTGCCAGACACAAGTTTCCAGTGGCTCAGCTTTTTCGTCAGCCTCGGTATTGACTGGGTTTTTGCAACCGCCACTTCCAGGAAAGCAAGAAACACGAGATTTATTCACAGGGCTGAAAAAGTGTTTCCCTTCACTCGAGGTTCTTAAAGTCAACGCGGAGCGGAGCTTGTTACTGTCAGTTAAGTAGCGCTGGCAGCAATGCGGAGAATTCTCTTCCGTCGTCCGTCAGAGCTGTTCCGAAAATCGACGTCCATGAAATTATCTTGAAAGACATTCAAGCGCTTTGCAATCTGTATGAATTTCCTTAGATACTTACAGTATACGCCTATTTATCTCTTCGTTTATTAAATGTGATTACTTTTGTTTATTTTTTACTTGGCTATTTAACTACATTGTAACTTCCTCAGGTTGCGGATAGAGCAGACGGCCTCCAGATATGAGGGTAGCTGCGAATATATTGAATAAGCAGTCGTGGACAATCGATAAGGAGTGTCCTCCAGCTTGGGGGTTGGGCGAAGGGCTAACAACCCACCACCGTAAAAAAAACAGCTTGTTACGAAACCTAACAATAAGATTGGGGATTTATCCTTCGAAGAGGTGAAAAAATTCAAATATCTTGGAGCAACAGTAACAAATATAAATGACACTCGGGAGGAAATTAAACGCAGAATAAATATGGGAAATGCCTGTTATTATTCGGTTGAGAAGCTTTTGTCATCTAGTCTGCTGTCAAAAAATCTGAAAGTTAGAATTTATAATACAGTTATATTACCGGTTGTTCTTTATGGTAGTGAAACTTGAACTCTCACTTTGAGAGAGGAACAGAGATTAAGGGTTTTTCAGCATAAGGTTCTTAGGAAAATACTTGGGGCTAAGAGGGATGAAGTTACAGGAGAATGGAGAAAGTTACACAACGCAGAGCTGCACGCATAGTATTCTTCATCTGACATAATTAGGAACATTAGATCCAGACGTTTGAGATGGGCAGGGCATGTAGCACGTATGGGCAAATCCAGAAATGCATATAGATTGATAGTTGGGAGGCCGGCAGGAAAAATACCTTTGGGGAGGCCGGGACGTAGATGGGAAGATAATATTAAAATGGAGATGGTATTTGGCGAGATGAGGCCGAGAATTCGCCATAGATTGGCTGACATTCTCCTTACTGTTGGAAAATCCTCGGAAAAAACCCCAACCAAGTAATCAGCACAAGCGAGAATAAAAATTTTAGATAATTTAATATTGAAGGTAACGATTAAGGAAAAAAATATTTCTTGAAGGAATAGGTAAAAGATCCTGGACTATGTTGTTGATGTAGGTCTTTAGAACATTCCAGTAATAGTAATATACGTTACAAGAGCGGTATGTTGACGTTTTCATGGTCGAGGAAAAGACTGAAAAAGCGAAACGCAGTTGAGCTTTTTTAATTTCCGAGAACATGAAAACAAACATACCGCTCGTGTCTCGTACATTATTTTGTGCGAAGATCGTTTATTACATACCTGAAAGACGAATTTCTAATTAGTTGCAATGAAATCTCCATGTTGGTTTCTGTTTAATGACGCCAACTTCGGAAAACCAAATTATCTTTCTTTAACATTGTTCCTATAAAATGTTTTCTGTGTTTACTATACTCCAGCAGGCCGTGATGTACGTCTGTCTTTTTTTCCCCCAGACTATAAATGCGAACTTAAAACAAACGGTAAGGTTATGTAATGATTTATTTTTCATTTTAATATTTTAACAATATTATTTATATAACATATTGCAGTAATAACATCGGCATCTGGAATCTTGTTGATTTTTTCACGGCTTCCTTAATGTTACTTGTATCAGGAATGCAATAACTTTCGTGGAGTAGTAGACTTTACTTAATTTTTGCAAATATTTAAAAACAATAATTAACATTGCAATTTAGGTGAAATTGCAGTGGTAAGTTTCCAATTTATAATTATTACTATGTTAAACGTCTCTAAAAATAATATGTTAAAAGCCTAAAGCAGTAAAATGAATGTCGCGCTTAAGCGGCAAGAAGAGGGAAATTGTTATGTGTGTTACGTTGGGAATACTGAATGTGGTATTTCACACTTACCGCGTATTGGTTCTGTGCGGAAAACAAGCAAATACGCACGATCTCGCACAAAAGTATATAAGATACATACAAATATAAAGGCACATAATGAAACACAATTTAAACTTCAGATTAAGAGATGGCTACAAAATAATCCCTTTTATAATATGAATGAATTTTTTGAAAATGATGTAGTATTTTAGCTAAATTTTATTATTTTTACTTTTTTAATATTTTAAATATTGACACATTGTTTTTTATATTATCACATTGACGAGGCCTCTTGTACCTTCAGGCAAATAAAGAATATGAATATGAATATGATATGACATATAGTCGGCCTGGTTGACACAATTGGTATAGCGCTGGCCTTCTATGCCACCCGAGGTTGCGGGTTCGATCCCAGGCCAGGTCGGTGGCATTTAAGTGTGCTTAAAGTAGATTTACTGGCATGTAAAATAACTCCTGAGGTACAAAATTCCGGCACACTGGCGACGTTGATATAACTTCGGCAGTTGCGAGCGTCGTTAAATAAAGCATAACATGTCTTAACATGTTCACATATATTAAGTCAACTGTCATTATACGAGTAGCGCACTCAATTGAGTGACTTGGTGGCCGGGATTGCAAAGTATTGTGCACTGTTGGGCGAAGAATCTACGTAAATTTTATTTTTTTTATTTAAAAAAATCGATCCGGTGCTCTGGATTGAACTTCGGTGTACCTCAGTCGTTAGAGCACTTGGTACGTAGAACCAAGGACACAGGTTCTATCCCCGGCGTCGGAGCGAATTTTCCTCCTCTAACAACTATTGTTATCATAACAGATATATTCTGTAGGACCAAAAATTAATCTTTACTTAAAAACTTTTCATGCTTTATACATACCTTGCACTTTATAAAACATTATTCAGAATATTAAAATAGCTAATAATTGCATTTAAAAATAATATCAAATTTCCATAATTATTTTACAAACTTAAAGCATTTACATAACAAAATCTGTAATTAATGAAATACCTGCATAATTCTTTTGTGCGAGATCGTGCGTATTTGCTTGTTTTCCGCACAGAACCAATACGCGGTAAGTGTGAAATACCACATTCAGTATTCCCAACGTAACACACATAACAATTTCCCTCTTCTTACCGCTTAAGCGCGACATTCATTTTACTGCTTTAGGCTTTTAACATATTATTTTTAGAGACGTTTAACATAGTAATAATTATAAATTGGAAACTTACCACTGCAATTTCACCTAAATTACAATGTTAATTCTTGTTTTTAAATATTTGCAAAAATTAAGTAAAGTCTACTACTCCACGAAACTTATTGCATTCCTGATACAAGTAACATTAAAGAAGCCGTGAAAAAATCAACGAGATTTCAGATGCCGATGCAATATGTTATATAAATACTGCAATATGTTATATAAATAATATTGTTAAAATATTAAAATGAAAAATAAATCATTACATAACCTTACCGTTTGTTTTAAGTTCGCATTTATAGACTGGGGGAAAAAAAAGACAGACGTATATCACGGCCTGCTGGAGTATAGTAAACACAGAAAACATTTTACAGCAACAATGTTGAAGAAAGATATTTTGGTGTTCCGAAGTTGGCGTCATTAAACAGAAACCAACATGGAGATTTCATTGCAACTAATTAGAAATTCCTCTTTCAGGTATGTAATGAACGATCTTCGCACAAAATAATGTACGATACACGAGCGGTATGTTTGTTTTCATGTTCTCGGAAATTAAAAAAGCTCAACTACGTTTCGCTTTTTCAATCTTTTCCTCGAACATGAAAACGTCAACATACCGCTCTTGTAACGTATATTACTATTATTGCAGTAATTACATTGTGTTTTATGCAACCTGACAAGTGGTAAGTTTAATTGATCATTATCTCTGGTTTCATAACGATGCAGATCTACTATACTGTGATACTGTAATATTCTTGTTTACATACATTAAAAGTTCAAAAATATATAGATTGTAGACTGTCATAATCTTTTCATTTTTGAAAAGAGATCTACATGATAGTCTGGGTGGTGACATTGTTAAAATACGAACTGCCTTTTTCTGCAGTAACAGAACATATAGGCTATGTCGAATTTGGAGTCAAGCCACAAAGCGAAAAACACTAGAAAAGTGGAATTCGATCCGGTGCTGTGGATTGAACTTCGGCGTAGCCTAGTGGTTAGAGCACTTTGTACTTGGAACCAAGTCGATCCCCGGCGCCGGAGTGAATTTTTCTCCTCTAATAACTAATGAAAATTTTGTTCAATTAGTTTTATAGTGTATATTATTATAATGTACCGAAATACATAATATGATATTTCCATGCAGATATTCTGTGTCATCATACGATGAAAGAGTAATGGAAAGGAGAAAAATTCTCTCCGGCGCCGGGGATTTGAACCTGGTTTTCAGCTCTATGTGCTGACGCTTTATCCACTAAGCCATACCGGACTTCCACCCCGGCGTCGGAAGAATCGTCTCAGTTTTAAGTTCCAACTCTTGGGTTCCCTCTAGTGGCCGCCCTCTGCACTACGTCATAGATATCTATGAACCTAGGACCGAAGTCCACACATGTGTTGAGGTGCACTCGTAATGAGAATGTACTTCTGTACATTATAATAATATATATGATATGAGTAAATCACTTTGTGATTTAAGACGGCGCTTATTCCGTCGGATCCCGGCCAACTAGTCACTCATAACGAGTGCACCTCAGCACATGTGTGGACTTCGGTCCTAGGTTCATAGATATCTATGACGTAGTGCAGAGGGCGGCCACTAGAGGGAACCCAAGAGTTGGAACTTAAAACTGAGACGATTCTTCCGACGCCGGGATGGAATCCGGTGTGGCTTAGTGGATAAAGCGTCAGCACGTAGAGCTGAAAACCCGGGTTCAAATCCCGGGTCCGGAGAGAATTTTTCTCCGTTCCATTACTCTTTCATAGTTTTATTGTGGCTGAGATATAAAAAATGAATTTTACTATTTTTAGGTCAATGGTGTACTCCCATTAATATGTTTGATGAAATCAGCCCTTAAATTTTAATTTCTTATTTGTTTCGATTGTTTTGCTTCCTTTCTGTTTTATCGTGTTTTTTCATTAAGGATATCGCCTTCTATCTTGCTATTCCGCTTGCTAGTCTTACTTTCTATTGTTTATTTCCTCTCTTTTGTTCATTTTCTGCTTTTCTTCAGTTTTTCCTCTAATTTTATCCCTCGCTATCCCAGCCACTACCGAATAATTGTGCCTCTTCCCTCACCCCCGTTGTCTGGTTCCTAGCATCCACTTTGCATACAATTAGTATAATTGCGGATCCTGTAAATGCTGCAACCATGTTACACACAAGTTGTGGGTTGCGAGCGCTGCAACAGGTACAATTCTGCGTCTAGTGCGGCGAGGGTCTCCCCTCCCCTGTACCGCAGAGAGCAGCAACCCGCTCGTCGCGAAATAAAGTATTGCGTGAAGAACATTGTAGGCAATAAACGACACGGAGAATAAAGCAACTATGATAAAATGAGAACAGTAGCTTGAAAAATGATGTACGAAAAGTGATTGAAAAACAGAAATTTTAATTTTAGTATTGTTCTGAAGGATGCACTGGAAGGAATGGTAAACAGGAGAAGAATGCATTAAGACAGCCGTGGCGAAAATGTGATCGTGCGCCAAGCCACTGTGTAACCTGCAACGTGCATAGCACCTATGGAGGGAGGCGGACACCCGAAGGGGAAGTGAAGCAACTGTCTGACTTATTAACGGATTTTCATTTTCCTTACGTCAAGCACTCAAATATAATTTTATACAGTACAAGGCTACTAAGTAATGTTTAGTACGTGTAACGAAGAAAGAAATGAATAAGAAAACGTGGGGCACATTATCACAACCTAAAATTAACTGTCTTCAGAATGTGTCTGCGACAGAGTTTCAAAATCAGGAATTATGTCACTTACTGCCAGTCGTAGTTGATCACGAAGGTATTTGTCTGTCAGTCGTGATCTAAATTTGGTTTTTACTATTTTCATTGTTTAAAATAATTTTTCACAAACGTAAGTTGTAGCGAACATGGCTTCAACAGAGCAAGCGAAAGAACGAAGCTTCGGATATTTATTTTTTGCCAAAGATCTGAAAAGTTCAACATTTGTCAAGTCCTTACATCTAGCTTTCATTTAACATCACATTGTAAATCTGTGAGTTTAAATTGAAGATCAAACCGCATTATTCGTACATCTGCTGAAAAAGGATCGCCGTATGGAGATGATGATGATGATGATGATGATGATGATAACAACACTTAACATTTTAAAGTTTCATGATTAACATGTAATATAATGCCGTTTTATGTTATACAACCGTTTTCCTCGTAATACTTGTGAACAAATCATACATTTAATATTCTCATCATATTGGCAGCAAAAAATGCGTCCTCCCATCCTACTTGAAACTTTCGTTTTTGTAGAGGTACATGGTTTCGAGAGAGACATTGCGACGATACGCCACTCGCAGTTCAGAGACAAATACAAATGGAACGGAGTTTGACTCCAGTGAGTGAGAGGGTGGGTGTTGTGGGAGGTAGGAAGCAAGAAAAATGCATAGCTATCATTGCGAGCCACAATATGCTCGCGAGTCACATTTTCGTCACGGCTGCATTAAGATATGTGGATCATATGAGGAGACAAAGAGGAAGGCAGAAAACAGGAAAGAGTAGAGAATGCTGGCTTTGCAGTGAAAGGCCTCCCTTGGGCAGAACATTGTGAATGAATGAATGAATGAATGAATGAATGAATGAATGAATGAATGAATGAATATATAGTTTTAGACCTATTTAATAATCACCCAAAATTTTAGATCCCAAATCCACTTAGAAATGAATTTAAAAATTTAAATGCCTAACAGATGCAAGTAAGGATTTTTTTACATATATTGCGGACTTTTTTAAAGTAATTTTACAGAAACGATATTCTACTGGAGCTAAACGACAGCTGTGAGCAGTATGGGATGAAGATAAATGCAAATAAGACGAAGACCATGGTCGTAGGGAAAAAATACAGAAGATAAACTTGCGAATTCTAAATGAAGCAGTAGAGCAAAGTGGACAGTTTCAAATACTTGGGGTGTACTATAAGCAGTAACATGAGCTGCTGCCAGGAAGTCAAAAGGAGGATAGCAATGGCAGAGGAAGCTTTTAATATAAAAAGAGCATCTTCTGCGTACCTCTGGAGAAAGAACTAAGGAAGAGACTAGTGTAGTGCTTTGTAGGGAATGTGGCATTGTATGTGGCAGAAACATGGACATTACGACTAAGTGAAAAGAAACGAATAGAAGCATTTCAAATGTGGATATGGAGGAGAATGGAACGTGTGAAGTGGACAGACAGAATAATAAATGAAGCTGTGTGAAGAAAGCTGTGGGTGAAGAAAGAATGATGCTGAAACTGATCAGGAAGAGGAAAAGGAATTGGTTGGATCACTGGCTGAGAAGAAACTGCCTACTAAAGGATGTACTGGCAGGAATGGTGATCGAGAGAAGAGTTCGGTATAGAAGAAGATAGCAGATGATAGACGACATTAAGATATATGGATCATGTGAGGAGACAAAGAGGAAGGCAGAAAATAGGAAATACTGGAGAATGCTGGGTTTGCAGTGAAAAACCTGCCCTTGGGCAGAACTCTAACTAAAATGAAATGATGTCTAAAAAAATATGTGCCAGAAGTATAGCGTTTAAGGGGTTAAGTACAGCTTACAGCAGTGAAATTTGTGAAAATATTGAACATTTTTCCCCTCCATTACTGTTTCTAGTACAATAATGAAAATTGGTATGTGTAAAACACTGTACTTCTACTATATGAAAAAAATACATTTATATTTATTTTTCAAAATTCAAAATGTTGGCAGTTCACTGTACAGTGATGAAGCGTTTCCCTCGTAACTCATAAACTTGTTAACTTCTTCATGTTCTCCCTCTTTCATTTTATTGCTGAATCTCATCCTTACAATATCATGCTCTTTCAAATACAGTTCTTAATAAATATTTTTTTTTTATTTTGTGTTAGAAGAAAATATTGATATTTGACCATTTTTTAAAAGAATACATTTTTATCAGACAATCTATTAAAGGTAGAGAAGTGATCTTGTATTATATTGTAGATATGACATGCATAAATACACACAAAAAATTTCATCACAGAATGTTGGATAGTTTTTAGGTATGTGGGAAACGCTTCATCACTGCACAGTAAACTGAATTTTGAAAAAAAAAAATGTAAATAATTTTTTAAATCGTAAAAATATTTTTTTCATATAGCAGAAGGACAGTGTTTTACACATACTAATTTTCAGTATTGTACAAGATACAGTAATGAAGGAAGAAAATGTTGAATATTTCCAAAATTTTACTGCTGTAAGCTGTACCTAACCCCTTAAGAAGTGGGTTGAAGGACAGGCAAATTTAGCAACTGATCGTGTCTCATTATTCTTATGTATAACAGAAAAACCATCAGTAATAGTTAATTGTTTAAAATAAAAAAATCTAGTCTTTTTAACAGTGCATATTTTGTTATTTTAGTGCATATATCGTGATTTTAAGTTCATTCGTGCATGCATATTTTGCCATTTTTTACAGCATATGATTCCGCCCCTTACTAATAAAATTCACTCCGAACAAGCAGATAGAATGTCTGGAAGAGAACATTAATTAAAAGGTACGGGGCTGAGAAAAACTGAATATGTGAGCTCCAAGCATGTTGGCCACTTCTCTCACTCCAATTTTCACCGTTCCACTAAAGAAACTTTAGATAATTTTGAAGTGGAAAGCCAAAAATGTAGTAACCTAATAACTACAACATCAAGGGAGTGAGAATCACGACAAAATAGCGACAGAGCATGATCGTCAAAGATTATCGAGCAAGAAAATCTCGAGGCACATTAAATAGAGACGGATTATTTACACTTATGTTTCCATGGTACCACGTGTGACAGTCTAGTATATACAGTCACGAAGCTTGAGTTGTGAGGTTGCTAGGAACAATACACTGTGCAGGTACTATTTCGCATTGTCTGTAATGAGGCGATAGTAGCGATCCTAGTGGTTAGCAACTATCTATGGATGCATATTTATTACGTATTGAGCTTCGTGACTGTATATACTAGACCACTTTTTTAAGTCAGAACAGGTCCGCCGACCACCTTACTCTTGTTCCCTTCGAAAGCAATTTTATCATTTTTGTAGCATATTTTAATACCAGTATACTTACATTTTAAAATGGAATTAATTATAATACTTTTTTAATTATATTGTTTGTAGTCAATCGCAAGTAACTTGTAACAAATTCTATGCATTGTTGATTCATCGCTAGCCTGTTAGCAGTTAGTTGTTTGAAATCCTTCTTATGTGGTACACGTAGTAGTTGTCCATGTCTCTGTTAAATAGTTCCCATTATAAATAATGGAAAACTGGTTTCGATCCGGATCTTTGAAAAGAAAGGAATATGATGATACGCTTCATTTAGGTAGTGCTAATAGTTCAGAAGTTGTGTGTGAAGAAATATATTAATATCAGTGATTATAGTGCCATTAAAGAAATATCTAATAGTAACTATTCAAAGAAAAAATACTTTCGTAAATATGACAAGAGTTGTTCGGAACTTGGATTTACTTGGTGTGGCAATGAGAGTGAACCAAAACCTCTGTGCGTTGTTTGTTACGAAGTGCTTTGAAACGAAACGTTAAAAAGCAAACCTCTCGGATTTTAAAATAGGCGGAATCTAAAATTTCTTATATCGTCATCTGGAAAAACAAACAAAAAAAAATTAATGCAGATATATACCCGATTTTCAACACGTAAAGATGCAATTTGGCACGTTCTATTATTGGTATACAAGGTACTGTACGTGCCCATTTCAATGTGCAGACTGGGTGTCGGCAAAACTATCAAGAAAGTCGTCAATACATCAAAAGGTTCGGTACTTCGTTCCTCTGTTATGAATTCGGGTGGTTCCTGATTGGGTTACAGGCGCGGCGCCAGATGTGCAGGGAAAAGATGGCAAGAAACGCCACGTTCATAGTGATTTAAATCCCTCTTTTGTTGCTGAGAGTAGAGTGGGAAATGGGTGGACGGGTAGGGAAGAAATTTCATAAAATATTAGTAGGCCTACTGGGAGATAAAGTGAAAGGTGATTGCCATGTGCCATTTGCAAAGTTTGAGATTTTCAGCTATAGTGTGATATGCAATTCGTTTGAATTTTATTTTTTCTTCTGTCTTTTTTGAAGGACCACAAGGGCAGAACTCGAGGACTATAGATGGTCCGCGGACCATAGTTTGAGAAACGCTGTGCTAGACTGTGGTAAACTTTTCATGTAATTACGTTACAACATTTCTCTTTTATACCTCCAACACGGGACGTTTCAGTCAGAAGAAAAGCGGGAAGATCAAAATACTAGAAGTGGAAGAGAAGCAAGTGATAAAAAATGGAAAATGAAATAAAAACTGAAACCAAGACTAAATAAAATTAAATAACTGAAAAAGTTTTCGAAGACGAGAGACAAACCAAGGATGGAGAACTGGGGAAGTAACGATAACTGGAGGAAAGGAACGAATATGGCGATGAGGAGGGAAGTAAACGTGGATGGATGTTTTTTCTTCTTCTCACATCCTAGTTCTCGCATCTCTGCCTTCTCCTCATCACAATAACTCTTCCCCTTCCCTCTGGCGCTGAAATTTCATTCACATATGCAAAGTGGAAAAATGGTTCGAAAACAGGGGCCAGTAGGTGTGCGATGGCCTGTTTTCACTCTGATTTCCTTTACCAAGTATATTATTATAAACCATAATAAATGTACAGTGTAATATATACATAGCAGTGCTTAACAAAGTTACTTTCGTTGTGCATATAAGTAACACATGATCTGTGTACGAGTAATACAGGGTGTAAAAGATATTACTGGCAAAATTGTACCTCCTGTAGGGGGAGACTGTTACACCTTTAAACACTTTTCACATTCTATTTTTTTAATTTTGGGAAATGAAATTTTAAATGAAAAAATGCTTGAAATAATTATTGAAGATTCCTTTAGAACTTCCTGTATGTATTTTCCTGTTTTACAGATCTATTAAGGATGGAAAAAAATTAAATGAAGGGATATGTAATGTGTTCAAAGGTACAACAGGTTCATGTACCTTGGAACATACCCTCTTGTAAGTTGGAACACATGAAATATAGGTAGGAATATAGCTGTAAAATCATCCCCTAGCCATTATGATTGAGGCTCTTCTGGCATATAACCACATTATTATTAACGACGGCGCAGTCCTATCCGAAAAGGTCAGACAGACAAACGGCGTACCGCAGGGCGACCCTATGAGCCCCCTGCTGTTCAACATCTTAACAGCAGACATCATAGACATAGTTAAGGACATACCCACAGTGAAGTTAATAATGTATGCAGACGACATGGCTCTAGGGTCGCACTGCAAGAGCGATCTGCAAACAGCACTCGAGAGGCTCGAACAGTGGGCCTGCAAAAACAGCTTCGAGATCAACAAAGAAAAAACAGTGCATATGGTTTTCAGAAAGGGAGGAAAACCAGCAAAAGACGAGAAATTTACCTTGCAAGGAGATACGCTGGAGACCGTGAACACCTTTCGTTACCTAGGTGTATACTTGCAACCGACAATGACTTCCTACAGGATACATATCCAGGAAAGAGCAACGGCAGCCACGAAAGCCATAAACAGAATTCAGAACATCGGCAAACTCTCCTGACCACAGCTATGTCATTATTTCATGCAGTCATAACACCGATTGCCTCCTTGGAATAGAATTAATATGGGAGAAACTGACGAACAACGACCTTGCAAAGTTAGAAAATGTGAAGGCAAGGTTCCTGAAGAGAGCCCTAGGAGTAAAGGAAAGCAGTCCCCTACCAGGATCGTCTGTGCTGGCCAAAGAGAGTTTCTTCATAGAGGACCTCAGGCTGGAACTAATGCTACCGTCAACAGGCCCATATCAAGCACACCTGGAGACACGGCGTAGGAAGCAAGAAGACATCGACCCGGACTTCTATTGTACAACCGCAATGACGGACCGGAAGTGGACAGAGACGTGCCAGGACCAAAGACACGTGGTAACCAGACTCGCTATCCACGGCTTCCACCACAAGCTATGTAGGATGCAAAGATTCCACCATCCAGACGACGACTGCATTTGCTCACTGTGCGACCGAAAGTGCGAACGCTATCACATTATAATGTGTGGAAAAAGAACAAAATCCATAACAGACTACAGTGACTAACGTGTGATACAAGATCAACATATATAAAAGTCATACTTAATACTCTTTCGAGTGCTCCTTATATGTATTATTATATAGCTGTAAAAACTGACAATCATATTTAAAATGTATTTGCCATCATAAACCAGAGCAGGCTTCTCTGATTGAGATTTTATTTCCTGGAGGAGCAATAACTGCTTCAACAGCTTTCTTCAAGACATCCGGATCAATTGGGGGCCTCTTTAATTCCAGACTTACTTCGTGACACGACCTTAAAATAAAAGAAAAACAAAAACCGATAGTATCGTGTAGTTTGGAACATGTTCCATGGTACAAGATGTTTTGTGTTCAAAGGTACAAGAAGGTGGACGTTTAAACAAATATGGCTCCGAAAACTAAGAGAGTCAAATAAATCATGGAAATTAAAATATGTTATTACTCACCAGATGATAGGGAACACACTTTACTTGAAAGATATTAACAAATGCAATCTGGTTTTGTGTTAGAAAACATATATCAATGACCGAAATGTTTACTTTTGGTACTAAAAAACTTCTTTTGTCCACGGAAATCACACTTTGCAATAAATCAAACCAAAACTACGGCCAGACCTACTTAGCGGCTTTCTCCACAATCTACTTCAGTTTGAATCCTCTAGGTAGCAGCAAAAATTAAAAAACAAAAAATGTTCAAAGGTACACTATGCTAAAGGTACAACAGTCTCCCCTACACATCTGTCTGGATTTTTCTTCTATTTTTGTTTTTAATTCCTAAAATATCATGTTTTTAGGATTGGTAGTAGTGTAATATTTACTGTTCTTCTTACAATTTTAATCCGACTTCTTTTTCATTTTTTAACTGTTTGATAGTTATATTAAGAGTATGGTTTGTGCAGATTTTGAGCTCAATCGGACTGCTAGTTTCGAATTTAATTTTGTTTTAATTATGTAAATTAGTGATATAATCAAAATGTTCCATGTGCATTACATTTAAATATAGCACATTCATATTTTTTTCATACGGATCCTGATTTAAGGGAGAAATTTTAACGTTGAGAAATCCGTGATATCTAGGCTAGTTTAGGCACAGTATTTTTTTTTTTTTTTTTTTTTTGAAATCAGACATTTCTTTATTTATATTTTTTATTTACATAATATTTCTTTTAGCTCCCAATTTTCAATATACTTAAGATTTCTCAACGTTAGATCTCAGAATACTGGGTGTTCAGTTCAAAGTGTGTCATGGCTCGCTGTATGCCGTCATGTGGCTAGTCGACGAGCCTAGAGAATTCAATCTCCCTACACTTCCTCAGAGGTGTATTACTTATGTGCCAGAGAAGTTGCCTAGCAAGTACGGCGTTCATTCAGAAGAGTACTTACCGATAAGTACGGTAACACCAGTAGTGGCAGGAATGTGAACTGTTTCGAAACATGTACTGTGGTGAGTTTTTTTCTTACTGTCGGGATATGTGGAGAGGGTTAAGACAATTACTTACGTATTTGTTGACATTAACTTCGACGGTCAACATGGACACGGAGCATTTGATTTGTATTGTGGAATGTTGCCGTACGCAAGCGATGATAACAAATACCCTGCGTACGACTTGCCGGCGCAAAACACAGTTCGAAAGAGGTTATGGTAGCACACAGACCGTACAGACCGCCATCTGTTGCTATGACGTTCAAGTTATACCGTACACGTTCTCAAGTTCAGATTGAACGCCTTGATTAATAGGCAACTTCTCTGACACAAAAGCTGAAACTCGCTTCAAATCGTTGACTCATCAACAGTGACGTCATGACACAGTTTGAAATGAACATCCAGTATATATGCACGAACACTTACGAATATTTTCATTG
The DNA here is from genome assembly GCA_025594305.2 of Periplaneta americana. Taxonomy (NCBI): domain Eukaryota; kingdom Metazoa; phylum Arthropoda; class Insecta; order Blattodea; family Blattidae; genus Periplaneta; species Periplaneta americana. The sequence continues at coordinate 13,277,612 of JAJSOF020000035.1, forward strand.
AATTTCGTTACAACTGCATGAGCATGAAGCATTTTGAACATAAAAAATGTAGTTTAGAGAAAAAAATGCACATTGAAGCGGTGACATCAATAACCATTGAATTCCATTTACAGAAGTTTCGAGAAAAAAGCAAAAAAACTTTTTTTTTATTTCTTACCTATTTATTATTTTTTGCACGTAATATTTCTGGTAGTTTTAGAGATCAAGACAAAGTAGTATACCAGCTTTTAAAGTCGTAACTCTTGTGGAAATATCTAAAATTTAATTTCAAATTTGCAAAAAATGAATGGCCAGAAGTGGACTTTAATGGTTATTGATCTCACCGCTTCAATTTGTGAAAAGAGATACAATACTGACAAATGGAACAGTCCCATATAAAAGTCGCTCCTGGGTCTTAAAGAAGACGTGGAGGCAAAAAAAACTCTTACTAAGTACACAAGGAATAATTTCGTGCAAAAAAACTCAAATTGATTTTTTGACCATTTTTTGTAAATAATCCAAATTGCCCTTAAATATTTAATTTTTTCAGCATCATTTTAGTTCAAAATGTGATGTAATTGCCTGAGTTTCACAATATTTTTAATTAATTTCCTTTCTTTTAAGTTTTCCTTAACTTGCTGTTACTTCAGACTTCGATAGAAGCCGGCGACTTGATCCCAGTTGCAGACTCTGTAAAGTGATCAGGTGTCTAAGCCGTCCATAAAGCTTAGACCGCATTGCCGTCGCAGCACTGCGGGCACTCCGTCTCCACGACAACGCCGAGGTTCTCGCTTCACTTGTTCCTCCTTACCTCTGGCTAACATAGTATATTAATACAACGGATCTCCAGTCTTCTGAAATTGAGTACCTTGTTCAGATTCTTGCTTTATTTAACCGCCACAGGACGCAATAAAGACGAAAATAGGCATTGCTTGTGTGAAGAAAAAAAAAAGAGAGACATTTCTTTTCCATTCGTTGAAAACGGATCACATGAATCAATTCCGAATCTGAAATAAAACAGGATCACATCTTTTACTTTAAGTTGCTATAATAATTTATTTTAGACAGGGTTACGTAAAAGCAGACTTTAACACTTGACGATAGTGTTAGAAATTCGATATTATACGTAGCCTGTGCTAATAGTAAATTACTCTCAACTTTTTCTAACAAATGACAAACGATGCATAGCCTCCTTTAAAATCAATTATTGTTGTAGGTATCTATTCTAGATAGGGTTAGGTAGAAGAAGGGTATAACAGTTGACGATAGTGTTAGATATTCGATATTATACGTAGCCTGTATTAATAGTAAATTACTCTCAACTTTTTCAAACAAATGACAAACGATGCATAGCCTTCTTTAAAATCAATTATTATTGCTGTAGGTATCTATGTATTTTAGATAGAGTTAGGTAAAAGCGGGCTTTAACAGTTGACGATAGTGTTAGAAATTCGATATTATACGTGTTAATAGTAAATTACTCTCAACTTTTTCTAACAACTGACAAACGATGCATAGCCTCCTTCAAAATCAATTATTGTTGTAGATATCTGTTTTAGATAGGGTTAGGTAAAAGAAGGTTATAACAGTTGACGATAGTGTTAGAAATTCGATATTATACGTAGCCTGTGTTAATAGTAAATTACTCTCAACTTTTTCTAACAACTGACAAACGATGCATAGCCTCCTTCAAAATCAATTATTGTTGTAGGTATCTGTTTTAGATAGGGTTAGGTAAAAGCGGGCTTTAACAGTTGACGATAGTGTTAGAAATTCGATATTAAATTACTCTCAACTTTTTCTAACAACTGACAAACGATGTAGCCTTCTTTAAAATCCATTATTATTGCTATAGGTATCTATGTATTTTAGATAGAGTTAGGTAAAAGCGGGCTTTAACAGTTGACGATAGTGTTAGAAATTGGATATTATATGTAGCCTGTGTTAAAAGTAAATTACTTTCAAATTTTTTAACAATTCACAAACGATGCATAGCCTCCTTTAAGAATGAATTATTTTATTAAAAAGCAGAACATTGAATAACTTTGTTGGGAACGGATCATATAAATGAATTCTGAACCTAAAATAAAACAGAGATAAAGAGAAAATTGCTAAAAAAATCTATTTTAGACAGGCGTAGATAAAAGAAGGCTTTTCAACACTATTGACGATAATGTTATAAATTCGGTATCATAAATAGTACGTTAATATTATATTACGATACGAGGTTTGTAATGCACTTCACAAATTGTATTGTACAATATTTTTTGCACAATCATATTTCTAAAATTGCAAATGCAATATATTTTGCATTGAATAATTAGGAAAAGTTATGATGATGATCAATTTCATATTGTGGTATGCCGATAAGCTGTTAATATTTGACTATAATTATTTTATTTACTGTGCCTTCTTTGCTTATCTTAAAAGTTAATAATTTACATTAACGTTTTCGATACATTTGTACCATCTTCAGATGTAGAGTGTTAAATAAACATTTATGATGAAAACCTTGCCTTATGGTATGGAACTTATTATGATTTTCGGATCTTGGTAAAGTGAATTGCTCTAACTTAACCTAATTTGGTCTATAATACACATGTTACATTAAGTTAAAATCATTTGCAGTCCATGTAACATGTGTATTATAGACCAAATTAGGTTAAGTTAGAGCAATTCACATTAGCAAGATCCGAAAATCATAATAAGTTTCATACCATAAGGCAAGGTTTTCATCATAAATGTTTATTTAACACTCTACATCTGAAGATGATACAAATGTATCGAAAACGTTAATGTAAATTAAGCAAATCTAGTCTTTCAGGTGAAGCTCCTGTAAAGTAGATTTGAATAATTTCAAGGAAAAATTGTTCCGGGGCCGGGTATCGATCCCGGTCACCTCTGGTTGAAGAGTTGAGACGGTGTCGGGTGGAGTTCCCGGGTAGCTCAGTGGTAGAGCGCTGGTACGTTCAACCAGAGGTCCCGGGATCGATACCCGGCCCCGGAACAATTTTTCCCTTGAAATTATGTTAATGTAAATTATTAACTTTTAAGATAAGCAAAGAAGGCACAGTAAATAAATAATTATAGTCAAATATGATGATAATGATGATGATGATAATGATGATACAATTTATAAAGAAGACGTATATTCTGTTTATAGGGCACAGATTTCCTTCTTCCACGGTCGATGCGATATCGTATCCAGACCTCCACATTTTCGGTTAAAGTGTCTTTCGATTCCTTTAAATGGATAGCAATGTAAACGTGGCAAGATTTCTCGCTCCTCGGAGAAGGGTTCTTAGCGCACAAGTTATTGTGCTAACCAGCCATATATAACGAGAACAAGTCGATAGAAATTTAAACGCCGGCGTTATCTAACAAGCATCAGACGCTCACTGCACCCCCGGCGGCCATTTTTAAGCCGCACCCCTGTACATGCATCACGAGTGTTCACAAAGGACCGAACCTTACATACGAGAAATCAACAATGGCCTCGAGGTGGGGTGATAACTCTCTTTTGTAATCATGTCGAGGGGGCCACCCCACCCCCTTCCTTTCTCTGCAAGAGTAGTAATGAGTACATAAAAGCACTCAAGCCTTGAGGCCGTGGAGCTTATCTCGTATATTATAAAAATCCAGGGCCGTGGACTTTTCTGGAGAGTCCTGGTCACCACGTTATTGTGAGGCGAATTCCTGAAATTAAATTACAAGTGTTTTTATGGAAGAATGGTCTAAATACGCTCAGATGTGAATAAGTGCTACTTGCTTGTATTTCAGTCGGTTATTTAACAACACTGTATCAACTACTAGGTTAATATTAATGTTTGAGGAGAAAAATTCGCTCCGGCGCCGGGGATTGAACCCGGGTCCTTGGTTCTACGTACCAAGCGCTCTGACCACTGAGCTACGCCGAATTCAATCCACAGCACCGGATCGAACCTTCCTCCTTCAATGTTTCCCTTTGTGGCCTGACTCCAAGTTAGGCATAGGCGTTGACGTATATGTCCAATGTCAACTGCCATTATACAAGGGGCGCACTCAGCTGAGTGACTTTTTTGGCCGGGATTCCGCAGTTAAGTGTACAGTAATCTGTACAGACATATGCACTGCAGCTATGAGAATATTATAGATTTTTTTATTAATTTGTCCAACAGAATAATATCTGTAATATTTAGAATTAATATTTGAGGAGAAAAATTCGCTCCGGCGCCGGGGATCGAGCCCGGGTCCTTGGTTCTACGTACCAAGCGCTCTGACCACTGAGAGCGCTCTGACCACTGAGCTACGCCGAAATCAATCTACTACGTTAGACTTGATGAAATTTATTATATTCACCATAAGATTACCTCACATTCACATAAATTAAGGGAACTATTTCATTTATATGACGTCATTCCGTTTCCGACGTGTAGTGTAATGAAATTTTTAATTCCAACCAAACACAGTCATACATCGCGATAATTTTTGCAGCTAGGTTTATCGCTATCAATTTATCGCATGGTCGTTCTTTTGTTTAGTCGTTGTCGCCAACTGTTTCCCCGTAAATCGATGAGCATGAATCCGTTAAGATTTATCTACACGGTTAAACTTTTCTTTCAACTTTACGCATTCAAGCAATGAATGCAAGATTGATATTTAATATTAATTAATATATTAACGCAGTGAAGATGATGTTCAAAACGGCGCACCATGTAGACACAAAATGTCCATGCATCTTAATTGAACGTACGTTTTAAGCTTCATTCTTACAATATTCTTCCCAGATTGCACGCATACGCGATTGGAATATTGAACTGTGTAGATGCAGCTCGTGATAATGTCTCGTGACGAGAATATTGTACGAAATGGAAATATAAAAATTGGAAATTTATCTTTTGAAGAGGTGGAGAAGTTCAAATATCTGGGAGCAACAGTTACAAATATAAATGACACTCGGGAGGAAATTAAACGCAGAATAAATATGGGAAATGCCTGTTGTTATTCGGTTGAGAAGCTTTTATCATCCAGTCTGTTGTCAAAAAATCTGAAAGTTAGAATTTATAAAACAGTTATATTACCGGTTGTTCTTTATGGTTGTGAAACTTGGACTCTAACTTTGAGAGAGGAACATAGGTTAAGGGTATTTGAGAATAAGGTGCTTAGGAAAATATTTGGGGCTAAGAGGGATGAAGTTACAGGAGAATGGAGAAAGCTACACAACACAGAACTGCACGAATTGTATTCTTCACCTGACATAATTAGGAACATTAAATCCAGACGTTTGAGATGGGTAGGGCATGTAGCACGTATGGGCGAATCCAAAAATGCATATAGACTGTTAGTTGGGACGCCGGAGGGAAAAAGACCTTTAGGGAGGCCGAAACGTAGATGGGAAGATAATATTAAAATGGATTTGAGGGAGGTGGGATATGATGATAGAGAATGGATTAAACTTGCTCAGGATAGGGACCAATGGCGGGCTTATGTGAGGGCGGCAATGAACCTCCGGGTTCCTTAAAAGCCAGTAAGTAAGATGCAGCTTTAGTCCCGTTGATGCAGCCGAGCGTTACTAGAACGCCATGACCGCACTGGTAGAAAAGGTGGGTGGGGTAACAAAGGGGAGTAAAGCAGTCGCTCTGAGGCGCTACAATTTCTGCAGGTCTGATCTAGTCTGACCTTGCTCCGACGTCACAAATGCACAACCTGCCGATCACTGCTGTATGACAAGGAATTTCATGAACGCGAGGTGGGGACTGTAAAGCTGGGAAGTAACAGGTTGCTCTGTGCTTACGATAAAGTGAATGTGAGACAGGACAGCTTCAAGTAGTTTACTTCCCGCAGTAGTTCTAACGCCATCATTTCTCCATTACCAACCATACTACCATTATGTCACACTCGATAAATATTACTCTGTCTTTAAATAATTATCGATTTCTGCGATATCAAAGGAATGAAAGGTGTAGAAGAAATCTGCTGGTACTCCGTTGCAGAACTAGCAGCCTCCTCCCAGGCAGTGCTTCGCTTCTGATTTGTTTATCAAACTGTAGTTCATTACTGCAGCGTGGGCCTCTGGACAAAAGAGATGCAATAAGCGAATCAGCGACGAGGAAGGCAGACAAATTGCCTCTCTGTTAGCATATGAAACCAAGATAGGACAAAAGAGCCGCGACTGAGCACTTTCCAGCAATTGTCTGGCAATGCAGAACGGCCTAGACATAACGACACAGTTTAGATTTGATTTACTTCCTTGTGTTATTGCACGGGTGAAATGACTGAAAATACAGTGCTCTATGTCACTTTAGCACAATAGACTTTGCCTGTAGAGTAGATCATACTATACGAAATTGTTACTCCTCTGACACATACAGAGACATCATTTTATTTTTACTTCAATTTTTATTGTACCTGAGTTTTTTAATGTACTTCACTCCCAACCCTTCTCCTAACAAAGTTCAACCGTCCGCATATACAGTCATAGTAGTCACGGTCACAGTAAGCAGTACGTTCCAAAAATATGTTCGCGTTTTCCAGTGACGAAAGAGCTTTCAATATTGAATCATTTTCGCACAGATACTGTCGTCCATTTGCCTACGTCGTATCTCGGTTTCCCCCACCAGCTTCTATTCGCCAGCTAGTGGCTGGGCTGTCCTAGCTCTTTTCTGAGAACATTAATTTCTGTTAGGCATTGGACGTCTACGTAATATTATACGACTGTTTAAAATAACTTAAGTAAAAATTATTCTCGTTAAGTAATTAATTGTCACGTGATTTCCTCCTTTTTGTACGACCCCACTACATAACTACTTGGACGGACAGTAGATAGCATGTCTGTAAACAAATCATTTTATCTTTTCGGATCGGACAGAAGTGACTATTGAATTTACAATACAGTATTACGATTTTCAGTTTGATCATTACTTTTACTTTTTATATCAAAAACAGTAGGTACAGAATTATTTCAACATGAGTTACTATACGAAGAACGAAACTGGTAATTGAGATTAGGTACAATAATCTATAATGCGATAATATGCTCATTAGAACTGAAGCCTGTATCAGAAATGAACGGCCACCATTTTTTGAAAAAGTGTTTAAATATCCATATTATGATTATTTTCAATTTCACTTCATTCTTCCTTTGTACGCTAATGTGCTGTAAAGTATAATATACACTGCATAATGAATACGTCCACATGGACAGCTCAGTTCGTTGTAAAAACACTCATTGTTAATACTGTACTGTATTTTTCATTAAAACAGTAAAAAAAACCTAATGAAAATGATCAAACTCAAAAGCGCGATATTTTCTAGTTTACGTAAATGGATGAACTACTTTTCTTCCCTCCTATACCTAGTAAATAAGATTTGTTTGTATATTAAGCCAGTATCGTCGAACTGCTGTCGTGGAATTAGGAAAAGGGTAGCAAACGGCGTTGATCCAGAGGTATAGCCAGGTTAATATTAAAAATGTTAGTAAAAATAAAATGATGTCCCTGTATTATCTTTATATACGTAAGATAATATTGTTAATAATATTGTTATTAAAAATCAAGCGTTTTTATAGTCATTAATCAAGTGGGGTTGGATATTTTTCATATACTTAATGGCGGTGTAGTGTAGATGCGTCATTCTCTTCAGTATTGGCTCGAGAGAGCGCAAAAATTACAGTTCCTAAGTAAAGACGGTATTACTTACTGATAGAATAAGAGGCCTACAAAATTATGTAGTCTCCCGATCATTTCAGCAAGATCTCTTAGCAGAATAAAATGATTTTACCCTCTACATTTCAAGCTTTACTTGCAACAGCTGTACCAAGATGCTATGTTTTTTGTGCGGAAGCATAGCAAATCTGACATTTTTAACTTTCACCTGCAATCCACAATGACCTGAAATAGCTATTGCTTTACTCCCACATGAAAAACCCACTGATCGTCCTGACATTATTGCTTGCGTTTTCGCGTTGAAACTCAAAAACTGAGGGTGGATAGGTTCAAGAAAAAGTATTTGGCATAAAAAAACATTCCGAGGGAGTATGTTTGATTATGACGGAAGCAAATAACTTTCAAAATGTCTGGCATTTTTCGTTGAAAATAAATCTGAAAAATTTTATTTGTACGTCTGCATTTGCTGCACAAGCCACTAGTTAAATTTAATTTCCATCAATTTCGAATGAGATAACTGGAAAGTACTGAATGTATCAAAATCTTTGCTATAGTTTGAGAAAGAATATGGACATTACTAGCAGACTCTTTGCCAATAACTACTTACAAATCAGATACTGAAAATGCATAGGCCTATATCCTTGAAAATCTCGAAGGAATCACAATACTGCTGTAATGATAAAGCGAAATTAGATAAATTGCGAAGAGCTGTATGCTAAGAAAAAATCTGATAAAGCCACAAAATTCAATTAGGCGTGCATTGTGGAGACACACAACACCTTGGCATAGCAAGGGCGCGCTGGGTACGGTGACATCCCTAGCGGTTCGCAGAGCCATTACTTTCTTGTGCTGACATCTGTGAGTAATATTTATACGAGACTGGAGGAAGCCTGGCCGATACAAGCAGCACGTAAATCAATTTGCCCACTTGATCAATAATTCAACAGGTTACATTCCATTCCTAAAACGGATTACGCCTGGCATTAAATTTGAATAACAATTCTGAATTAAAAGTCTATCCGCTTTGGTATAATTCAAATTTCGTATATTAAAATTGTTTTTTAACTTCCGCAAATAGTAGCTTGCGAATATATAATATATATGTGTCAATTTGACTTAACAATCACCTCCTAATTAATACAAGTAATAGCCAAATTGGCTTATGTTCTAAACTTATAACATGGCTTCCATTGAAAAATATCAACTCATCTCGCCTAAGGTATTATGAAGCATCTGTGGTTTTCTCAGGCATAAGACAAATGTACTGGGATGAGCCTTTAAGAAATGGGCCACGGACCATGTGATATGCCCTTCCCCATACATATTCCACCCTTATTATAAACGATCTTGCTGGAAAATTGCTCCATCTGGGAGTTCAGATAATATAAATAGTGTTTGCTGATTAAATATAGGAGGTCATTCTGTCAAGTCGCAAATTGAAAGGACAGGGACCTCTCAATTTGCAGATTACAATTGGCGCTTCTTCCGACGGCCTTCTGACATGCTTTGTCATCGAACAACAGATGACGGCGTCTTGCCATTCTAACGGCAAACACCAGCCAACTCCTCCTCGCCCCGTTCCATGATCAATTGATCAATGTCAGCTGCTAATGACCTCGCGTATGTGGTACCTAAAAATAAGAACAACAATGGTTAAAACTTCCAATTTCCTCTTTACAATGGCTTCCCATTTGCAAAAAATTATAACTTTTCTTTTATTAGCTCCTTCAGATTGAAGGAAAACGTTTAACCATTTCAGCTGAGACTAGTGGCCAATCAGGTCTATGGAGCTCAACAGAGAACCTATTTAGTTTTGTACAGCCCCAACCCACTTGCAAGGACGCGTTTTGCGTACCTTTTAAATTTTCCTCCCAATGTCTGGAGTTCGATTTTTCGATTTTGCGGCGAAATCTTTAACCTAGTTATTTCACTTTAATCCGGCATATTATCTGGCTGGTTGTAAAAACCACGTTTTGGAAAGCAATGCTCGATGAGTTCGTGAATCTTAAGTACAGTACCATATGAATGATTCCATTATGGAGTATGATCAATATTTCTATTTAATCCAATTGGATTATTTGGTCCTGTTACTAGTTCTAGAATCTGCAGTTGCTATTATTCAATCTTACGTATTTGAATCTATTTGTTTTGAAAAAGCATCAGTCACTAATTTCCATAATTTTGAAAATTATGGAAATTCATTTATAAAATAAGTAATACATTACAAATTCTTCTCAAAATATCACTATCACATAAATTATTAAGAAACAAAAAAAAATACAATTTTTTTAAAACCTCTTAATATAGAGTTCTGTTGTCATACAATACAATACACGTCAAATGCTGATGCTTTAAAAAAATGGATTCATTTGCAGTTTAAAGTAGGCACCTTTATATTCTAGAGAAGTAAATTAATGACTAGAAACGTAAATTATCGATGTTATGAAACTTAAGCCCTAGTTCAGTAATAATTCATGCATTTCCGAAATATGGTTTCCTACCTTAAGATACACTGAAGTGATTTTTTTTTGGTGGCTGATACATTTTACTACGTTATATTACTTTTGACCAATAAAACTGTACGGAATGACGTGTTTAAATCAATCGTGGCTGCTTATCCTACAATTTTATCACCTCCCTAGCATTTCTTTGTTTTTATCACCTCCCTAGCATTTTTCTTTGTTTGGCAACTTTGTACTTTCAATAATTGTACCATTTAAAATTATTCATGCTTATTTCATCATTCTTAATTAAAACTTTTCTATCATTTATCTTGTTTATATTATTTAGGTTATGTTACAGCTTCTGCTGTATGAGATTATGGATATTCACGTATCAGATAAATATAAATTGATAATTGTAGGTTACTGCAACTGTTTCAATAAAAATGAAACTGAATCAAGAAAGCCTTCTTGACTAGTAATCTCCATACAATTCAACAAAGGTTGTATAGTTGGCACAACTAGTAACAAGAGAACATTGGACATTATTCGAACATTGATTTCGAAAGACAATCATCAGACATCCTTAAAAGTCTGGTTTTTCCACCTCTCACTTTTTTTCTACTGCATTTCACCATATTTTCTATTTTACATTTGTTTGTGTTTCTTTCATTTGTCTGTCATATTGACTTTATCCTGGAATACTTCAAAGTATCTTGGTTTATTTTCTATCATTCTCAGCATTATTGTTCTTTTCGGAATATGTATGATAAGACTTTCTTGTGTTAACCCACAACAACAACACACATACACAACACATCCAACCACCCCACACAACACAAACAAGCTGCATTCCGAACAATGGTACACAGACTACTCAACATACCAATGAACCAACAGGATTACAACGAAGAACTAAACACAATCAAACACATAGCACAAGAAAACGGATACAACCCCAACATAATAGACAACATAATACGTAAGACAAAACAAAACCACAAAAAAACAGAAGAATACAACACAAACACAAGAACACAAAAAATACATCACACTAACATATCCTACGAAAACAAAAACACGCATAAAATTGCAACTTCATTCAATAAATTAAACTACAACATCGCATACAGAACAAATAACATTCTAAAAAAACATCTCAACACACAAACAACACAAACAAATACAACCACACAGGCGTATACAAACTCAAATGTAACACCTGCAACAACTTCTACAGAGGACAGACAGGCAGATCATTTCAAACACGTTACAAAGACACATCACAGCCATAACAAAATTACAAAACACCTCCACATAAGCAGAACACATCATAAATGCCAACCACACCTACAGAGACATCAACACAGACATGGAAATACTGCACATCCAACCAAAAAGCCAGAAACTCAACACACTAGAACAATATGAAATATACAGACGCACGAAAACACACCCCAATGATATTTTCAACACACAACTCAATTTCAAAACACATACACTCTTTGACTCTATACTACGAACGCACCCTCACAGGAAACAAGAGGCGCCAAGACCAACAACGACTAGTTCAGAAGATGACCCAAAATAGGTCGAAACATGTTAACAAGGTACGTTAAAATTTAACACAAGAAAGACTTATCATACATATTCCGAAGTGATACAGTGTTAAAAGTTGTGTAATCAAGATGTATTATTGTTCTGTTTTTGCTGTTTCTGCCCTTGGTTCTGTAGAATATACGAGAATTGTCTCACACATGTCTTGTAGATTCTAGTTTTACTCTCTATACTCATATATATTTATTTCTCAAAACTACGTCTTTTAAGAGAAAACACTGAAATTTTACTTGAAGCAAGTAAAGCGATCGGTTTGGAAGTAAATCCCGAAAAGACAAAGTATATGATTATGTCTCGTCACCAGAATATTGTACGAAATGGAAATATAAAAATTCGAGATTTATCCTTCGAAGGGGTGGAAAAATTCAAATATCTTGAAGCAACAGTAACAAATATAAATGACACTCGGGAGGAAATTAAACGCAGAATAAATATGGGAAATGCGTGTTATTATTCCGTTGAGAAACTTTCATCATCTAGTCTGCTGTCAAAAAATCTGAAAGTTAGAATTTATAAAACAGTTATATTACCGGTTGTTCTGTATGGTTGTGAAACTTGGACTCTCACTCTGAGAGAGGAACATAGATTAAGAGTGTTTGAGAATAAGGTGCTTAAGAAAATATTTGGGGCTAAGAGGGATGAAGTTACAGGAGAATGAAAAAAGTTACACAACGCAGAACTGCACGCATTGTATTCTTCACCTGATATAATCAGGAACATTAAATCCAGACGTTTGAGATGGACAGGGCATGTAGCACGTGTGGGCGAATCCAGAAATGCATATAGAGTGTTAGTTGGGAGACCGGAGGGAAAAAGACCTTTAGGGAGGCCGAGACGTAGATGAGAAGATAATATTAAAATGGATTTGAGGGAGATGGGATATGATCATAGAGACTAGATTAATCTTGCACAGGGGATAGGGCTTATGTGAGGGCGGCAATGAACCTTCGGGTTCCTTAAAAGCCATTTGTAAGTAAGTAAGTACATCTTTTAAGAATCTTGAGTACAAATTCTCTTTGCCAAAAATATGTCAAGGGAAATATCCATATCTGCTATTTCAGTTGTTGCCAAGACAACTATCGAATCCTCTATGTTTTGGGATTGTATGCATTTGTTAAACTAAGTAGATCCAACAGCTGTACCTCAGCGTGGTAACTAAGTCATCAAAGGATACGAGACAATTAAATTTCAGACAGCCCTTCTAAAGATGGAACTACTACAGCTCTGAAGACCAAATTGCTGGTGTCTCCTTTGCCGTTGCGAAATCAATTAACAGAGATTATTTGAGGCCAAAGCACCTGGTGAGGTAGGAAATCTACAAAGGCTGCCGCTAGTCCAAAATCATGATACGATATCCATCGCCTAATACAGGCAACGAACTTCTCACAATGCAAAAACGGCGACTTAGGATGGCAGTGGGAATAATATCAGGCCATAAAACCCGTAGGTCTAACTTCTACTTTCTCTTTCTAGGAAATATAAAATATAATAATAATTATTATTATTAATTATTTATTTATTTGTTTATTTATTTAATCAGGCAGTTCTAAGGCCAGTAGGCCTTCTCTTCCGCCCAGCCAGACTCTTAATTGTAATAGAATACAATTGGTTATATAGTTATTACATTAATATATAGACAATAAAACAACATGAAAGTAAATAATAAAAGTTGGATAAGTAATGTTAGTGTGACAATAATAAACATTGGTAAGAAATAGTGATGATGATGATAATAATAATAATAATAATAATAATAATAATAATAATAATAATAATAATAATGAGATAATTTAAATATTTATCCTGTGATATATACAGGGTGTTTCAAAAATACGGGGCATAATTTCAGGTATGTATTTTCCTCATGTAGACAATGAAAATAGTTCATTACAACATGTGTCCGGAAATGCTTTATTTCCGAGTTATGGCCTTCACAACATTGAAATTCACCGGAACGTTTTTCTTCCCGCAGGTCGTTGTCATTACAGAAGATGTTCAAAATGTCCACCTCCTGCTTGAATACAGACCTCACATCGATGTCTCATTGACCTGCGAACACGATCCCAAAGTCCAGGAGTATTGCGTATGTCCTCAGAACATGCCACAATTCGATTCCGAAGGGATTCCAAGTCAGGCACCGGAGACGAATAAACCAATGATTTTAAATGGCCCCACAAGTAGAAATCGAGATGGTTCAGATCAGGTGAGCGTGGAGGCCAAGCAATTGGGCCACCTCTACCTATCCATCGATCAGGAAACCTTCGATCCAAGTACCGGCGAGCCGTACGACTGAAGTGTGCAGGAGCGCCATCATGCAAGAAGTGAATTTGTTGACGATTGATGAGTGGAGTAGCTTCTAAAACATGAGATATGGTTCCAGTGAATTTCAATGTTGTGAAGGCCATAACTCGGAAATAAAGCATTTCCGGACACATGTTGTAATGAACTATTTTGATTGTCTACATGTGGGAAATACATACCTGAAATTATGCCCCGTATTTTTAAACACTCTGTGTATATATATATATATATATATATATATATATATATATATATATATATATATATATATATAACCATTAAACATTGAGAAACCTGAAAGAGCTATTATTGTTAACAAGAATTGTTAGAAAAATATTTCGTTAGCCTATTCTTAAATTGGTTTGATGTCTGACAGTCCCTGACATTACTCGGTAGGGAATTCCAAAGTCGAGGAACAGCCACAGTGAAAAAAGATGAATATGAGGATGTTCGGTGGGAGGGAATGGATAATATTGAGGAGTGTTGTGATCGTGTGTCTAAGTTATGATGGGTGGATAAATTTTGAAAACGAGACGCAAGATAGACAGGAGTGGAGAAATGCAATATGTGAAAGAGACGGGAAAGACAGTGGATTTTTCTACGATCTTCCAGACGGAGCCAGGATAACATTTCGAGGGATGGTGTTACGTGATCAGCCTGGCGAATATTGCAGACGAAACGGACGCACATATTATGAACACGTTGTAGTCTCTGCGCCGAAGTAACGCTTAGATCAGTAAATAGTATATCACAGTAATCGAAGTGGGGCATCACGAGTGTTTGCGCTAACATTTTTTTCGTGGAAAAGGGTAGAAAATTCTTCAATCGTCTAAACGAGTGGATATAGGGCATTGTGATACTACAAAAGTATGGATTTCGAGTTTTCTGTACAAATAGACATTAGCAGCATTGCTGATATATATCTCTGTTTTTCCTGCCTATTTGTTTACAGCAATACCTTTTCTTAGCGTCTTTCACTTATTGCGAGCTATCCAACAGATTAAAAAATCGTTTTCTGTGAGGTCCGTTACATGAAGGATTTATCCATTGCTGAACATTGTTGACAAAAATCGAAGCGAGACAAGTGGCCAACAGCCTTGGAGCTCACATAGACACCTATGCCCTATTCTACAAAAGTACCGTCTAATACAAGTGTACAAAAGTTTCTTGTACATTTGTACTTTATTACTCCTTACTTATAACTAGACTTCGTGGAATTGCCACGAGAATCGCGAAGCTTACTGCGCACGCGGTATAGACTGTATGAGAAAGGGGAGTGCAAAGGATGGAGTATGCCTTTAATGTAAACACTTAGCAGTATACTGCGGTTACAATAAAACCTGTATCCTGCATTCAAGAAATATAATGAATAATCATTGAAGTAGGAAATGTCTAAACATGTAAATACACTATTATTTTATAGTTTGATATATTAACTCTTAAAATATAATGTAAGATACTCACATTATCCTTGAATATGTGCATTGCAGTGAAGAGTTACGTACATTTTGAACAACTGCAAAGTAACCTCCTTCGATGGTCACTTAAGCAGTTTTTATTTTGGGAAAATGTGCGTTCAACAACACACGATGTAATAAGTACATATTTGAAGAATGGAAAGTCACTACTTTTTAGTACATCAACTTCAGATGTCTTGTCGTGATCTGATGGTACATCATTTATAATACGAAGTTGTGAAAAGGCAGTATTTTTAGCAATAATGTTTCTCAACTTACATTTCATTTTTCCTGAAATTAGCGAATTGTTATTTTGGATAACAGTTTGTGATACTTTATCCACTATATTAAGGGCTTCTGAGAGTTCTAGTTTAGACAATTCTAACAGGTTGATGCTTTTGGACACGATTTTAAAATTACAATCAATGAACAGAATATCTTCCAATAGCTGTTCAGAAGGCAATGATTTTACAGCTGCAACAGCGGAACTGTCTGAGCTATCCAATTCATCAATTACCTCCATTATTTTGCCGTAATGTTCTGCGTAATAATTAACAGCATCCAACCACGTTTTCCAACGGGTCAAGACTGGCTGCGGGGGTAAGGGTATTCCAGGGGCAATTGTTTGGAACAGCAACACTCTCATTGTAGTATGTTTGATTGAATTCTTGTCTGCACTGAACAAATGTTAAACTTTGACTATTCCAACCACAGTAATGCAAAAACAAGTGCTTACATAGTTATACATTAGCTATAGCTGCTCTATCTATTTGGACCGGTCACAACTCTTAACATGAACTGCTTATACTACGAGATCGGGCGGTCGCTCACCTCCTCTATACTACCGTACATCGGCAACCTGATTGCATGCTGCGTGTGGCAATTCAACGAAGTCTACTAATAACATTGGAAGTGATTTTTCATTATTCTGTTTCACGAATGTATTAGTATTAGTTAGTCTGTTGTAATTTCTACAGATGAGTCTCTCTGTAAATTAGACTATACTTTTGTAAAATATGGCTCTCACCTCAGACTCAATTTTCCTTGCAAGGAGGCCTTTTCTCATACATTTTAAATGTTTCTCGTCCCTTTTCCTTCTTCATTCATTCATTATTAAAGTTGAATTTGGGAACGTACACAATTTTCGTGCCTTATACTTTCTCTGAAATTACCCTCCAGCAAATTATGTTCCTATTCATATTTATTAACATTGACGATTTTATGATAATTCTGTTTACAAAATTTGACTTTTCAGTTTAGACTACAGTTGATTTTGCATATTTCCATCATTACAGAAGACAGAAATATGCAAAAATGTCAACTGTTTTAAATTGAAGAGTCAAGTTTTGTAAAAATATATAATCAAAATCTTCAATTTTGCTAATAATTTAAATTAGCAAAAATGTCAACTGCATTGAAGAGTCAAATTTTGTAAAAATATAAAACAAAAATCTTCAGTTTTGCTAATAATTTGGAAATATCCAAAATGTCAACTGTAGTCAAATTGAAGAGTTAAATTTTGAAAAATGTACAATACAAATCTTCAATTTTGCTAATAATTTGGAAATACACAAAAATGTCAACTGCAGTCTAAATTGAAGAATCATATTTTGTAAAAATATATAATAAAAATCTTCATTTAATTTTTCCACGTCTGTAGTATAGCATTTATTTTTACGAAAATACGTCCTTTATATTGTCATTGTAATATTAAAACGTGCAAAAATGTTGGATCAACTAGAGAGTGGACACGGAACTTTACGTTTTTGGTAGTTTTGGAGTTTCTTTAAGTCCGAGAAACAGTGACAGGTTTTTGGTGTGCCTTGCATATATAATTATTACGTTACGTCATCGTCGCCATCTTTGTTTCATCAGTGGGGTGTAATATGGCTGTATCATATTTTTCAACTATATAAAAATTTTACTTTGAATCAAGTTTAAACAGATTCCATTAAATATCAGAGATGTATCTATATTAATACATAGCAAAAATACTTGAGAAACCGTGACCTTTTCAACTGCGTAATCAGATTCTAGGTATGGCACACAATTTGGAAATTACAGACATAATATAAGATAGGGACTCTTGCATCATCCTATATGCAGATAATATCATGGCTATCCTGCTTAGTAATTACAATCCACTCTTCCTCTTTAATGTTTTGGTACATAAATTAATTTCAGCGGCATCTCTAATTAAGCCTTTGCAATAACCTGACTAGGCTACAATACAAGATGCTTCATATCGTACCTATTTGCCAACGTGATGAAATCTAAATGTTAAGTTTCAAGACACGGTGGAACACCCAAAAGTCTATTTATGATCACATTCATGTAAAAGTCTAAAAACACATAAAATGGAACAGTATATTCTATGTATGACCTTCGTAACATATTTTGTACGAGATTGTGCGTATTTGCTTGCTTTCCGCACAAAACCAATACGCGGTAAGTGTGAAATACCACATTCAGTATTCCCAACCTAACACACATAACAATTTCCCTCTTCTTACCGCTTAAGCTCCATATTCATTTTACTGCTTTAGGCTTTTAACATATTATTTTTAGAGACGTTTAACATAGTAATAATTATAAATTGGAAACTTACCACTGCAATTTCACCTAAATTGCACGGTTAATTATTGTTTTTAAATATTTGAAAAAATTAAGTAAACTCTACAACACCACAAAAGTTACTGCATTTGTAATGCAAGTAACATTAAGCAAGCCATGAAAAAATCAACAAGATTCCAGATGCCGATGTTATTACTGCAATATGTTATATAAATAATATTGTTAAAATATTAAAATGAAAAATAAATCATTACATAACCTTACCGTTTGTTTTAAGTTCGCATTTACAGACTGGGGGAAAAAAAGACAGACGTATATCACGGCCTGCTGGAATATAGTAAACACAGAAAACATTTTATAGCAACAATGTTGAAGACAGATATTTTAGTTTTTAAAAGTTGCCGTCATTGAACAGAAACCAAGATGGAGATTTCATTGCAACTAATTAGAAATTCCTCTTTCAGGTATGTAATGAACGATCTTCTCACAAAATAATGTACGATACACGAGCGGTATGTTTGTTTTCATGTTCTCGGAAATTAAAAAAGCTCAACTACGTTTCGCTTTTTCAATCTTTTCCTCGAACATGAAAACATCAACATACCGCTCTTGTAACGTATATTACTATTATATTAATTTCAACAAGCTAAAGTAAGTTCAGACGATCCAGCCCGGTTTGTCAGAACACTCTGAATAGGTTAATAATACAGCGAGTAGACAATTCCTCTCTGATTAAATCGACGACTATTTGCGCATTAGGAATCAGGAATGCGGGAGGTAATTTTACAGCGTGTTCGATTACTCACATGATGTTTAATTTTTTTTTTTTTTACTTCCTCTACTATTATGATTTCATGGACGGCAATCAGTAATGTGTTTACCCTGGATGATGGCCCATTGAAATACAAATATTTAACGTCATCACTACTGGATGAATACTCAAATTGAAACAGAGATAATGGGATCACCCACTGATCAAAAAGTAACGCACTCACTTTGTAATACTTAACAGACATTTTTCTTTATTTTAGTATCATTAGGAATGGGCGGCTGGGTAGCTCAACTGGCAAAGCAACTGGCTATGAACTGGAAGGTCTCGGGTTCAGTTCCGAGTGATTACTGAAATTTTCTAGTTGTCAAAACTTCGTAAACAGCACTGAGGTCCTCTTGTCTATTATAACATTTCAGTACTTTGTTTTTCCGAAGTTAAAAACGTGGTCGGAGCGTGGTGTTCGATCACACTATAATTGAACTTTCGTCTGTCCAGAAACGTTGGAATTGTGTTTCTATCTTTTGTAGTTTGGAAGAAATAAATATTTGAAATCTGCTCCTTCTTTTTGAATAGTCCTGTATTTGTTTTATTTTAAACGTGAAAAATGAGTCAAATAATTATTGCTGCGTAGGCACAATAGAATATTTTCAGGTATCTTAATTGAGAGTATCGTTACGTGTTACATCTGAATTGAGAGTATCATTACGTGATACATCTGAATTGATAGTATCATTAAGTCATGCATTTGAATTGAGAGTATCGTTACGTGATATAACATCTGAAATAAGAGTATCGTTATGTGATATAACACCTGAATGGAGACTATCATTACGTCAAATAACATCTGAATGGAAAATATCGTTACGTGATATAACATCTGAATGGAGAATATCGTTACGTGATATAACATTGAATTGAGAGTATCATTACGTGATATATCTGAATTGATAGTATCATTACGTCATGCATTTGAATAGAGAGTATCGTTACGTGATATAACATCTGAAATAAGAGTATCGTTATGTGATATAACATCTGAATGGAAAATATCGTTACGTGATATAACATCTGAATGAAGAATATCGTTACGTGATATAACACCTGAATTGAGAGTATCATTACGTGATACATCTGAATTGAGAGTATCATTACGTGATACATCTGAATTGAGAGTATCATTACGTGATGCATCTAAATGGAGAATACCATTACGTGATACATCTGAATTGAGAATATCGTGACGTGATATAACATCTGAATTGAGTATATCATTACGTGATACATCTGAATTGAGAATATCGTGACGTGAAATAACATCTGAATTGAGAATATCGTTACGTGATACATCTGAATTGAGAATATCGTTACGTGAAATAACATCTGAATTGAGAATATCGTTACGTGATACATCTGAATTAAGAATATCGTTACGTGATACATCTGAATGGAGAATATTGTTACGTGATATAACATTTGAATTAAGAGTATCATTACGTGATATAATATCTGAATTAAGAATATCGCTACGTGATAGATCTGAATGGAGAATATTGTTACGTGATATAACATTTGAATTAAGAGTATCGTTACGTGATATAATATCTGAATTAAGAATATCGTTACTTGATACATCTGAATGAAGAATATTGTTACATGATATAACATTTGAATTAAGAGTATCGTTACGTGATATAATATCTGAATTAAAAATATCATCTGAATGGAGAATATTGTTACGTGATATAACATTTGAATTAAGAACATCTGAATTGAGAATATCGTTACGGAGAATGAATATAACATTGAATTAAGAATATCGTTACGTGATATAATATCTGAATTAAGAATATCGTTACTTGATACATCTGAATGGAGAATATTGTTACGTGATATAACATCTGAATTGAGAGTGTCGTTACGTGATGTAATATCTGAATTAAGGATTTCGTTACGTGATACATCTGAATGGAGAATATTGTTACGTGATATAACATCTGAATTGAGAGTGTCGTTACCTGATATATCTGAATTAAGAATTTCGTTACGTGATAATCTGAATGGAGAATATTGTTACGTGATATAACATCTGAATTGAGAGTGTCGTTACGTGATATAATATCTGAATTAAGAATATCGTTACGTGATACATCTGAATGGAGAATATTGTTACATGATATAACATCTGAATTAAGTTTATCGTTACATAACAAAGCGTCTCATTACTGCACTCGTGAGATTTTTTGACTCTCATGACGTCTCGTTTAAAAAACTTGTGACGCGTGCAAAAATGAACTACTTTGTGTTTTTGTTGTATAAATAACTTTGCAATTCTGATATGTAATAACTCTTGTTGTTTCAGAACGGGACATACGCATGCGCGTCGTTGTGCCCGCAGGAGTACATCTCCCCTCAAGGCTCCTGCAGACATCCGCGATTGGTGGAAGTTCCCGGTCAGTGCTGTAGGGAGTGGATGTGCGACAGTACTGCAGGTGAGTACCGCAATATATATATATTTTTTTCTGATAACTACAGCCACTACTTCGTCATGTTGCACCCCAGGAAGTATTATTTCTCATTAGTCGCTTACGTTTCGATCCCCAGAAGATCTTTTATGTTAGGCAAATCGCTAATTGCATAGGTACCTTACAAGAACCGCGAATTTCTCTATCATTTTTGTAAAATGTCTGTATGAATATGAATTGGAAATCTGTCATTTCAGTATTTTATTAACAGTACCCGTAGAAAATCAATGGGAAAATCTCAAAATAATACAACTTGACATTCAGCGTTATAGCTATTTTATGAAATTAAAAACATAAGCGAATTCTCCCACTATAACTAAAAAGGCCAATATCGTTACTTTTATAAATTCAGTTCATAGTTCCTTGACGTCCCTCTTCTCTTTTTCCCGACCAAATGCCTCGTTATCTCGTTATTGTTTTGTTCACGTGTTTCAGAGTTACGCATCCACTAAAATTTCATTATGTGGTCTACCTGGCATCGCGAGGTCATTTAAAATTATCAGTACTATACTAGAAAAAATCATATTTATAGTTGCTTATTAAGGGGAGAGGATGGTATTATTTTTAACTTTTTTCCTATTTGGTGTAAAATATTAATTTTTTGTATGTAGAGAGCTCATAGCTGTAGGAACTCAACCAAATATAAATATTTTGACAAAATTATTAGGGGGCCCAAATTTGAAAAAAATATATATACCCAATGCAGGAATGTACTAAAACCGATATATCTAAACCGTGTTTAAACATAGATTCAAACTTTTTCTTGCTATGTATTTGCAAAAGCATGTTCTACAAACTGTCTGTAACAGAATTTTGATATTAGTCCCTACGTTTGTAAAATAAAAATTATAATTTAATAACAATTTTCTGATTTCCTTTCTTGCAAACAAACGGACGTATATTTAAAATGAAATCAATTAACAAAATTCTGTTAAAGAGAAACGTTTCCTAATAGTCTAAAGAATGTGTGTTCTAAATTTCATGAATGTATCTTTAATAGTTCAGAAATTATATCCATTTTTGTCTGACAAGGTAGCAAAAAAATTAAGTTACTGGAAACCGATAAAAGTGGGCGTGTGATTTAAAAATTCATAACGCAGGAAGTTTAAAAATGGCGACTTAACATCCGATAAGGGCACAAATAACCACAAAATGTTATGCAATGCATTCCATACATATCAAGGAGTATTTTAAAGAAATTTTTTTTTATTTAATTTACGGGAAACAACAATAAAAGTGGGCGAGTGATTTAAAAATCCATAACGCAGGAAGTTTAAAAATGGCAACTCAACATCCGATAACGGCACAAATACCCACAAAATGTTATGCAATGCATTCCATACATATCAAGGAGTATTTTAAAGAAATTTTTTTTTATTTAATTTACCGGAAACAACAATAAAAGTGGGCGAGTGATTTAAAAATTCATAACGCAGGAAGTTTAAAAATGGCGACTCAACATCCGATTACGGCACAAATACCCACAAAATGTTATGCAATGCATTCCACACATATCAAAGGGTATTTTAAAGAATTTTTTTTTTAATTTAATTTAGCCTACCGGAAACAACAATAAAAGTGGGAGAGTGATTTAAAAATTCATAACGCAGGAAGTTTAAAAATGGCGACTCAACATCCGATAAGGGCACAAATACCCACAAAATGTTATGCAATGCATTCCACACATATCAAAGAGTATTTTAAAGAAAATTTTTTTCTTTTGAAAATTTAATTTAATCTACCGGAAACACCAATAAAAGTGGGCGAGTGATTTAAAAATTCATAACGCAGGAAGTTTAAAAATGGTGACTCAACATCCGATAAGGGCACAAATACCCACAAAATGTTATGCAATGCATTCCACACAGATCAAAGAGTATTTTAAAGAAATTTTTTTTCTTTTGAAAATTTAATTTAGCCTACCGGAAACAACAATAAAAGTGGGAGAGTGATTTAAAAATTCATAACGCAGGAAGTTTAAAAATGGCGACTCAACATCCGATAAGGGCACAAATACCCACAAAATGTTATGCTATGCATTCCACACATATCAAAGAGTATTTTAAAGAATTTTTTTTTAATTTAATTTACCGGAAACAACAATAAAAGTGGGCGAGTGATTTAAAAATCCATAACGCAGGAGGTTTAAAAATGGCGACTCAACATCCAATAAGGGCACAAATACCCACAAAATGTTATGCAATGCATTCCACACATATCACAGAGTATTTTAATTTTTTTTTTTTTTAATTTACTCATTTTTCACCAAAACATACCATCCTCTCTCCTAGGCGCTGTATCAAGTACTACGTAGTCTAGCGTCGTGGAGTTGGTGACAGAGACATAGCATATGGCGAAATTAATCCCAGAATTCGTCATAGGACTGCATGACATCTACCTTACAGTCGGGTCGAAACCTCAGATAAAACTCAACGACTAATCATCCCAAACGGAATCGAACCCACGGCCGAATAGAGCCTTGGATCATCAGACAAACGCGCTACCGCCTGAACTACGACGAAGACAGTCCTCATAATAGAAAGGAATGCTTATAGGTGTGTATAACATCGAGCAGCAGTGACGTTGCTAGGCAACGCAGTTCTCACGAAAAATCTTGATACGTTTCTAGGAAAGCGATCCTTTGTGTTGAAAGTTTCACCACAAGTTCGTCAAAGAGCTTGGAATGTGAATTGTAAAGTCATGTCACGAATTTTGATAGAAACTGTGAGATCCTTCCTCTTTGTTAGCAGTTTCCAGAACGCTGGGCTTCTGAGAAATCTGCTACCAGATTTCACGTCAAGTTAAATGATAATTTCACTACTTTAAAAATTCCGTTTATTCCCAGGGGAATTGTAAGAAAAGTTAGAATGAGTCTTTAGTACTGGTGAAACCGAGGCAGAAAACAACCCACCAGCTCGTATAACACAATTTCGTTCACTTGCTGGATTGCACTGAAGCTCGTACCTAAGGTGTTGCTGTTTTCAGCGAATAAAATGTGACATACAATGTCACGCGGCAAAATTGATACTTCTCTTCTCTTTCTCTTCTCTTCTCTTCTCTTCTCTTCTCTTCTCTTCTCTTCTCTTCTCTTCTCTTCTCTTTTCTACTCTTCTCTTTTCTCTTCTCTTCTCTTTTCTCTTCTCTTCTCTTTTCTTCTCTCTTTTCTTCTCTTTTCTTCTCTTCTCTTTTCTACTCTTCTCTCCTCTTCTCTTCTCTTCTCTCTTCTCTTTTCTCTTCTCTTCTCTCTTCTCTTTTCTTCTCTTCTTCTCTTTTCTCTTTTCTTTTCTTTTCTCTTTTCTCTTCTCTCTTCTCTTTCTTCTCTTCTCTTCTCTCTCTTCTCTTCTCTTCTCTCTTCCCTTTTCACTCCTCTCTTCTCTTCTCTTCTCTTTTCTTTTTCTCTCTTCTCTTCTCTTCTCTTTTCTTCTCTTCTCTTTTCTTTTTCTCTCTTCTCTTCTCTTCTCTTCTCTTCTCTCCTCTTCTCTTCTCTTCTCTTCTCTTCTCTTCTCTTCTCTTCTCTTCTCTTCTCTTCTCTTCTCTTCTCTCTTCCCTTTTCACTCCTCTCTTCTCTTTTTTTTCTCTCTTCTCTTCCCTTCTCTTCTCTTCTCTTCTCTTCCCTTCCCTTCCCTTCTCTTCTCTTCTCTCTTCTCTTCTCTTCTCTTTTCTCTTCTCCCCTGTCTCTTCCCTTTTCTCTCTTTTCTTTTCTCTCTTCTCTTCTCTTTTCTCTCTTCTTCTCTTCTCTTCTCTTCTCTTCTCTTCTCTTCTCTTCTCTTCTCTTCTCTTCTCTTCCCTTTTCATATTTTCTTATAATATTTTTCTTTATTACTTTTCTTTCAGTCTTATCGTTATCTTCATTTTCTTCCTTCTTCTCCTTTCCTTTTCTTTGTATCTTTAATCTTACTTCCTTATTACACCCTTTTCTCCATCTACGTTTCGTCGTATTTATTATATTTTTCTTCTTTCTCTTTCCTTTCTTCTTGCCCTTCGTTTCTTTCTATTCTTCATTTGTATTTTCTTTCAATTCTCTTACCTCTTTTATTCTTTATTTTTTGCTTGCCTTCTATTCCTTCAACTTTCCCTATCCTTTCCTCTTCAGGATATTGTCTTTGAATTTCTTCGTGTCTTCTTTCAATCCTGTAAAATTCTCACTCTTCCATCGCTATATGTATTGCAGTGTTTGTCATATACCAAAATGAATATAGATAATTTCCCTTTGAACTTGCATTTTCACGAACACCATACGAAAAGTTGTAACGATATAAGACTTGATTTATGCAGATACAAGTCTACACAAAACAGTTTTTATTATATGTCTCTGAAGTTTTATAATAGCTTACCAAATTCAACTAAAAATTTAAATTATTATTCATTCAAATCGATATAGCATTAACGAATATTTTAACTTGGCAAATAATTTTGTATGATTTTATTTATATTGACGTTGCTATGCATAATATACTTATGTCCAAGCCATAAAGTAGCTATCTATCTATTTATCTATCTATCTATCTGTCTGTCTGTCTGTCTGTCTGTCGGTCTGTCTCTATGTCTATCTATCTATCTGTCTATATATCTATCTATCTATCTATCTATCTGTCTGTCTGTCTGTCTGTCTGTCTGTCTGTCTGTCTGTCTGTCTGTCTATCTATTTATCTATCTATGTATCTGTCTATCTATCTATCTATCTATCTATCTATCTATCTATCTATCTATCTATCTATCTATCTATCTATCTATCTGTCTGTCTGTATGTCTATCTGTCTATCTATCTATCTATCTATCTATCTATCTATCTATCTATCTATCTATCTATCTATCTATCTATCTATCTATCTGTCTATCTATCTATCTATCTATCTATCTATCTATCTATCTATCTGTCTGTCTGTCTATCTGTCTGTCTGTCTGTCTGTCTGTCTGTCTATCTGTCTATCTATCTGTCTATCTGTCTGTCTGCCTGTCTATCTGTCTATCTATCTATCTATCTATCTATCTATCTATCTATCTATCTATCTATCTATCTATCTATCTATTTATCTATCCATCCATCCATCCATCTATCTATCTTCGTTCCCTTCTACGTATTTTTATTCTACTTACTATTCTTTCATTACTTTTTCTTACTCTCCTTCTTTATTTTTATTTTCTTTCAATTCTCTTACCTTTCCTTCTTTATACTTATTCCTGAATTTGTAATTTTCTTTCTTATTTTTCCTTTCTCCATCGGTTCTCAATTTTCTTTCATATTCAGTTTTTGTATTTTCTTCGTTTGTCTTTATTCTTTTCTTTTCTGCTTAATTTCCTATTTCCTTCTTTCTTTCCTTCATTTTTCCTATATCTCCTTTCTCTTTTTAGTAGCATTTTCTTTATCTTTCTTATTTTTTCTCCCTGAATTTGTCTTCCATCTCCATTTCAATATACTTCTTCTCTTTTTTTACTTTTCCACTCACCAGTTTTTCCCCATATTCCTCATTCTCAATAATCCTCATTCTAGCGGGCAACTTGGGATCTTTCATCCTCATTAAATATAATGATTCATCGTTTTTCAGAACACATTAACTAGAAATATTTAAAATATGAAGCTCAGTAAGTTCCCAAAGTCGATTCCTAATAGATTTTTTTTAAGACTTTGATTTGTGTCTCACTTTGAACTACAATTTCAACCTCATACATAAAATAGACACATATCAGATTTCCGTATCTTGGTTAGGTACTATTCTTAGCTTCCACATATATATGTACTGAAAATCACACTGGCAACTAATATCTATGGCGTGGGAGAGATTCGATCCATGGCTGTCACCATGCAGCGCGAATTTGCGTTCTAACTCTTTGTACACCTGTCCAGCTCTTCGTGAATTTCAAGATGTATATATGTATGCATATATTTATTCACACTGCAATGGGTATATACCCGGTGGCAGTGATAACTAATTACACTCAATAATGACAATAATAAACTTATTAATTAAAAATACAATTAATAATAGTACTAATAATTAATACTAACAATAATAATAATAACAGAGAATATCCTAAATTAAATGAAGCACGATCACTTAAAATAACATTTAAAATAAATCTAATTTGTATCTTAAACCTAAGTTCGAACTAAAACCCACGAGTATGATATGTTCATATCTGCACAAGTACCTTTCAACATTACACTCATTTCGCTGTCAACTCACTCACTGCACTGGAACTACGACACATTTCACTGATTCTATCCTGATTTCACTAACACTTCAAAACATTTCACTGTTCAAATACTTTGCACTGCCACTATAAACTATAAAGCTTCACTGACAGGAACACGTTTCACTTACACAACACATTTCACTGACACAACACACTTCACTGACACAACATAATTCTTCACTGATACAACACTTCAATAACAAAATATCATTTACACCCTTTAAATACTGTGTATAATTACCGTCTATTAGTAAAGTCCTTAAGCCTAATTTTAAATACATTTTTCGTTGTTGGTAAAGCTTTTAGTAAGACTGCAGGTAAAGCATTCCAGTCCCTGATAGTACGATTGAGAAAAGAAAACTTTCCAGTATCCGTCCTCTGTCTTCTTTCCCTCAATTTATATGAGTGATTTCCTTGAAGAGTAAATTGGCGGCTGCAACCTATTTTTTATTTCTCTCCAGGCAGGCTCACCTCTGTATGTTTTGAACAGTGCGCATAATCGAATTCGCGTTCTCCTGTCCGTGAGTGTGTCCCATTTTAATGGTGAATTTTTCCGACATCACTTGAGAGCCCGTTTTTGAATCTTTTCCAGTGTCTTAATATGTTCTAATCTGTAAGGATCCCAACATGCAGCACCATATTCCATTACTGGACGTACTAGTGATTTATATGCAATCTCTTTGGATTTATCAGAGCCTTTTCTTAGTACCCTCATCACAAAGTGTAACGCTCTCCATGCTTTTCCCGCTGTGTCTGTAACGTGTTCCTCCCAGCCGAGATCGCTGCTAAATGTTATTCCGAGGTATTTAAATTTGTTAACTTCCGGAATGGTTTCACCCCCTAACGTATACGATGCAACTATTTTATTTTACTTTTCCTTGTAAAGCTGATGGCTTTGCTCTTTAGAGAATTTAGAGAATGTTCACTTCGCTCGTAGAATTGTTCTATATTCTGTCTATAAAATTCAGCAGTAATCATTGCATAGAGCTGTGGACTCCATCTGGCCGCAGAAGGGGCACCAAGTGACCTTCCTAATGTAACGAAAGCCAATGTGTGGATATTGTACGCACTCCCTGCGATAGTGGTTATACATTAATCGACCAACGACAAAATTTACTTGCAAGGTTTACCACACTGAATCCTGAAAGCACCAATAATTCGGTTACCGGTAGGAAAGGTAAACATGGCAATTTTTAATCACTCAGTTTCCTGCATTCAACGCACACATTATTTGAATTAACTTCTATATTCATCGGTTTCGAGAATTCTGCTAGATATAAAGACAAAGGAATTCTTAGCTCGTCTCGTTTGAAGCTATATTTTCAGAATAAAATATGGGAATAATAATAATAAAATAATAATAATAATAATAATAATAATAATAATAACTCATACAAATATCTGGGCTTAACACTGCAAGTGACAGGCAAGTCATTTATTAAGCACATAGAAGAAAGATGCTCGGCGGCGATCAAGGCTACGTACGACATAAAGAAGCTCGAAAAGCTCTCCACGACCACAGCCCTGCGCCTCTTCTACATCAAGATCGCTCCAATAGTTAGCTACGCGCTGAAAAAGATATGGGTTCACTTAACCTCAGCAAACCTGAAGAAGCTAGAAGCCGTGAAAGCGTCATACCTAAAAAGAGCTCTTCAAGTGTCAAGAACAACGCAAACGAGGCTGGTATACCTATTACTGGATACGGATTTCTTCGTAAGAGAGCTGATGACGAGCAACGGCCTTCAACCTACACCAGCATATGAGTCCCACGTTAGGGACAGAGAAGAAAAAGCAGCAGACGTGGACCAGGAATTCCTTCAGACGCCAGCCATGAACACGGAAGAATGGAAGAAGCCTAACTTCGAGCTACGTCACGTCTTCACGAGGACGGCGGCCCACGGGTTCCACCATAGGATCTGTGCCAAACGAGGATACCACTCGGCCTCAGAGCAGTGCATCTGCACCCTCTGTGGGCATAGCTGCAGTCAGTATCATATACTAACCTGCCAAGCAAGGACTGAGACACTAACGTTCTACGCAAAAGAAGGCAACTTTTGAGTAAAATGTAACAATGTACACATTGTGTTTAATAAATCTTATAATAATAATAATAATAATAATAATAATAATAATAATAATAATAATAATAATAATAATAATAATAATAATAATAATAATGACCAACACTAGCCAACTGCTATTCTGTGTCAGAAACTAACTTCTTTTTTTTTATTTGAGTACGATAATTTTAAAAATTCTGCTCAAATCTTCTTTGGGTTATGTCTTTAAGATAGCTTTAATTTAAACATAATTAATGAATAAAAACTTCAACTTGTAAATCATTGAACAAAAAGGACCTTTTAGACTGCCTCCGTGGTCTGTGGGTCAGCATGCTGGCTTCCAGATCAGGAGGTCCCGGGTTCGATTCCCGGGTTCGGCTCTCGGTGAATTTTTCTTGAAGAAGAGGAATTCCCTGGTTGTCTAGAGTCTGGAAATTTGTATGAATGTGAGTGTGGTTGTGAGTGTGCCGGGTTAATATTAATTAACCAATCATCACAAATATAAAAATACATCAGGTTTGTCGCCAGGCAGTAACCTGAAAACACATTGTTGACAAGTAACTCCATCTGTTAGCACAACCATAAAGCATCTAATAGATGTTATAGAGTTACCAACAACGGGGAAAAAAAGAGCTTTTACAAATGGACGGAAAAGAATAAGTATTTATCCCCTATCCACGACAAAAATAAAACTTCTTAAGCTGTAAATGTCTATAGTGTTGTTTCCGACCTCTGATAACGAATTTGAATGAAGTCATGTGCGTCAGGAATCACACAGACAGCTGAATTGCGGAGAGAGGTGACAGACCAGCAGTGAGTGATTTCATAATCAGAGTGCACGGTGTATCACAGTAGCAATGGCCAAGAAAGTCGAGCCTTTTTGGAAGGGGTACATAACAACCCTTTCCGATGCCAAGTACAGTTACGTGAAAATCATAGAAGCCTGCAAAAAAAACGTGATTTCGTTATTTCCAAGAAAGGCATCTTGTGTGTACTTAATAAGACTGGCAAAGCTCGGATGGGATTAATTCCAGAGTGGGAAGAGCAAGCAAATCCACCCCCCGTCACAAGTCGCCGCACCCCACGAGATGATACAAATTAATTCCATTCGAGCTTTACCAATCTTATTAAGTACACAAAAGATGACTTTCTTGGAAATAACGAAACCTCGTTTATTGCAGGCTTCTTTTATTTTCACTTAACTGTACTTAGCATCGGAAAGTGTTGTAATGTACCCCTCCCAAAACGACTCGATTTTCTTGGCAATTTCTGCTGTGAGTCGCCGTGCACTCTATGAGATCACTCATTACTGGTCTGTCACCTCGCGCCACAGTTCAGCTGCCGTGTGACTCCTGACGCACATGACGTCATTCAAATTCGTTATCAGAGATCGGAAACAACCCTGTAGTAATCTTTTTAAATGAGTGTGTCACCTCTATCCACGTAAGAAGTGAAACTTTTTGAGCCTTAAATGTGTAATAATCTTAACAAACGTTTGTACAGGGACATCATTTTATTTTTACTAACATTTTTAGTATCAACCTGGCTATATCTTTCTATTAACGATTGAAACAGGAAACACCGTTTGCTACCCCTTCCACGACTGGAGTTCGATGATACTAGCGTAAAATACAAATCACTTTACTAGGTATAGGAGGGAAGAAAAGTAGTTTATCCATTTATGTAAACTAGGAAATATCGCAATTTTGAGTTTGATAATTTTCATTAGATTTTTGTTTAATCAAAATACAGTACTGTATTAACACTTAGTGTTTTTACTCACGAATTGAGCTATCCATTCGGACGTATTAATTATGCAGTGTATATTGTACTGTTACAGCACATTAGCTACAATATAGAGAATGAAGTTAAATTGAAAAATAATCATAATATGGATATTTAAACACATTTTTCAAAATGGTGGCCGTTCATTTCGATACAGGCTTCAGTTATAATGTGAATATTATCGCACTATAGACTATTGTACCTAATTCCAATTACCAGTTTCGTTCTTCGTACTAGTAACTCATGTTGAAATAATTCTGTACCTACTCTATAAAAGAGTACCTTACGTACTTTAAATTCAATCTTCACTTCTGCCCGATCCGAAAAGATAAAATTACTCAGACATGCTATCTATTGTCTGTCCATGTGGTTCTGACGCAGGGTCATAGAAGGAGGGAAAATCACGTGACAGTTTACTTAACGAGGCCCTTTTATTTAAGTTAATTTAAGCAGTTGTATAATATTACGTAGGCGTTCAGTTCCTAACAGAAAATGTTTTCAGAAAAGAGCTAAGATAGCCCAGCTACTAGACTTAACAGATGGGCGAACAGAAGCAGGTAGGGGAAACCGGGATGCGACGTAGGCAAACGGACGACAGTACCTGTACGAAAATATGATTCAATATTAAAAGCTCTTTCGTCACTGGAAAACGCGGACATATTTCTGGAACGTACTATACTCAGTAACTTAGTACTGCTTACACGCCCTCGGCTCTGTGTCGTGAACGGTTGGAAGTATACTAGCAGAAGGGGTGGGAGTGAAGTACATTCAAAAACTCATTTACAATAAAAATTGAAGTAGAAATAAAATGATGTCCCTGTACAATGAGAGAAGATAAATAAGGGTTAGATTTTATACTTTCATACTTTATAGTCTTCACAATTTAAAAATGAAATTATTGATTTTTGAAAGCCAAGGGAAGATATGAAAAATAAAGCACACCAAAACCAAATTGATTATCAAAAACTTGATGAGAATTTCTATTTGATTGAAGTTTTGATATGATGAACTGCCGAAAGTCCCTAAGCAGACCGATCCCAAGTAGTAATGTTCCGTCGGTTTAATGACGGTAGCATGGATGAATATATAATAGGATGCGAAACTTACTGAGCTTCCCGTAACACATACTAGAGGCGCTGTTGTAGAAATTGATCTTGCTGCCACCTGTTGGGAGGAGGGGCGTTATTACATCTAGCAGCGCACCAAGTAGCGAAAACAGTAACTAATTACTCCATGCATTTAGCAGCGCACCTGGTGACGAATATGTTAAACTGTGCAGAAAGTATTCCCTCCCACCCTCATCGACATTCAAAACTAACCCAATCTAAATTAAACATTTACATTTTTATTCCTCACAGCATCTTCTACTGAAAATTCTTACCGGAGCCAACAGGAAGATAAAAGAGACGATCTATTTTACACTACCCAATTAAAATATAACCAGACAGAGACAAAAAATAAAATAAAAGATTAGATAATTGGGATTGTATTCTTTGGGTATTTATTGTACACCCCAATGGAAAAGTCTGCAAGAACTACTTAGATAGTTCAATTTATTATATTACTATTACTTTACTATACACTCAACAACACTATTTTACAGCGTCCATAAACATCACTGTTTATACACACACGTAGAATCACTTTATGTTCACTTATTAACAAGTTTCTGTCTGCCATCTTGTCTCCTCGAGCAATATCTCGAACGGATAAATAGAGAACTCTGGGTAATGTACCCAACACGTAGTTCTAATGTTCACCACCTAAGACGTTGGACGCTGATCATCTTATTTCAGCCCCCTGCCACCAGATGGTGCTGACCGCAGTTTCGCATCCTATTATATAGGCCTATATATAAATATCTATATATATATATATATATATATATATATATATCCATGACGGTAGTGTGAAGCGCCTGCCCCGAGAAAGCTAAGCGGTAAGGGATGAAGTGGGACCGTTCTGCGTAGGGAAGCGTGCACAGATCTATTCTACCAGCGTACAGATTTTGTCAAGAGGTTGGAGTGGAAGTGTTTTTTGACAGTTTGTATTGTTTACACCCTGTATATTGCAGGATTGTTATAATATTAATTCAGGTGAACGTAGATAGATACAATGGAAATGTATGACACGAACTCATCGATTTGCTCATGCAGTACATACTGCATTGAAGTCCTCAGTTGCATATGTTGGCAGCACTTGTCTCATCAATTAATTACATCAGCTTGTCAGGCTTGAAAAGAAGTGCTTACAGAACCTTGTAATCATTGCCAACTACTGGATATAAACAATAAATCAGTGCCAGTGTCGATACTAGTAACAGTTGACGATCTCCTCCCACGTCGCCCAGACAATGCCAACCAGTTATTCGACATATCGCTGGTGTGGGGGAGATGATTCGACGATCCAATGCTCTTCAATAGATGGATAATTAGACTCAACTTGAGCCCGATGTTCGTGATTTCTAGAAAGCTTTTAGCCTCACGTCCTGCGGTGTTACAATGCATCTTTCAACATCGATAATCGATAGTTCGATTCCAAGTGCTGCCAATATTCCAGAAGGCATGTTCGTAATATCGATTCAACAATAATGTTGAGAGAAGTGTTGGAATTTCACTCTGTCCTTGAAAATAATGCCTCACTTTTCAAATATAAGTCAGAAAATTGATTGAGGCTTTTTAATGTAAATAATATTATCTATAGTAATGTCACATGAGGTCTGAGAGTTGCCGATAAATTAAGAGCGAAGCGAGTGGATTTATTTGGGAAATCTCAGACCTCGAGTGACATTTATTAGGATATTTCGTGAATAAAATAAAAATGTGAATAATATATTCCTAAAATTCGCTCACAAAATGTTAATAATTGTATATTTATGAATATTTAACCTATTCAGGCATTGTGAAGTCGAAATAGATGAATGACGATTACTGCAATAAAGAAATTGATTGTTATTCAGTAATGCCAATTGAGAAAAGCGAAATACAGGTTTAAAAATGTTAATTACACGTACTACGCTTTTCTCTCGTTATTATAACAGAAATAAGTTTTCATTATCTGCTGAAATCATAATTTAATTTAAACATTTTATAGTATAATTACAATTAACCTGATTAATACATAAATTAATTGAACAATTGTTATGAAGGGGTGCCATTTTCTTTACATACAATGGGCATGGAATTAGAAGATGAAGATGTAGATGTGGAAGTAGGATTTCATTCATTTATTATCTTCCATAGATCTTACATGAGCAATGAAGCTTTAAGATGTGGAACAAGTCAAAATTTTACAATATTACAATTATATTTTTACAATATTTTACAATTTTTACAGTTTTACAATGTAGTAATTTTCTACAATGATGAGGTGAGGTCTGAGGATTCGCCAAAAGATTACCCGGCATTTGCCTTTTGGTTGGGGAAAACCTCGGAAAAACCCAACCAGGTAATCAAATCAAAGGGGGAAATGAAGTGATGCCGAGGACTCGCCATAGATCATCCGGCTTCAGTCCCACGGCTGGGGAAAACCTCGGAAGAAACCATTCATTGAGACCAAAGGGGGATCCAACCCAAGCCCGAACGCAGCTCCGGATCAGCAGCCCAGCGAGTCTGAGCTACATCGATGGCTCTACTAAAAATATACAATACATAGCCAATCAGATTATTAAATTTACAAACGCAAACGATCATTCATCAGTTAGCCTATATGTATAATACAAAACAAGTAAGTTCATTAAATTTAAGGCATAAACAATATTTCGCACTTTATTTAGTACAATGGATTCATGCTCATCGATTTACTTGGAAACAGTTGGCGACACTGACTAAACAAAAGAACGACCATGTGATAAATTGATAGTGATAAATCTAGCTGCAGAAATTGTCGCGATGTATGACTGTAATTGGTTGGAATTCAGAATTTCATTACACTTCATTGGTCGAAAATGGACTGACGTCATATAAACGAAATACACCGGATAAATTATATACGTAATTCAAATATGGCTTGAATTGCGATTTTAAAAAGGGAGAAAGTATGCTTTATGAATTTCTAAATTTAAAGACACTGTTTTTCATGTGACATGAAATACAGCGGAGCTGTTTCATTGCCGGTAGTTTATTGCTCATATTTCAATTAATTTCTTTCCATTATTTTGTGTAACTTATATGTGTTTTGAAATAAGCTATCCATAAGCGGTCTTACTAACAAAAACTCTTATACAGACGTTTGACTGTCCTATACTTACACAATGAATAGCTCGTTTATAAGTTGTGAAAATTCCTGAATAATAACATACGTCGTGTATAACAGTACAACTGTTACATGGCTACGTCATAGTTTCGTCATTATTTTATTACGAAAGGTAACAGAATAACTGAGATTCTCTATTGCATCACATAGTGTACTGCGCAAAGTATCGATAGTACAATCGATTATCACATTGGATGTATGTAAAAATTCTGACATATTTATTTTATCATGCTTGTTGATAATTATTGCATTTATATTATAGTTTCTTTTGCAATATCAACTCTTGTTTTTCCTTGCTTTAATAACATTTTACGTAAATCATTACTACTATTATTACATAAATTAATACTACTATCTCTACTATTACTACTACTACTACTACTACTACTACTACTACTACTACTACTACTACTACTACTACCACTAACACCAATAATAATAATAATAATAATAATAATAATAATAATAATAATAATAATTTTATTTATTTATTTTTATTATTAATATTTGTGTGCTGAACAACAGCCAGAGGCCAATTATAGTTCAGCACAATACACAAACAGAAGATACAAAGGTGCAAAACAAAAATAAATAATATCTTAAATAACAAAAACATACATGAATAAAATTGAGTACAAACAGTAAAAACTAATAATCAAAATGAAACTAAACCTTAAAAGATCTAAATTGTGCCCATGCAAATTGGCATATTTTATGCATCTACAGACTGGAGAAAGTGATTTTGAATTTCGGTTATAAAAAAATTTTGAAATCTTAAACCTTTTGTAGGAATACGAAGGCTGATATTGTTTATGATAGACTCACAATCAATATCACCCTTGATAACTTTGCAAAAAAATTGATAATCAAGATTTAGACGTCTAGCATAAAGGCTACAACAGTTAAAATATTTACAGGTAATATCATAGTTAAAGTCAGTGGAATTGGGTATATATCGAAAAGCACATAAGGAAATAAATTTTCTTTGAATATTTTCCAATTTAACTGAATCGGTTGAAGTAATGGAATTCCAGGCTACAGATGCATATTCAAGTTTAGAGCGAACCAAAGTAAAGTATAGAATTAATAGTGACTCAGAGTAGAAAAAGAATAGGTTATAGACCTTATTAAACCAAGCATTCTTATTGAATGATTATAAATATATTGAACATGATCGTGAAAGTATAATTTAGAATCGAGTAGTACACCAAGATCTTTTATAGAATTTTTCCTAATAATATAGGCGTTATTAAGAGAATAATTAAATTTTATGGAAGTAGTTTTTCGAGAGTACGAAATGACAAAAGTTTTTGTTTCATTAATTTTCATTCCATTAATGTCAGACCAAAGTTCAATGGAGTTAATATCATTTTGAAGAGTTTGGCAATCGGCAGAACTATTTATTGAGCGAAAGATTTTGAGATCATCAGCAAATAACAGGTAGTTTGAACTTATTCTTTTACATATGTCATCAATAAATAATAAAAATAATAGAGGGCCCAATGTAGATCCTTGGGAACTCCACATAAACAATTAAATGGGTCCGAGAGAGAACCACCAAGACGAACACAACATTGTCTATTAGTTAAATAGTTTTCAAACCAGCTCACGTAGTTAGAAGAGAGACCAAAGTTTTTTAATTTATTTATCAGAATATTGTGAGGTACAACATCAAACGCTTTGCTAAAGTCGATATAAATGATAATAATAATAATGGTGTGGGTCCCTATCACCACGGCATGGCGCGTCCTCAGGTTGCGAATAGAGGAGACGGCCTCCAGATATGGAGGGTAGCTGCGAATATATTGAATAAGCAGTCGTGGACAGCCGAAAGGGTGGTCCTCCAGCTTGGGGGTTGGGCGCAGGGCTCACAACCCATCACCGTAAAAAAATAGCTTGTTACGAATCCCTACAATAAGAAGAGTGGAGTAATGTTGCTCAGGATAGGGATCGATAGTGGGTTTATATGAGGGCGGCAATGAACCTTCGGGTTCCTTGAAAGCCATTTGTAAGTAATAATAATAATAGTTTGTTTTTAGTACAACATCAGTCGTAGTCTTTTGTTGATTCTTATATAATTGCGATGCAGTTTGGGGTGCAAATATATTTTGAGGGTACACTAGCAAGAAAGATTGAATACCACTAAGATGGAAGAAGAAAGACAAGGAATATTATAGGTAGTAAAAATTCGATCATACGAGAATGGGTATTTAAAAGTTGTTAATTCGTTCTAAAAAGGGAATCTGGTATAACGTTAATACAAACTAATTTTATATATTTACATATAGGCTACAATAATAATTGAATGAATTAATATATGAATAAATGAATAAGAGAGAGAGAGAGAAGTGATAAAATGTAATAATTAAGCACCATTGTTTATCCATTATAAAATGAAATCTTAGAAGATAACCTTAAAATTATACTTATAAATAAAAGATTTTATTTAAAATTAGCATATCCTTAATTAAGACCTTCTGAGTGGTATGAATGAAATTGTATAATCTGCAGGGAATCTTTAAGAATTTGCGAGATGATTTTTTTTAATTTCAAAAGATGGTATTGATAATTGTTTTAAAAAATTATATGTAAATTTTGGTAAAGAACTCCGAGCACCAAAAAATAAACCTGTTACTGACTAATTGAACAGAGGGATGTTATACTTGGCACTAAAGTAGGGAGTACAAGGCTCATAAATGGCCCTCTTTTCCTGATCAACCTGATAAGCTTGGTTTAGATATCTCTCCATGCGTATAGTTGGAGTATAGAATTTTAGTCCTGGACTTAGATTATTTTGTGTCAAGTACTGAAGTAACTTACATAACATACGGTTTTGTTTGCATTGACTGTAGATGTTTAGTCATTATTGTTCATACATCTTGATTACACAACTTTTAACACTGTATCACTTCGGATTATGTTAAAAGTTATGTTTTATTTAACGACGCTCGCAACTGCAGAGGTTATATCAGCGTTGCCGGATGTTCCGGAATTTTGTCCCGCAGGAGCTCTTTTACATGCCAGTAAATCTACTGACATGAGCCTGTCATATTTAAGCACACTTAAATGCCATCGACCTGGCCCGGGATCGAACCCGCAACCTTGGGCATAGAAGGCCAGCGCTATACCAACTTGCCAACCAGGTCGACTCGGATTATGTATGGTAAGATTTTCCTGTGTATAATTTCAACGTACCTCGTTTACATGTTTCGACCTATTTATGGGTCATCTTCAGAATTGGTCGTTGTTGGTCTTGGCGCCACTTGTTCTGTTTCCTGTGAGGGTGTGTTCCTGTGGTATAGTGTAGAGTCAAAGAGTGTGTGTGTTTTGAAGTTGAGTTGTGTGTTGAGAATTTAGTTGGGGTGTGTTTTTGTGTGTCTGTATATTTCATATTGTGACAGCGACGTGAGATTCGAACTCACGACCAGCATCCCGCAAGAGAGAGCAGAACGCGCGGGCTCCACGGAGCACTGAGGGACGGCGCGCGGCGGAGAGAAGAGAGGGGGAAAGGGCCTACGCGGCGAGGGAGTGTGCGCGCGCGACTGCTGCGTGCGGAGTGAAGGGGGGACGGACCCTCCCGACTCTTCGAGAAGTCCGTCGAAGTGGAAAAATCGGGAATTCGAACTTTCCAGGCTACGTCGCTGTTGTTATAAAAGAAGAAGCGCGAGGGAACTCGGACAGTGTGTGTGTGATTCATGATTAGCTCAGTGAGTAAGCCAGTGAACAGAGCAAGCTAGCCAGTCTTGTGTACCGGAGTTCGACTTGAGTGTGCGTCCGCAACTGTGTCAGCATCCGAAGGCCTGAGTTCGAGTGCAGTGGACCGCAGTTGGAGGGACCTGAGTTCGAGTACAGTGGACTGTCTCTGAAGGTCTGTGGTTCGGGATACTGTGAACTCGAGTGACTGAGCTAGAAGAACTGTGAACTGAGAACTGACAGTTCTGATTTATAAATAGTGCTTTGTAAATATTAGTTAAGATTAAGTTCATTGTTGTTCGTAATAGTCCAAGTAAATTGTCATTGTCGTCAGTGGAGAGCAAATCCCATTGTTGTCGAGAGCGTTTAAGGTGAATTGTAGTATTGTAGAATTATTATTGTTGAGTTGAAATAAATTTACAATATTGTACTAGTGTGTTTAGTTTCTGGCTTTTTGGTTGGATGTGCAGTATTTCCATGTCTGTGTTGATGTCTCTGTGGGTGTGGTTAGCATTTGTGATGTGTTCTGCATATGTGGAGGTGTTTTGTAATTTTGTTATGGCTGTGATGTGTTCTTTGTAACGTGTTTGAAACGATCTGCCTGTCTGTCCTATGTAGAAGTTGTTGCAGGTGTTATATTTGAGTTTGTATACGCCTGTGTGGTTGTAATTGTTTGTTTGTTTGTGTGTTGAGATGTTTTTGTAGAGTGTTATTTGTTCTGTATGCGATGTTGTAATTTAATTTCTTGAATGAGGTTGCAATTTTGTGTGTGTTTTTGTTTTCGTATGTTAGTGTGATGTATTTTTTGTGTTCTTGTGTTTGTGTTGTATTCTTATATTTTTTTTGTGATTATGTTTTGTCTTACGTATTATGTTGTCTATTATGTTAGGGTTCTATCCGTTTTCTTGTGCTATGTATTTGATTGTGTTTAGCTCTTCGTTGTAATCTTGTTGGTTCATTGGTATGTTGAGTAGTCTGTGTACCATTGTTCGGAATGCAGCTTGTTTGTTTGTTTTGTTTACCTTTCACTACCTCGAACCCGAAACATGTACCTTCTCTCTATTCCTCTGCACAGAACATCCTTCTACTCATCATCTTTCAGCATATCTATTCCACGCCTCTGGAATTCTCTCCCTGACCACGTCAGAGACTGTCGGACAATATCAAAATTCAAATTTAAATTAAAAAATCACATTCTAGTTCGTGGA
The DNA here is from genome assembly GCA_025594305.2 of Periplaneta americana. Taxonomy (NCBI): domain Eukaryota; kingdom Metazoa; phylum Arthropoda; class Insecta; order Blattodea; family Blattidae; genus Periplaneta; species Periplaneta americana. The sequence goes on from JAJSOF020000035.1 coordinate 13,318,113, forward strand.
ATTGTTTGTTGAACACATGTCAGGTTGCGCAACTTCACCTTAACCCATGACATATAGTAAATATTGTAACTATGCTGTTGTAAAATTGAAAATTAATATGTAATGTATTTATTATTATTATTATTATTATTATTATTATTATTATTATTATTATTATTTTCAGTTATCAATATCATCATTGCTATCTCTGTTTTCTTTCTTTTCGTTGTTTCAGCTCGATGAGAGCTCTATAATGTACTTTTGACTCTGTTGACCCTCTATAGGGCTTTAACTTAATTTGTATCATTTTCATCAGTGTTTGTATTTCTTTTTTGTATTTATATGTGCTATGTGGTAGGATGGAAGAGAAGGCCTTATGGCCTTAATCCTGTCAGATTAAATAAATTATTATTATTGTTTGTGTTGTGTGGGGTGGTTGGATGTGTTGTGTATGTGTGTTGTTGTTGTTGTTGTGGGTTTTCTGTATACTTTGAATGTGTGTTTGTTGTCTACTTTTGTTATTGTGATGTCTAGAAAATTTATGGATTTTTTGTTTTCAATTTCTTATGTGTAATGTAGCTTTGGGTGTGTTTTGTTTATGTATTGATGAAGGTTTTGGATCTGTCTTTTGTTTCTTTTGTATAGTATTAATATGTCATCTATGTATCTGTGCCAATATATGATGATGTCTGCGTGTTTGTTGTTGTCTTTGTTTAGTATGTATGTTATTGTTTGTCAACATCACAATCTTAGTTTGCTTCCGTGCTACACGAACTTAAAAACTATCGACTTATAGGCCTAGCAGTGTACTAAACAATTACTTCAATAGAACTAAATTTATAAAATCGTCTGTATTTATAAAACAGCTTTAATACAATCTGTTTCCCTGAACACAAATTGAATCAAGATGTAAGAAGACTCAAGTCCTGGTTGTGGAGAGCACACGTGGCGGACTATGGCCAGGGGTTGGATTCTGACTTCCCGATCTAGGTGGGAGTTGGGGCGGGGTGTAAACCCAGTGCTGCAACCTGTCGGCGGGATTGGCAGTCCCCGAAGTTGTTAATTACTCTGGGAGTTGCTGTAATTACTATCCACCGCTTCGAGTAGTTCCCCCGTCCGCCGCTCCTGGTTGTTGTCGCCACCGCAGCTCAAGTCTACCTCAATTACCATGGAGATAATGGCCGGCAGAAGTTGGGCGCGCGGGGATTCACCGGGACGTTACCTTCTATTTATTATGCAGAGCACAAGGCCCGAGATCAGGAGGCTGTGCCCGGATATTCCGCCCGATCCAGTCCGAAGTTACTCTCTAATGGAGATATATGGAACAAAACAATCAGCATTTTTACTAACGATGTGTACCGGATTCCCATTACTATTACCTGCATCAACATGTATGTTTAGACTATCACCTGTTTATGGACGTGTACAGTATGTATGTATGATATGCATTTACGAATATTTACGTACATGTTGGCTTTCATTTCAAATCTTCCCGGTCTAAATAAGTATTTACTACTTACTTACTGGCTTTTAAGGAACCCGGAAGTTCATTGCCGCCCTCACATAAGCCCGCCATTGGTCCCTAGCACGATTAATCCATTCTCTATCATCATATCCCACCTCCCTCAAATCCATTTTAATATTATCTTCCCATCTACGTCTCGGCCTCCCTAAAGGTCTTTTTCCCTCCGGTCTGCCAACTAACACTCTATATGCATTTCTGGATTCGCCCATACGTGCTACATGCCCTGCCCATCTTAAACGTTTGGATTTAATGTTCCTAATTATGTCAGGTGAAGAATACAATGCGTGTAGTTCTGTGTTGTGTAACTTTCTCCATTCTCCTGTAACTTCATCCCTCTTAGCCCCAAATATTTTCCTAAGAACCTTATTCTCAAACACCATTAACCTATGTTCCTCTCTCAAAGTGAGAGTCTAAGTTTTACAACCATAAAGAACAACCGGTAATATAACTGCTTTATAAATTCTAACTTTCAGATTTTTTGACAAGAGACTGGATGATAAAAGCTTCTCAACCGAATAATAACAGGCATTTCCCATATTTATTCTGCGTTTAATTTCCTCCATAGTATCATTTATATTTGTTACTGTTGCTCCAAGATATTTGAACTTCTCCACCTCTTCAAAAGATAAATTTCCAATTTTTATATTTCCATTTCGTACAATATTCTCGTCACGAGACATAATCATATACTTTGTCTTTTTGGGATTTACTTCCAAACCTATCTCTTTACTTGCCTCCAGTAAAATTCCCGTGCTTTCCCTAATCGTTTGTGGATTTTCTCCTAACATATTCACGTCATCAGCATAGACAAGAAGCTGATGTGACCCTTTCAATTCCAAACCCTCTCTGTTATCCTGAACTTTCCTAATTGCATATTCTAGAGCGAAGTTAAAAAGTATAGGTGATAGTCTATCCCCTTGCTTTAGCCCACAGTGAATTGGAAAAGCATCAGAAATGGCCTATACGGACTCTGCTGTAAGTTTCACTGAGACACATTTTAATTAATCGAACTAGTTTCTTGGGAATACCAAATTCAATAAAAATATCGTATAAAACTTCTCTCTTAACTGAGTCATATGCCTTTTTGAAATCTATGAATAACTGATGCACTGTACCCTTATACTCATATTTTTTTCTCCATTATTTGTGGAATACAAAATATCTGGTCAATAGTTGATGTATTACGCCTAGAACCACCCTGATGATCCCCAGTAATTTCATCTGCAAATGAAGTTAATCTTCTCAAAAGAATATTGGACAAAATTTTGTACGACGTCAACAAAAGTGATATTCCTCGAAAGTTACTACAGTTAGTCTTGTCCCCCTTCTTAAAGTTAGGTACGATTATGGACTCCTTCCATTGTTGTGGTACAATTTATTTAAGTAAAATTAAATTTAAACTTAAACACATCAATTTTGATATTTTAATGAAGGAAAGAAAGCAAACAAATATTATCTGGACAGAAGAGAGAAAGAAAAAATACAGTGACAGAATAAAGAACTACTGGAGAAAGAAGAAACGAAAATGGAGTAAGTTGCGTCATGTGGTTCCTAGAAACTAGGAAAAGGGAAGTTTAAAACCAGTGTTAATTACATTTTAAATTTTATTCCCAACCTCTTTGAAACTTCAAATGGCACCCCTATATAATGAGATATTTGTAAGATAATTCAATTGTTTATATATCTCATTCATTTGTGATCTTTTTCACCTTAACCCCCTGAGTCCTAAGACTACATTTCAGAAGGTTAGTGTCCACACCTGTGGAGTAACGGTCAGCGCGTCTGGCCGCGAAACCAGGTGGCTCGGGTTCGAATCCCGGTCGGGGCAAGTTACCTGGTTGAGGTTTTTTCCGGGGTTTTCCCTCAACCCAATACGAGCAAATGCTGAGTAACTTTCGGTGCTGAACCCCGGACTCATTTCACCGGCATTATCACCTTCATTTCATTCAGACGCTAAATAACCTACATGTTGATAAAGCGTCGTAAAATAACCCAATAAAAAAAAAGAAGAAGGTTAGTGAGAAAGGCATTGATGGCAAATCCACTCTACAGTGTTAATGAGTTTAGTAATATTAAGTTTTAGATACTATTGTTTTAACTCCATGTAAATAGCATGTAAGATGGCCTTAGACTAGAAATGTTTAGTTTAAATGTAGTTCTGTTTATAAGTATGCATAAGAGTGTAATTATTTTACTTATTTGAACTGTTGTATCAGTGAAGCGAGGTGAGTCAGTGAAGTTATGGTTTTACAGTGCAGTGAACAGTTCCGATCAGTGATAATTTATAGCGTCAATGAAATGTGTTCTATAGTGTCAGTGAAATGTGTTACAGAGAGTCAGTGAAATGTGTTACAGAGTGTCAGTGAAATGTGTGCTGAAGTGTCAGTGAAATGCGTCATAGTGCCACTACAGGGAGTGAGATGAGAGTAAAATGAAAGACTATTGAAACTTATGTAGGGCCTATACATAATTATGTAGGTTGTATTGTAAAATTAGGTATTTTATTTATGTTTTATTATTATTGTGTTAAATTGCATTGTGTATTGTAAAATTGTATTGTGTACTGTAAATTTTATTGTGTATTGTTTATCATTTTATTGTGTATTGTTTATATTGTATATACCACTGCCACCGGGTGCTTGCCCACTTGCAGTGTAAATAAATACATACATAAATGACACCTTAATCGTTTAATGGGAATACAATGAGCTACAATATCATAGTTTTAAATCCTTTTTAAGTCACCTAGAGAATAGAAGGCGTGCGAAAATAGACACTTCTTTAATTTGACCCCAAATAATCTTATGTTTTGAGTTGCATTTTTATATATAAGGAGGCTATTAAACATTTTGGATAAATCGCAATATAGCGAACGCCAGTAGGGGAAGTTATCCCCACCCACATGAAATGGGCATTCAACACAACACTCGCCTATCACGTAGAGTGTCTGGTGACCTAGTAGGGGAAAAGTGGAAGGGGTCGTGGGCGTAGCTTCTACGTTCGCTATATTGCGATTTGCCCAACATTTGTACTGCCATATAACGCACTCCTTTTCATAGCACGATAGACTTGGAGTAAGATAGAGTATGAAAGTCATTTTTAAGAGAATTTATGCTATGAACTGTTGAATTAGTTACAAAGTTTTCACGATTACATACGAGGAAGTCTGTTAACGAAAAAATGTACTGTCAAGCCATGGCCATTATGTGTAGTTTTTTTGAAAATGGTCCTACACAATTCCCTAGATTTGACACTTACTATTATTCTAATTACTCTTTTTTGTAGTAGGAATATACTGTTACTATCTGTGGAATTTCCCCAGAATATTATTCCAAAACTCATTACCGAGTGGAAGTATGTAAGCTAGTATAGTACTACTAACAGCTTCATTTCTTATTCTGTCTGTCCACTTTAAACATTCCATTCTTCTCCATATCCACATTTCAAAATCTTCTATTCGCTTCTCCTCACTGCGTTGTAATGTCCATGTTTCTGCCCCATACAATGCCACACTCTATACAAAGAACTTCACTAGTCTCTTCCTTAGTTACTTTTGCAGAGGTCCGCAGATATGCGCCTTTTCATATTGAAAGCTTCTTTGGCTATTGCTATCCTCCTTTCGACTTCCTGGCAGCAGCTCTAGGATATTTATTTATTTATTTATTTATTTATTTATTTATTTATTTATTTATTTACTTATTTACTTATTTATTTATTTCTTTATTTATTTACTTATTTACTTATTTACTTACTTACTTACTTAGTTTCTTACTTACCTACTTACTTACTTATTTACTTATTTACTTATTTACTTATTTACTTACTTATTTATTTACTTATTTATTTATTTATTTTATTTATTTATTTATTTTTTTATTTTTACTTAATTTTATTTAATTTTACTTAATTTTATTTTATTTTATTTTATTTTATATAATTTTATTTTATTTTATTTTATTTTATTTTATTTTATTTATTTTATTTTATTTATTTTATGTAATTTATTTTATTTTATTTTATTTTATTTTATTTTATTTATTTAATTTAATTTATTTATTTAATTTAATTTATTTATTTAATTTAATTAATTTATTTAATTTAATTTATTTATTTAATTTAATTTATTTATTTTATTTTATTTATTTATTTAATTTAATTTATTAATTTAATTTATTTATTTAATTTAATTTATTTTATTTTATTTATTTATTTTATTTATTTATTTTATTTATTTTATTTTATTTTATTTATTTTATTTTATTTTATTTATTTATTTTATTTTATTTATTTATTTAATTTTATTTATTTAATTTTATTTATTTATTTAATTTTATTTATTTAATTTTATTTTATTTATTTATTTATTTAATTTATTTATTTATTTATTTTGCTAATAATTGTAACATAAAATACTTTAGCTCGCCCCTGAAAGAGTAGAACTCGTGCTCAGGGGCGGATTCCTGAATTGAAATGAGAATTATATTTCATTATCTGGCTCCATAGGAGATTTGATAGAGAGATTGATAAACGTCAGTCCATGATGAGTTTAATTTATGTGCAGTATTAATTGGAATTCGACTTGAACCTTTGAATCAGTCTTGTTACGTCACGTTTACATGAGGTATGGCTTACTAACTGCAAGTTATTGATAACTAGGATATAAACTCATGTTAATATTAAATTTTCATAACGAAATCACAGCAAAATTAATGTTAAACTGCATCATTAGTCATAATTGGAACTTAAAGTCAGTCACCTCATATCGCGTAAACAGCAAAGCTATGTTTGTTAGAACACTAAATCGACTTCATGCTAAAATTAACATAATGAAATTGCTTGCAGGTTAATTCTGTTGGAGTTATAATTGATCTGTTAAATACGTACGCAAACTATAGTTATAATATTACGCATATCATACGTGCACGCACGAGGACACACATACATACACATTCACACATAGAATGTTAGAATATAATAGAATATGACAGAGTTAAGGCTATAAGACCTTCTCTTCCACTCATCCAGCCTTAATCAATACAATAGTGACAGACATATTTAAATTATGAATATTTACAATACACTTAAAAGATTCTCCAGAAAATTTCTTCAGTTAAGTTTTAACGACTAGTACATGTTTATTTAAATTGAGATAAAACCTATACGAAAAAGTAATAACTTAATTTATGAGCTAATGTAATTCAATTCAGTCTGTACCCAATATGTAAAGAATTATAATTAAGTTAAGATAGCTAGATGGTTAAAATGATGAGAATTAATTTAATAGAAGTTTGCTGAACTATGTTATAGGAAGCAAAATATAAATATAAAATATATTGATATAATGAGAATAATATTAATGTTCTTTTATTTAAGTTATTTTAAACTGTTGTATAATATTACGTAGACGTCAAATTCCTAACAGAAATTAATGTTTTCAGAAAAGAGCTAAGACGGCCCAGCCACTAGCCTTTACAGAGGTGTCAGCAGAAGCGGGTAGGGGAAATCGGGATGCGACATAGGCAAACGGACGACAGTACTTGTGCGAAAATATGATGAAATATTGAAAGCTCTTTCGTCACTGGAAAACGCGAACATTTTTCTAGAACGTACTATACTCACTAACTCAGTATTGTTTACTATATGCTGCCTTGGTTCTGTGTGGAGGAGAGTTGGAACTTCATTAGTAGATGGGGTGGGAGTGAAGTACAGTACATTAAAAAAACTCAGGTATAATAAAAATTTAAGTAAAAATAAAATGATGTCCCTGTACATACATACAGAGTGATTTATATAGAACGAACACATTTCTTTCTTTAATTATTCCGTTGGAAATTCATTCAATTAATCAATTTTAGCACCAAATTAAGCAGAATGTTCTGGAGTTTCGATTCCTTGTCACTAGATGCGCAGATGTTTATGTTTTATTCCTATTGTTAGCAGCACTAGATGCGCAGATGTTTATGTTTATTCCTATTCTTGGCAGTTGTTTTCGACATTTTGTGTCAACGTGAAAATGCAGTACACATTAAATCAACGACTCTTCCTTGTGAAGTAATACTGGATTACGAATTCAATTACAGCTACCAAATGGCATACCAGAGAGAATTTGGTGTTCGCAATCCTCCCAAAAGAAACACAATACTGGGACTGGTAAACAAATTGGAAACAACTGGATCTCTGGTGAGTGAAAAGGGCAAGCATCGTTCATCTAGACTTCCCACGGTTGTTGTTGACGTAAGAGCACGACTGGAGCAGTCACCCAAAAAATCATTAAGACGTTTGTCGCAGGAGACAGGGTACACCTACTCAATGTGTCAGAGAGCTGCGAAAAGTGCAGGCCTAAAACCAAGTTTCTTTGACGACCGAATAATTTCCAGGAACCTGTGGCCACCGAGATCTCCGGATTTGACAACGCCGGACTTCTTTCTATGGGGTTACTTAAAAGACAGGGTTTACGCCACACGTCCCCAGACATTGGACGATCTGAAGCACAACATCACGCAGGAGATTCAAGCTATTGACAGCAGAGTCCTCCAACGAGTGGTCAGTAACATGGAACGACGTGTTGAGTTGTGCCTTATGCAGGATGGAGGACATTTTCAACATTTGCTATAGAGGTAAATAATCTCCCAAAATTCCTCTACATTTTAGGTATAATAAGTTGTCGCTAGCACAATTCGTTTTGAAACAATTAATGAAAGAAATGTGTCAGTTCTATATAAATCACTCTGTACATACATGCATGCATACATACATACATACATACATACATACATACAAATGCATATGTACACACGAGTATATTGAATGTGAATGTGCGTAGATGATAGCAGAGCTTCAGACAGGCAGGTTGGTTTTGCATTTGTCCTTGAACCCTATCATGAATCGTCGATTCGTGAAGGGGAAATAAGCCGTGGTAGAGAGATTATAACAAACTTGGAACATGAAGTCGTTTTTTCCTCTTGAAAAGACTCCTCGCCTCTTTTGCTTGCGAATCTTTCCCCCAATCTACCCCTCCCCCATTTCCTTGTATCCATCAATTTCTCACCCCGCACACAAAACAGACTCGTGAAGCTTGCCAACTTTATTTCCTGTTTTCCAGAGGGAAGTTTCTTTTTCTCCAGATGTTGGAAGTCTGTGAGACATGAAAAGTCACCTTGCTCCCCTCTCCCCCCGCGATAATGATGCGCCAACTGACAGCGGGATTCCTGCTGACTCCGCTAAAGCCTCCCTTCTAGCGGGGATGCGAGAGGGTTGCCACCTCTTCAAAGTCTACACAACGAAGCTAGTAACTCAGTCACATCGCAGAATTAGGAATACTTCTATTCTTACTGAAGCCGTGTCTAGTCTGATATACCTAAACCTTTATGAAATATTGTAGTGTTAATATTATTTCATGTGAATCGAAAGAACTCAATTTCGTGGACTTGTTGTTTAATGATAATAATAATAATAATAATAATAATAATAATAATAATAATAATAATAATAATAATAATAATAATTCATTTATTTATTTAATCTGGCAGAGCTGAGGCCAGTAGGCCTTCTCTTCCGCCCAGCCAGACTCTAATTCTAATTTAATATAATTTCTTACATAGTTATTACATTAATATCTAGACCATAAAACAACATGAAAGTGAATATTGGAAGTTGGATAAGTAATGTTAGTGAGACAATAATAAACATTGGTAAGAAATAGTGATAATAATAATAATAATGATAATAATAATAAAAAGAATAATAATAACAATAATAGTAGTAATAATAATAATAATAATAATAATAATAATAATAATAATAATAATGAGATAATTTAGATATTTGTCTGCGATATACAGTATATAACCATTAAACATTGAGAAACCTGAAACAGCTATTATTGTTAACAAGAATTGTTAGAAAAATATTTCGTTAGTCTATTCTTAAATTGGTTTTAGTCTGACAGTCCCTGACATTACTCGGTAGGGAATTCCAAAGCCGAGGAACAGCCACAGTGAAAGAAGATGAATATGAGGATGTTCGGTGGGAGGGAATGGATAATATTGAGGTGTGTTGTGATCGTGTGTCTAGGTTATGATGGGTGGATAAATTTTGAAAACGAGACGCAAGGTAGACAGGAGTGGAGAAATGCAATATATGAAAGAGAAGGGAAAGACAGTGGATTTTCCTACGATCTTCTAGACGGAGCCAGGACAACATTTCGAGGGATGGTGTTACGTGATCAGCCCGGCGAATATTGCAGACGAAACGGACGCACATATTATGAACACGTTGTAGTCTCTGCGCCGAAGTAACGCTTAGGTCAGAAAGCAGAATATCACAGTAATCGAAGTGGGGCATCACGAGTGTTTGCACTAACATTTTTTTCATGGAAAAGTGTAGAAAATTCTTGAATCGCCTAAACGAGTGGATTAATGAGAATACTTTTTTGCAGGTTTCTGCAACTTGAATGTTCCAATTTAAACTTTTATCCATATAAATACCTAGATTCTTTACTGATTCACTGAACGGAATTTCGGTGCCGTGTATTTAGTCAACTGTTCCAAGACAGGTGATACCAATATGACACCACTTATGAGGAAACTATACCAGGAGATAACGGGGTAGCGTGGCCATTTCCTTTCCCCCTATTCATGGACTTAATGCTATTATTAGAGACAGACAGGCTATAAAATGTCATATTCTGATTCATTACTGCAAGCGGAATTGAAACAAGAATTTTCACGATTCATGATTTTAATGTGTAGAATGCAATTAGAGTCGAACAAAATCATACCTATTTTAGGCCTATAATATTTTGGTAAACTTTACATAATTCACAAAAATCTATTTAAATATACGGTGAACCGTAATTAATATCATTAATTTCAAGGGGTTATTCTTTGAGATATTTCGAATAAAAAAGTTTAATACAATTCTGCTTGTTTTTGCTTCCTTTTATAGATAAAAATTATTTTATATGAAACTTTTCATAGCGTGTTTTGGAAAAACTATTGATTTAATTTCTAATATACTCAGTCAATTTAAGAGAGTAATACACAGGGTGATTCACGAGGATTTACCGTCCTTTACGGAGCCTATTTCCGAAGACATTCTGAGCAAAGAATGTCATATAAACATGGGTCCTATTCTCAATATTTTCAGAGTTACGTTTCGTTATTGGAACGCATTGCTGTGAACGCGTGATCTTGGTCAGCGTGCAGCCAGCAGCCAGCGCGAGCGCTACGGAAATCAAAGACAGCCGTATGCAGTTACGTAGCGCGACGAGTGCCGTTCACAAGCGTGCGGCCAAGTGCACTCAAGCGGACGGCGACATTTTTTAAAATGTGTTGTAAACTCTCCAAGACTGTAAATTAGGATGCAAAATTGAACTGCAAATAATTAAGTCGGTGGAAGTGGTGTGATTTGTAATAATTGTTGTGATAAGTGCGTAAGAATAATGTAATTTTCCAGTTAAAATAGACAAAGATGTCTGTACAAAGCAACTGAGGAGTTCAGAGCACATTTTTAGCTTCATAACACTTGCCAATTAAGGAAATGATACTTCTGAATGGTTCATTCTCTATTTGTATTATTCTTTTACCTTCAAACTAAAGAAAAAACGTATTTTACAAACAATTTTATATTATTGTAACTCTGAAAATATTGAGAATAGGAAGTATGTTTACACGGCATGTTTTGCTCAAAATGTCTTCAGAAATAAGCTCCATAAAGGACTGTAAATCCTCGTGAATCGCCCTGTATTATGAAACTAAAGTATTGAAAGAATTTTTAGCTTTGTTCTGTAAGTGTGCAGAAATTTCATCCGAAAGAATGTAACTTTCCGTTCTAAAAAAGAATTTTAAAATGTTACATTTGTTCGGATCAAATTTCTCTCAATTTAAAGGATAAAGCTAAAATGATTTCTGTAATGTACTATCATAATACATTGCTCTCATAGATTTGACTGGCCATATTGGAAATTTAATCAATGGTTTTACAAAAACACGTTATGAAATATTTCAAATAAACTATTTTTATCTCGAAAAGGAAGCAAAAACGAGCAAAAGTGTATTAAACTTTTTTGTTTGAAATATCTCGAAGAATAACCCCCTGAAATAATGACATTTACAGTTCACTCTGTATATTATATACATATAACTTGTATGTACATGTACATATATATATATATAATCTGAAAGTTAGAATATTATAAAACAGTTATATTACCGGTTGTTCTTTATTGTTGTGAAACTTGGACTCTCACTTTGAGAGAGGAACAGAGATAAAGGATGTTTGAGAATAAGGTGCTTAGGAAATTATTTGGAGCTAAGAGGGATGAAGTTACAGGAGAAAGGAGAAAGTTACACAACGCAGAACTGCATGCATTTTATTCTTCACCTGACATAATTAGGAACATTAAATCCAGACGTTTGAGATGGGCAGGGCATGTAGCATGTATGGGCGAATCCAGAAATACATATAGATTGTTAGTTGGGAGGCTGGAGGGAAAAAGACCTTTTGGGAGGTCGAGACGTAGATGGGAAGATAATATTAAAATGGATTTGAGGGAGGTGGGATATGATGACAGAGACTGGATTAATCTTGCACAGGATAGGGACCGATGGCGGGCTTATGTGAAGACGGCAATGAATCTCCGGGTTACTTAAAAGCCATTTGTAAGTAAGTTAATATAATAATCTGAAAACGGGACTCTGTGCAATATTACCATAACTAGCATTACTAAAGCATGGCAAACGAGTGTCTAAAGCACCAGGGGTATGAGTGCACTTGTGTGTATTTTTAACAAAACAGGCTCTCTGCACGTTCTAGCCGTCCAGTGATCTAGTATTCAATGAAATCTGCCCTGGGTATTACATCCTACCCTTCTACAATCTAACATGCAGAAAAATATCCCAACGAGATGACTACACAATGTTAAATAATCTATACTAATAATAAATCTGTAGCCGAAATGTTTCTGATAATTTTCGATTTTCCAAAAATAATATTGGTCCTAACATATATAATAATTAACCACCCTGAAACCAAAAATCGCTTTTTTGAAATTTTTCTTTGCATGTCTGTCTGTCTTTCTGTCTGTCTGGATGTTTGTTGCCTCTTTACACGATAATGGCTGAACGGATTTCGATGAAAATTGAAATATAAATTAAGTTCGTTGTAATTTAGATTGTAGGCTATGTGGTGTTCAAAATACTTTATTTAAAGAGGACTGAATTAAATAAATCGAAATATCTCGCTTATTATTGCTTTTTGTGAAAAATGTTACATAACAAAAGTTTCTTTAAAATGATTTCCGATAAGTTTTATTCTATGCAAAATTTTGATAGGACTGATAATTAAGGATAGGATACAAGACTTTTAAAATAACAATACAATACATTTTCACCGCTGCCTCAGATTATAGCGTTGTTGTTCCTGCAATAACTCCTATGTGTAAAATATAAAATTTTTGAGTAAAAAGAAAAAACACATTTAATCATTCCATGACAATGGTACATAGGAGATCGTGAATTCTTACATTTTAGAAAGAAAGAAATATAATTACATGTCAATATATATGCTGTATCACTATTTAAGTTATTTGAAGGGTTCAGAACCATAGTGGGCCAAGCGCCATTTACTGAAGACGTAGAAAACAAGGGTTAAAATTAAGTTATTACCATAATTCAATGTAAACATATAGCAAGTAATATAAAGTATACACATTAAATCTAAATGATGTCAATCTTCATTAAACTATGATTGCATGTAATAACAATTAAGAAACATGTTAAAGGAATTGTCAGTGCACCAAATGAGTGCTCTCTGGACCAAAATGATCGCAATTTAATTATTTAGATGCAATTTAAATTAAGTAACATATTAAACGATTTATCCTTCTATCAAACACGAATGTTCCCTGGATCAAATGTCCTATTTTAATTATGTAATTACTTTATATTTATTTCTAACGGGTGCAGCGGAGCGCACGTGTACATCTAATAAGAGAATATAACATTTAAATGTGACCTCTAAAAAAAATAAATTCGTAACACCCAACGCAGAACAAATGTGTCATGTAATTACAGAGATGTTATGTATCCCTGTTACGTTTCCATTTAAAATTTAATTTTTGCAACAGAGATAAAACTTTTAGGCACCCTATATTTTCTTCAAATTCATCTACGACAGTAGGCCCGTAACAATTACACGCCGGGAATAACTAGTACGCAAAATTAGTTTGAATGCTCGTGGAAGACAGTGGAAGTGTGGAGAAGCAATTTAACTCACCTTGGTTTTCAGACAGAATAGCACGGAGTTGAAAATATGTCGAGATTCCCCTTAGAAAAGTCACTTTATCCTGTGGATAATTCCATTCTGGTCGGTAGCAAGAGGAGCGGGGAAGGAATGGAATGAGAGGAACTTGGAAAAGTACAGCTTAGAGGATGTTCCTAGCCTCGCCGGCTGGCTTTCTTTGTCTAGCGCAGGAATATTGTCTCTGCGAGCTTCGGACAATGCACAAAGTTCAGGGCAAATGGAATTCTCATCTCTGAGATGGAATTTAATGCTTCGTTTCTTAATCGAAGTTAGAGGGGAAGCTATTCATAGCAGGACAATAATAAACATGGTACAAAAATTAAATTTCTAAAACCAGAACAAAGAGGAGCTATAATGCTGTTTTCGTCATCCAATGAAAACGATCTGCTTGTAGCGGTCATCGACTGAATTCTTACTGGTTGAAAATCTGTCACATACAGCAGTCGTTGGTTATCATTATACAGAGACATATTTTTATTTTTACTTCAATTTTTATTGTACCTGAGTTTTTGAATGTACTTCACTCCCACCCCCTCTACTATTAAACTTACAATCGTTCTCCATACAGAGCCAAGGCCACGTATGCAGTACTGAGTTAGTGAGTATAGTACGTTCCAGAATATGTTCACGTTTTCCAGTGACGAAAGCGCTTTCAATATTGAATCGTATTTTCGCACAGGTACTGTCGTCCGTTTGCCTACGTCGCATCCTTGTTTCCCCACCTGCTTCTGTTCGTCCCTCTGTAAAGTCTAGTAGCTGGGCTGTCTTAGCTCTTTCCCGAAAACATTAATTTGTGTTAGGAATTGGACGTCTACGTAATATTATACAACTGTTTAAAATAACTTAAGTAAAAGGGCCTCGTCAAGTAATTAACTATCATGTGATCTACCCCCCCCCCTTTCTACTACCCTGCGACAAAACCACTTGAACGGACAATAGATAGAATTTCTGAGTAATTTTATCTTTTCGGATCGGGCAGAAGTGAAGATTAAATTTACAGTACGTAAAGTACTCTTTTATAGAATAGGTACACAATTTTTTCAACATGAGTTACTAGTACGAAAGACGAAACTGGTAATTGGAATTAGGTATAATAGTCTATGTGCGATAATATGCAAAAAAAGAACTGAAACCTATATAGAAATGAACGGCCATCATTTTCAAATATGTGTTTAAATATCCATATTATGATTATTTTTCAATTTAACTTCATTCTCTTATTGTACGCTAATGTGTTGTAGACAGCATAATATACACTGCATAATGAATACGTCCGAATGGACTGCTCAGTTCGTGAGTAAAAACATTCATTGTTAATACTTCACTGTATTTTGATTAAAGAGAAACCTAATGAAAATTATCAAACTCAAAATCGCGATATTTCCTACTTTACGTATATGGATGAACTACTTTTCATCCCTCCTATACTTAGTAAAGTGATTTGTTTGTATCTTACGCCAGTATCATCGAACTCCAGTCGTGGAAGAGGGCAGCAAACAGTGTTTCCGGTTCACAACCTTTAAGCCAAAGGTATAGCCAGGTTAATATTAGAAATGTTAGTAAAAATAAAATGATATCCCTGTATAAGTAGTAAGTAGTCAACGTTTAATGGGTTAAACTGGTTTTTTGCAAGAACAAATGAAACATGCTTGGGTGTGAGTTCGAATTCTGCTTGTGCTGATTTTCTTGTTGGGTTTTCCCGGGGTTTTCTCCAACTTAAAGGTGAATTCTAGAAAATTATGGCAAAGTCTAATGGCCGGTTTTTCCAAGTATTGTTAGAAAATTTAACGACTGTTAAACTCTAAACAGTTTATTATTTTAATGTACCGAAGTACATATGATATTTCCATGCAAATATTCTGCGTCATCATACGATGAAAGAGTAATGGAACGGAGAAAAATTCTCTCCGGCGCCGGGATTTGAACCCGGGTTTTCAGCTCTACGTGCTGATGCTTTATCCACTAAGCCACACCGGATACCCACCCCGGCGTCGGACAGAATCGTCTCAGATTAAGTTCCAACTCTTCGGTTCCCTCTTTCATCTAAACAGTTTGTTAATTAATAAAATTGTATCTTTTCAACACCAGTTTGGTTTAATAGATTGTTAACAGTTTGTTAATTTTAAATGTACGATTTCCGCCAGTTAACTCGTTTAACAGTTAGTTAAATATGGCCGATGTCTCCACAGCTGTTCGAACAGAAGTTGCGAAATTAATATTTTGTATCTCTCTGTAGGGAATGTTTAGCACAGGGCTGGGCACATCACGTGATTCTGAGAAATGAGCGCTGTGTGCTTTAAAGAGCAGTTCTTTCGAGCGCTGTGACGTATGCATACTGTACGTCATTCGGTATCGGTGCAGTGGTGACTCTGCAGTATGATGGCGAACTTTGAAGACGGAATTTCCGTTCTTACACTAAAGCTACTGCCAATGCTTTTAATTTATCATGGGAGGAGGAGTTCTTTTTCGTAGAGAGCAGTGGATTAGCAAAGTGTTTAATTTGGCATAAAACACTCCAACTGATTAAGAAGTTCAATATCCATCGGCATTATTCTTTACAACATGCTACTGAATATGACAAATATGTTGGTAATGAACGCCATAAATTAATACAACTTAAAGAAAATGTTTTTTCAAGTACATTATATTAGAGTAGCTATTTGATATTTATATTATACTAGTGGCTTGTGCAGCAAATGCTGCAAACTAAGTTCATTACAGAAGAAGTTCAAATTCAAATTTTTCAAATTTATTTCCAATGATGAATACCAGACATTTTGGAAGTTATTTGCTTCCATAATAAACATATCCCTCTGAATGGTTTTCTTCATGCTAAATACTTTTTATTGAACCTATACATCTTCAGTTCTTGAATTTCAATGCGAAAACGCAATTTACTATGTCAGGACGATCAGTCGGTTTTACATGTGGGAGTGAAGCAATAGGTCATTGAGGATTGTAGGTTAGAGTAATGAAAATATCAGATTTGCCATGCTTTCCAACAACAGACATAGCGTCTTGTATAGTTGCTGCATGTTTCGTGAACTACCTCGAAATGTAGAGGGTAGAATCATTTTATCCTGCCAAGTATCTTGCTAAAGTGATCGGAACACTACAACATTTTGTAGGCCTCTTATTTGATCAGTAAGTAATATCTTTGGTCTTCCCTTAGGCATTATAATTTTTGTGCATCCTCCAGACAATATTGAAGAGGATCACACATATAAATATCTATATCACTTACTTACAAATGGAGGTTCATTGCTGCCCTCATATATAAGCCCACTATCGGTACCTATTCTGAGCAAGATTAATCCAGTCTCTACCATCATATCTCACCTCTCTCAAATTCATTTTAATATTATCCTCCCATTTACGTCTGCCTCCCCTAAGGTCTTTTCCCTTCAGGTCTTCCAAGTAACACTCTATATGCATTTCTAGATTAACCCATACGTGCTACATGCGCTGCCATCTGAAACATCTGGATTTAATGTTCCTAATTATGTTAGGTGAAGAATGCAATGCGTGCAGTTCTCCGTTCTCCTATAACTTCATTCCTCTTAGCCCCAAATATTTTACTAAGCATCCTATTTTCGAACACCCTTAATCTCTCTACCTCTCTCAAAGTAAGAGTCCAAGTTTCACAACCATTAACAACCAATAGCATAACTGTTTTATAAATTCTAACTTTCAGCTTTAAATATCTACACTACACCACCATTAAATATAATATCGAAAAGACCCATACCACATGATTAATAACTATAAAAAATTTCATTTTTCATAAAAAAATTGTTATCTTATCTAAGTTTAGTATAGACTACTACATAGCCGTCACTCAGTAAATACGGTATTACAGAAATGAAGATCTAACATAAAAAATTCTCTACGTCTACTTATATAAACCCAAAATGTTCCACTTTCATATCACCAATACAGCATTAATCTGTATGATTAGTAACAAAACTGACATCATGGCATTCACTTTAATAATATTTCATTTTTAATGGTAATAATGTCATCAAACATTTCTAAATTTTGTAGTTCTTAATATCCAACGCACAGACAGCTCTACTCAGAAAATTACACACCAGAGAATCTAACCTGTAAATTCATTTTAATAAGTCATGAAGTTTTTAATAAACAATATTACAGAAACGTTCTGAAAAAGTTACACAAATGAAGATCGACATATTGGAATTACGATGTCAGAGAATCTGAGCCATCTCAACTCTAAATATGTCAGCAATCCTGCAGGTCGTAGCCTTCGTGTGGTATTGTTTATTGTAGTGTGCTCGTGTTTTGTTTTAATCTGAGAACTCATTAGGCTGTACAAGGAAGCGAGTATCAAGTCGGGCATGATTAGGCCTATGTATTTCTCAAAACTGACGACAGATGGATTTTGAAAAATATGAAAATGATGTAGGAAAATTGACATTTCACTGAAAACTACTACTTTTCCGAAAAAATTTGGGTTCCAAGCTTCAAAATGAGGGGTTATTTATTAAAATCCGTTCAGCCGTTTTCCCGTAATTTCCATTACCAGTTCAAATTATATATATAGATTATAAGTTATATATTTAGTAATATATAATTTTAAATTATACAAGTATTATGTTATATCATAGTATAGTATATTATAGTCTATGATATATCATATCGTATCATATATTATATTATATTATATTATATTATATTATATTATATTATATTATATTATATTATATTATTGTATTCCTTTATTACATATGTTTATATTATTAATACACTACCATTATGTCCGACTGTAATCCTTTAGGTTTATATTATCAATAGCCTACCATTCTGTAATTGTTGATGCACTGTACGTATGGGTTATGTAAATAAGCCTAATGATTTGTGTGTGTGGATAGAGCGAAGTTTATTCTATTAAATTAATAAGAGTGTTATAAAGTCTGTACTGTACAATGGATTGATGTAATATCCTTATAAACTATTATGTACCCACAGACTGAATGACTAGAACAACCGTGGCTCTTGTTATATTAATGCAGGGAAGGTAGCTGTAATGCGAGTCCGCCACTGCGTGAGCGTTCTGCTCTGACTTGCCTTACGGAGCGAGAGCTGATCTGGCCGACTAAACGGATCCGCTCTCATGCCCGGCCCTGGTTTAGCATATGACTGGTAATATAACATTTAAAAAATACTTTGGACTGTTTGAATACATCAGTGTTATTTCATTTCTTTCGTATTTCGTATCCATAGTAGCAATGAGGAAATATAACCTTACTTTGTAATTATTATTCAGCACGTCACCTACAACTTTCATTTGTCAACTGTTTGTTTATGGAGCGTGGCCTACTATAACAGGTTGTCATTTTATGCAAGTTTCATGACTCACTCTATAATATATGATTTAAAGATTAATTTTAGCGAATCAAAAATTGTCTTACACGTGTAGAATCATTACCAACTGTTGTTGAGTAGTTAAAATAGAGCTAACAGACGTTTTAGTTAAGTGTTGGTTATCTTAAACAGAGTTATGTTGAACAAATGGAAAATACATTAACAAAGCGTTACAAATATACAAACTGTTAATTTAACATTCGTTAAGCAAAATTAAACATTACTTGGACAAACTGGCCATGTATGTTTTCAACACCAGTTTGGTTTAACAGATTGTTAACAGTTTGTTAATTATAAATGTAGGATTTCCGCCAGTTAACTCGTTTAACAGTTAGTTAAATATGGCCGATATCTCCACAGCTGTTCGAACAGAAGTTGCGAAATTAATATTTTGTGTCTGTAGGGAATGTTTAGCATATGACTGGTAATATAACATTTAAAAAATACTTTGGACTGTTTAAATACATCTTTGCTATTTTATTTCTTTCGTATATCGTATCCATAATAACAATGAGGAAATAAAACCTTACTTTGTAATTATTATTCAGCACGTCACCTAAAACTTTCATTTGTCAACTGTTTGTTTATGGAGCGTGGCCTACTATAACAGGTTGTCATTTTATCCAAGTTTCATGACTCACTCTATAATATAGAATTTAAAGATTAATTTTAGCCAATCAAAAGTTGTCTTACATTTGTAGAATCATTACCAACTGCTGTTGAGTAGCTAAAATAATGCTAACAGACGTTTTAGTTAAGTGTTGGTTATCTTGAACAAAATTATGTTGAACAAATGGAAAATACATTAACAAAGCGTTAAAAATAGTGTGTTAATTTAACATTCGTTAAGCAACATTAAACATTACTTGGACAAACTGGCCATTAATCTTACCTTACTCTCATAAATATCTGAAATGCTGAATAACCTTGCATCTGATACAACGCCATTGATAGCTCGTTAAAAAGTGACGGAAGGTTTATGAACTCCCTTTGTTTGCGTAAAACGTCTTGGTAGAGTTCCTTGGTAGCTCAGTTGGTAGAGCGTTGACGCGCTCAACTAAAGATAACGGGTTCGATACCCGGCTCCAGAACAATTTTTCCCTTGAAATTATTCTCAATCAATCAATCAATCAAACTCCTGTATCTCCTCATGAGGAGCATAGGGCATTCACAAAGTGCCTCCATCGGACCCTATTTGTAGCCAACTTCTTCACTTCGCTCCATATTTTCCCCTCCCTAGCAATTTCCTCCAAAACTGTTCTCTTCGATGTATTTTTTGGCCTTCTTCTTGTTTTACTAACCTGGGGGTTCCAATCCAAAGCCATCCTTTCTACTGCTCCATCTTCTTTCCTGAGTGTGTGCCCTATCCAATTTCACTTTCGTCTTTTGATTTCTACTGTGATCTCTTTCTGATAAATATAAAAATAAAGAAATGAGATTAAATAGTAAAAAGACAGATAAAGTTATAATAAATAATAATACCATTGATACTGTTCAAGAATTTAAATATTTGGGTAGCATAATTGACAAGGATGGTGGAGCCTTTGAGGATGTAAAAAACCGAATAAAAAATGCAAATAGTGCATTTGTCCAGTTGTACCCAATATGGAAATCTTATATTATATCTAGATCTACAAAAATTAAAATCTTTAACAGTAACGTGAAATCAATCTTATTATATGGGTATGAGACATGGAAAAAAGTAAAATTATACAAAATAAACTACAAACATATTTTAATAGATGTTTACGAAGAATTTAAAAAATTAGATGGCCAGATATAATACAAACTCAGAACTATGGAAGATAACAAATCAGAAATAAATTATTCTACATTATTATTATTATTATTATTATTATTATTATTATTATTATTATTATTACAGAAGTTATAAAAAGCGAAGATTTTGTAGAAAGGAATTGGTTTTCTCACATCGGGTCAAGAATTGCCAGAAAATGTGCAATGTCTCAACCGATGGATAAAATCAGACTGTAAATGTAGTCTATAACACAAAGTTTTTTACAATTCAGAGTAGATTTATTTCATGATTTTGGTTCATAAATGTTGACTTATAAGGGATAAAGTGTATTTATACCTCAAAACGTGAACACCGCTTTCATTCTGGAACAATTTCACGGCATACATTACATATTCCGTGTCACAGAATGTGGAGAACATTCTGGAAGGCATGTGTGAATTCGACTAGCAAGCCCAACAGCCTGATGGTAACAGGTGCCAGCATCCCACACCGCACAGTCTGGGCTCCTCAACTACAGTTTGACGGGGACTTGAGAACAAGTGAATTGGTAGGCCTACTTATTGCGCTGGGTTTATCTGTTGTGAAGGTTTTCAGACATAGTAATTAAGTGATTTTCTATTCCAAATAAAAGAATAAAAAGTGTGTTTGAATATAATATAATATATATTATTATAAATTATGTTCACTCACAGATGTTATTCTTTTCATCCGGTATCAAAATGTATTTCTTAGTTTAATTTTCTCAAGATTTCCTTTGCCAATGATTTTTTTATTACAAATTATTTTGAAATGCTAATCTTTTTTCTGTCCTACATTAGTATCGGAGATACTTCTGTCTGTATTCATACAAATTCTCATCACTAATTTGATCACCTATTTCAACATTCCTATGCAACCACTTTCTCCTTTGAAAATTATCGCCATAAAACTAAATATAGTTTTGTATTGTATTGTATTGTATTTTATTTATTAACATTCCATGGTATTCATACATGCTTACAGCTAGAATATGGAACAAGTCAAAAAACTTAATACTATTATAAAATCTTAATTTATAGTCACAGTCTAGATGAAATATATACAGACGAGATTTACAATATAGTCTACTAGTACAACACAAAGTTTTTAGTATCAATTTCATGAAGCGTTATTGAATGTCATGAATTCACCTACAGAATAGAAGGCGTGAGAAATTAGGTACTTCTTTAATTTGGCCCTAAATAATGTTATGTTTTGAGTTTCATTTTTTATATTGATAGGGAGGCTATTAAAAATTTTTACTGCCATATAACGCACTCCTTTTTGATAGCATGATAGACTTGCCGATGGAGTATGAAAGTCATTTTTTGACGTGTATTTATGATATGAACTGTTGAATTAGTTACAAAGTTTTCACGATTACATACGAGGTATGGTGGTAACTTGAAAATTGACATAAAAATAAAATCACCTCTTTTCCATTTTTCCTCTTGCATTCCCCTTCTTCCCATTTTATTCTCCTTTTTCTCCTTGTCTTCCCCTTGTTCTCCTTATATTCTCCGTGTTTTCCTTGTGTACTCCTTCTTCTCCTCCTCCCCCTTTCCTCCTTGTCTTCTCCTGGTTCTTCTTATATTACCCTCATTTTTCTAGTCTTAACCTTGTTTCCCTTGTTTTTCCTTTGTTCTCCTAGTCTTTCCCTAGTTCTACTTGCTATTTCCTGTTTCTCCTTCCCTTATGTTTGTTCTCCTTGTATTCCTTTGTTTCCTTTTCTTCCCCTTGTTCTCCTTGTCTTCCCCTTACTCTCTTCGTCACCCCTTACATTCATTGTATTCCCCTCGTTTTCCTTGTATTCAGCATATGCTCATTGTTTCTTTCTAGCACCACCTACATGTAGTTCTACTTCAAAATATACACCTGTCAAATTTCTCTTCTGTTTTGAAACAGTAATCGTGGCCATTCTACGAGACAACCATTACATACCTGCTATATATCTTAGCGACAAAAATAAAACCAGAATTTAAAACATCATTATTTTAAATTATATTTAGAGCAATTGAAATGCTTCACGCAATAAAGATTTCAAACACTCAAACTTTCTTTCCCTCAATTTAAAATCTACCATTTCTTGTTGTGTCTCTCAGTATCGTCAGAGTGAAACTGAAACTAATCGGAAGAGAAATGTCGGCATATTCACAATTCTTAATTGTGCATAAAACTGTAATCAACTGCTATTTATGGCTTTATTTCACTTGTAGCAGTGAAATTGAAAAAATTACATCCATCTCTAACCTGCTATTGAATTGATTGCCCTGCCTGTATGTCCTACCTTTTATTTATTCGACGTTCTTTTTTATTTTAATTCCTCTCTATAATCCTCTAATTTCTACTTTCTGTCCTTTATGTACATCAATTTATCTGTCTACATTTGCTTGTTTATCTTTGGTCTTGTTAATTGAATCAATTTATTTCCTAAAAATTACTTCTGCTTGTGGACATTATGTATGTATGTATGTATGTACGTAAGTTTTTATCTGTCTATTTACATCTACCTGTATGTTTGTGTGTATCTATTTATCTATCTATCTATCTATCTATCTATCTATCTATCTATCTATCTATCTATCTATCTATCTATCTATCTATCTATCTATCTATCTATCTATCTTGTCTATCTGTCTGTCTATCTGCCTGCCTGCCTGTCTATCTGTCTGTCTATCTGTCTGTCTATGTCTGTCTGTCTATCTATCTATCTGCCTGTCTGTCTACCTGTCTGTCTATCTATCTATCTATCTGCCTGTCTGTCTAGGTGTCTGTCTATGTCTGTCTATCTGTCTGTCTATGTCTTTCTATCTATCTATCTGCCTGCCTGTCTATGTCTGTCTGTCTATGTCTGTCTATCTGTCTGTTTATATCTGTCTATCTATCTATCTATCTGCCTGTCTGTCTACCTGTCTGTCTATCTATCTGCCTGTCTGTCTATCTGTCTGTCTATCTGTCTATCTGCCTGTCTGTCTATGTGTCTGACTATGTCTGTCTATCTGTCTGTCTATGTCTGTCTATCTGTCTATGTCTGTCTATCTTTCTGTCTATGTCTGTCTGTCTATGTTTGTCTATCTATCTGTCTGCCTGTCTGTCTACGTTTGTCTATCTATCTATCTGCCTGTCTGTCTAATCTGTCTATGTCTATCTATCTGCCTGTCTGTCTATCTGTCTGTCTATGTCTATCTATCTATCTGCCTGTCTGTCTACCTGTCTGTCTATGTCTGTCTATCTATCTATCTGCCTGTCTGTCTATCTGTCTGTCTATGTCTGTCTATCTATCTGCCTGCCTGCTTCTATCTGTCTATGTCTGTCTATCTGTCTGTCTATGTCTGTCTATCTATCTGCCTGTCTGTCTATCTGTCTGTCTATGTCTGTCTATCTGTCTGTCTAAGTCTGTCTATCTGTATGTCTATGTCTGTCTATTTATCTATCTGCCTGTCTGTATATCTGCTTGTCTGTCTATCTGCTTGTCTGTCTATTTGCCTGTCTGTCTATGTATCTATCTATCTATCTATCTATCTGTCTGTCTGTCTGTCTGTCTGTCTGTCTGTCTGTCTGTCTGTCTATCTGTCTGTCTATCTGCCTGTCTCTCTATGTCCGTCTATCTGTCTGTCTGTCTGTCTGTCTATCTGTCTGTCTATGTCTGTCTATCTGTCTGTCTATCTGCCTGTCTGTCTATCTGTCTGTCTATGTCTGTCTATCTGTCTTTCTATGTATGTATGTATCTATCTATCTGTCTGTCTGTCTGTCTGTCTACCTATCTATCTATCTATCTATCTATCTATCTATCTATCTATCTATCTATCTATCTATCTATCTATCTATCTATCTGTCTATCTGTCTGTCTGTCTGTCTGTCTGTCTGTCTATCTATCTATCTATCTATCTATCTATCTATCTATCTATCTATCTATCTATCTATCTATCTATCTATCTATCTATCTATCTATCTAACTTCTTGTCTATCTTTCTTTATCTGTCTCTCTATATCTATCTCTGTTTCTCAGCCCTTCCATCTTCTTTGTGTGTCTATTTCCTCTATCTATCTGAAATGTCTGAGTTTCGACAGTACATATAAACGTGTGTGTTTATATCCGAAAATTGTATGTCTCATATATCTGTGTATGTGTTGTGTGTACGAGCGTATGTTTATTATTTATTTATGTATGTACATACGGTCTGTACGTGTGTATGTACTGTATATACTAGTGACTCTGTATATCTGCAGTATATTACCTCTAAGTGCGTAGGTTATGGACGACTGAGTAGCGTATTGCCGTGTAGCTAGGCCCCCTCTGTCACAGTGTTGCCGGGCTGTGGGTTGCATTAGTTGAAAGTTTGACAGACTGCGGTGTGCGGGGGGAATTCCCCCGAGATACCCAGCAACTATAACAAGTTCCTCTCCAGATAAGACGCCCCTCCTACATTACGCTATTGTACTTAAGTCGAGAGAGCAGGGCTACCGTATCATCTAATTCAGGGGGCGATCTGCAGTGTCATGACTGTGCGACGCAAGAAAACACCGAGTCGAGGGCAACTGCCCCCATTTGTTCCGTTCGCAAACTACAAACGTCATTTCCGAGTTTCTCTCTCTGATGTTATCAGATTACCAAAATACCACGCCTACTGGAGTCCCAGGATGTCTAAGTAGGAGAGCTATTTGTATTCCCCATACAGTCCAGTTGGCTTTGTCATTAGAAGTTTTATTGTTGTATTGGGCCGACAAGTTATAATATTGTTCGTGCTATTGTTGTAACATCTATATATATATATATATATATATATATATATATGTTCCGCTATAAGTATAACATATATATAATTTGAACCCAAAAAGGCATATGACTCAACTTAAGAATTTTATATGATATTCTTATTGAAAACCTCAACATGTATTCCCAAGAAACTAGTTCGATTAATTAAAATGTGTCTCAGTGAAACATACAGCAGAGTTCGATAGGCCAGTTTCTGTCAGATGCGTTTCCAATTCACTGCGGGCTAAAGCAAGGAGATGCACTATCACCTTTACTTTTTAACTTTGCTCTAGGTATGCCATTAGGAAAGTCCAGGATAACAGAGAGGGTTTGGAATTGAACATCTTACATCAGCTGTTTGTCTATGCGGATGACGTCAATATGTAACGAGAAAATCAACAAACGATTAGGAAAACATCTGGGAATTTTACTGGAAGCAAGTAAAGAGATAGGTTTGGAAGTAAATCCCGAAAAGACAAAGTATATGATTATGTCTCGTGACCAGAATATTGTACCAATGGAAATATAAAAATTGGAAATTTATCTTTTGAAGAGGTGGAGAAGTTCAAATATCTTGGAGCAACAGTAACAAATATAAATGATACTCGAGGAAATTAAACACAGAATAAATATGGGAAATGCCTGTTATTATTCGGTTGAGAAGCTTTTATCATCCAGTCTGCTGTCAAAAAATCTGAAAGTTAGAATTTATAAAACAGTTATATTACCGGCTGTTCTTTATGGTTGTGTAACTTGGATTCTCACTTTGAGAAAACATAGGTTAAGGGTGTTTGAGAATAAGGTGCTTAGGAAAATATTTGGGGCTAAGAGGGATGAAGTTACAGGAGAATGGAGAAAGTTGCACAACACAGAGCTGCACGCATTGTATTCTTCACCTGACATATGTTTAGGAACATTAAATCCAGACGTTTGATATGGGCAGGGCATGTTTCACGTGTGGGCGAATCCAGAAATGCATATAGAGTGTTAATTGGGAGGCCGGAGGAAAAGACCTTTAGGGAGGCCGAGACGTAGATGGAAGATAATATTAAAATGGATTTGAGGGAGGTGGGATATGATGATAGAGAATGGATTAATCTTGCTCAGGATAGGGACCAATGGTGGGCTTATGTGAGGGCGGCGATGAACCTCCGGGTTCCTTAAAAGCCAGTAAATAAGTAATATAATTTGAACTGGTAATGGAAATTACGGGAAAACGTCTGAACGGATTTTAATGAATGACCCCTTACTTTGGAGCTTGGCATCCATGGATTTTCAGAAAAATAGTAACTTTCAGTGAAGCGTTAGTTTTCCTACATAATGTTCCTATTTTCCAAAATCCGTCTTTCGTCAGTTTTGAGAACTAATTGCATTTCAGTATAAAACAAAACACACTCTACAATAAACAATAGGATATTACACGAAGACCATGACCTGTAGGATTACTGACATATTTAGAGCTCAAATTTAATTGGTTATTAAAAACTTCAAGACTTACTAAAAATAATTTACAGATCTGATTCTGCGGTGTGTAATTTTCTGAGTACAGCTGTGTATTGTATATTCAAATCTACAAAACTTGAAGTGGTTTGGTGACATTATTACCATTAGAAATTAAATATTATCATAGTTAATGCCGTGATGTGACTATTTTTCATTAATTATACATATTAATGCTATATTAATGATATATAAAAGTGAAACGTTTTGAAGGTTATGTTCAAATAGATGTTGAGAATGTCTTAAATTAGATCTTCATTTCTATAATGAATAAATGAGTGGCGGCTATATACAGGGTGTTTCAAAAATATTCGGTATAATTTAAGGTATCATTTCCAGTCTGACAATCAAAAATCTGAGTTCATTTATAACATGTTATATTCCGGCTGTTCTTTATTTCCGAAACTTGGATTCTCAACATTGAAATTCACCGGAACGTTTTTTTCCGCAGGTCGTTGCCGTCAAAGGAGACATTAAGAGGGCACTCTGACAGTTTATTCCGTGGCGAAGGTTACATTCAGTGTCGTGTAGGCGTTAGACTGTGCGACATGTATTCAAATCAGAGCTGGCAGAATACACTTCATGTACGGTAAGGCGGACGGCAATATTTGAGCAAGAGGGATGAGATTACAGAGCTGCTGCGCTAGCTCGTCGTTTGATACCAGGAGAGGTACCCACAGCGACAATGTCCAGAAATGACATTTGTACGTATCCATTACCGTCTGTGCGGTATGGAAAATTTAACTCTCCTGGTTTGGGAATGGGACGATAAGATCTAAACTCCAGAAGTAGAGGGGATTCTGCAGGCTGTGAATGGATGACTCCTTCTATCAGCACCAATGGTAGCGTTGCAAGTCAGTATTCCTCAACGACTGTCTGGAGACTGTTGAAAGCCAGTATCAATTGTATCCTTATCATTTGAACTGGTAATGGCTCTGTCACCAGGAAACCCTGAACGAATTTTAATTAATGACAGTGGTTCTTGTAGCAGTGTGGTGTAAATCCGAACTTTCCTGCCTTAGTAATTTACAGATGAAGCACAGTTCACACATAGATGGCATTACAAATTTCCAAAAGTCCGTCTTTCGCCAGTTTTGGATCGAAGGTTTCAGATAAAACAAGGATACTCTACAATAAACAATTGGATATTCCACGCTCACCTGATCTGAACTCTCTCGATTTCCACTTGTGGGGCCATTTAAAATCATTGGTTTATTCGTCTCCGGTGCCTGATTTGGAAAAATCCCTTCGGAATCTGATTCTGGCATGTGAGGAATTTTCACAATACTCCTGGAGTTTGTATCGTTTCGCAAATCTCAAAACTCGATGAAGTCTGTTTCAAGCATTATTACCATGGACATTTTGAACATCTTCTAGTTGAATCTGCGGAAAGAAAATTTTCCGGCGAATTTCAATGTTGTGCTATATTGATAACTCGAAATGAAACATTTCCGGACACATGTTGTAATGAACTATTTTGATTGTCTACATGTTACATAATGTACCTGAAATTATGCCCCGTATTTTTTTTCCTAAACACCCTGTATATATATATATATATATATATATATATATATAACTACAAAAATTGGACGAATAAATTGTATTTTGTGGGTAACTTTCGACGCTGGCCCCTGGACTCATTTCGCTGGCATTATCACCTTCATTTCACTCAGACGCTACGTAACTATCGCAGTTGATAAATAAAATAACCCAATAAAAAAGAAGATATAACAGATAATAATGTCACTATTGAAAATTATGGAAACTATTTCCAAGTTTGTCCATTTGACATTACTTTTTGTTTTAATATGTCTCCTGGTTAGAAGGACCCGACCTTAAACGACACAACGAAACAAGACACAGTTTTGTCCTGACTCAATTCCCCCAACTCCAGACAAATTCTATTTTACCGACGTCACTCCTATTGACGTCATGAAGGCCATCCGACGCATTAAGACGAACGCTCAAGGGCCAGACAACATTAGCATATTACTCATACAGAAAATACAAGAGATAGTAATACCTACAATTGCACACATATTCAATAGTTCCTTAATCACTTCAACTTTCCCTAAAATATGGAAGCAAGTTTTCGTTCTTCCTCTTCCAAAAGTCAAAGTTCCCACCGACCCGAACGACTATAGACCAATCAGAATCCTGCCAGCCATATCAAAAGCACTGGAAAGAATTGTACACAGACAAATTACTAACTACATGAACGAACACAAACTATCCGACAAGTATCAGTCAGGTTTCAGAGCTGGACACAACACAAGCACTGCTCTACTTAAAGTGACCGAAGAGACATTCGTGAAGCAATCGACTCTAATAAAGTAACAATACTAACAATTCTTGACCTTAGCAAAGCTTTTAACTCTGTAAATTTTGACCTGCTCACTCTTAAATTGAAAAATCTGCATTTGTCAGAGACTGCTGTGAGTTGGTTCGAATCCTACTTACGGGAAAGACAACAATGTGTTGTATCCGGGAATTGAAGCTCTTCCTGGCTTAACATAACATCAGGTATACCACAGGGTTCGGTACTCGGACCATTGTTGTTCACAATATATGTCAATGATATTACATCTCTTGTAAGGCATTATAACTATCACTTGTATGCTGACGATCTTCAATGCTACATCTCTTCCCGCTTAGACCGAGTAAATGACGCTATAGATAAATTGAACGAAGACATTGACTCGATTGTGACATGGGCAAAGAAATTCCATCTTAATATCAATCCTGGAAAGACACAAGCAATCATATTAGGACACAAACGGCAAACCGACGCTGTAAAGCAACTCGACATTTCCCCCGTTAAAGTAAGTACAGTGCATATCCCTTTCAGTTCTTCGGTAAAAAATCTTGGCATTCACATGGATAATAATCTCAACTGGGACGTGCAAATCACAGAAACCTGCAGAAAAGTATATTCTATTATCCATCTTCCCTCTTGCTTAAAAAAGTCCCTTGTGGAGACGCTTGTATTTCCCTATTTTGACTATGTTGACATTTTACTGACTGACCTTTCCAGCGACAACAAAACGAAACTTCAACGTGCTTATAATTTGTGTGTACGTTTTGTAAGCAATGTTCGTAAATATGATCATATTACCCCATCCCTGGAAACAATAGGTTGGCTTAAACTAGATAAGAAAAGAAATTTACATTCACTTCTCCTTCTCTTCGAAATCTTGAACTCTTCTATTCCTTCGTACCTGTCGTCTCGCTTCACTTACCTTTCTTCCCACCACAATCTGAACACACGCTCTCGCCATGAAACAATACTAACAATACCATCCCATCGCACCTCCTCATACTCATCCTCTTTCACAATAGCCCTGCCAAGACTCTGGAATTCGTTACCTGCCAGCATCAGGAACTGTCGAAATAAAACTGAATTCAAACGCAAACTTACTAGGCACTTGGTCAGTAATTGAGACTCGTTCAGATATCGTTTCTTGTAAATAGTTCTCTTAATCTATTACAAAATATTTCAATATCAGGTAATTTCATTACTATAGATTTTTGTTATTTTAGGTTTAATTTGTAATTCGGTAAATACAAAAATATTCTTTGTTCTTAACTTCTATGATAAAATGTTTAGCTTTCATTAATCAGGTAATCTTGTCGTACTTTAATTTTTATTGTAATTGTAAATTTAATGTTAATTGTAATTTTATTGTTCATATTATAGTTGTAATCCCCTGGTAGAGGGGCAGAGAAGGCCTTACGGCCTTATCTCTACCAGGTTAAATAAATAAATACTAATAAAATACTAAAGTCCGCTTACACCACCAGAAAATTTTAGGTCAAATAACTTTGAACTCTACTGTACGAAAATCCAGAAGAACTTCTGTCTTTCTCCGCCATATTAAGTACAATTTATTGAGATTATTTTAATTTCGTAATAAGTAGAATCTAAAAGGAATTTAAAACACTGATTAACTGACCTTTGTTAATCAGGGCTTCGACAAAGTCAAGAGAAAATCCACTTCAATGAAATTTGTGGTATTTCTGTTTGTCTGCCATTAGCAAGGCCTTTTCGATTCTAAAGATCAAAGACGCGCTCAAAACCTCTTACTACGTCCATTGAGAGAGATAGAGAGAGAGAGATCACGAACCTGTAGTCTCTCTAAACCTAATGTGATTATTGGTACAGCATTTCGCTTCCAGTATTGATCCTCGCCACACAACTTTCCTTTGTAACCGCTTAATTATAAACTGATCTTCATAATTTAGACCGGCTTTACTAAATAATCATTATTAGTATTGATGTTGTGTTTGTTAGAATAATAGACTGCCTTTCTTTTAAGAATTATATTTCTCTTATCATAGACCCAAAGGCGTGGCTCAGGCGGCATTGCATTTGTCTACTTGTCCAGAATTGCGCTCAGGCGTAGGTTCGACTCCCGGCTAATTACCTGATTGGGTTTTTTTCCCGATGTAAGGAGAATATCAGGTAATATACGGCGAAGCTTTTGATACTATAAGCCATCATTTATTATTAGAGAAATTAAATTGTGTTGGAATTAAAAATAATGCTTTTAATTTATTAATATCTTATTTAAATGATAGAGTTCAAGCTATTAAAGTTGAAAATAGATTAAGTGAATTTATTAAAATTAAAATAGCAGTTCCGCAAGGAACAGTCCTTGGACCGATTTTATGTTTAATATATATTAATGACCTTTTAATGATAGGCATTAAAGAATATGAAGGTGATTTATATTCGTATGCTGATGATACTGTTTTACTTTTTAGTGGAAAAACTTGGACTGACGCTTATTATAATGCAAATTGCGGATTAAAATTAATAAAAAAATGGTTCGATTTAAATTCACTTGTTATTAATAGAGATAAAACAATAGCTATCCCATTTTCTTTAAATAATAAAGGTAATAAACCAATTTCATCTACACTAAAAATTAAAATGCATAATTTTGACTGTTCCGATATGATTTGCAATTGTTCAGTTATTAATGAAGTTAATGGGGTTAAATACTTAGGTATAATTATTGATAATCATATTCATTATATTTGTAATAAATTACGTAAAACATTATATTACTTTGTTTTTCTAAGAAATATTTTGTCAATTAACTGTTTACGTATAATTTATTTATTTAGGAATAACCTTCCAACATAAAATACGCATTATTTCAATCTATATTTATGTACGGTATCATAGGTTGGGGTAGAACTTATAAATCCAACCTTTATCCGTTAATTTTACTACAGAAAAAAGTATTAACATTTTGTTTTAAACAGCAGAAAGATTACTCAACTGAATTGTTCTTTAAACATTTCAAAGTTTTCAACATTGAGCAAATTTATTATTTTATTTTGTTAAAAAATTTTCACAGAAATCTTAATAACTTTCAAAGGTATATACATAAATATAGAACTAAAAATACGAATTCTCTGCGTATATCTGAACATAATTATAAAACCATTGCAGCTTTTTATCATAGCATGAGTCAAGGTTCCAGATTATATTAAACAGATTTTATTCCAATATTATTTTAACCACGAATCCTCTCCAAATTAATAAAAAAATGTGTATTGGATTTATAGTTTGGGTTTAAACATATTAAACACTTTTTAATCTGTATTCACTCTCAATTTGAATTTTATTTTTGTCTGCATTGGAATCCCCTCCTGAGCACGAGTCTTACTCATTCAGGAGTGGGCTAGTTTATCTTTCATTGTATTAACTTATTCTTTTTCCACATAACTCAAAAAATATCCAACATTCTGTGATGAAATTTTTTGTGTGTATTTATGCATGTCATATCTACAATATTTTCAAGATCACTTCTCTACCTTTGATAGATTGTCTGATAAAAAATAAATTCATTTTAAAAAATGGTCAAATATCAGTACTTTCTTCTAACACAAAATAAAAAAATATTAATTATCAAGGAATGTAGTTTAAAGAGCATGATATTGTAAACATGAGTTTCAGTAATAAAACAAAAGAGAAAGAGAACATGAAAAAGTTAACAAGATTATGATTTATGAGGAAAAAGCTTCATCACTGCATAGTGAACTGCCACCATTTTGATTTTGTAAAAAATTATATATATATATATATATATTTTTTTAATCGTAAAAATATATATTTTTAATACAGTAGAATGACAGTGTTTTACGCATACTAATTTTCATTATTGTACAAGATACAGTAATGGAGGGAAAAAATGTTGAAAGTTTCCAAAAATGTTACTGCTGTAAGCTGTACCTAACCCCATAACCGACTGAGCCACACCGATGGCTATACGTTGTTTTAGGGCTGGAATTGTTCTGGGTGCATTGCCTCCACACACCTTCGTTTTGAGGTGTCCCCATAGGAAGAAATCACATACCGATACAAGCTGGTTGTGCGGTATGTTGAAATGCAGACG
Source organism: Periplaneta americana (assembly GCA_025594305.2). Classification (NCBI taxonomy): domain Eukaryota; kingdom Metazoa; phylum Arthropoda; class Insecta; order Blattodea; family Blattidae; genus Periplaneta; species Periplaneta americana. The sequence continues at coordinate 13,351,748 of JAJSOF020000035.1, forward strand.
GAAAGCTAATCGGGTTTGCACCAAACTTTCGTTATGAAGATAATACGCTTTGAGTTCGTGTAATATTTAAGTAAGGCAAGATTGGGGTAATACATTAATTTCTTAATGAACGAATTTTGTAGTTTTAATATTGCATTTTCTTTGGCAGTGCGTAAAATGAATATCAGTGCCTAAAAAAGTGATTTCTTACTTTTTACGCACTAGTGTTTTAAAGACTCAATTTACACACGATCATGCAATAGTAATATACGTTACAAGAGCGGTATGTTGACGTTTTCATGGTCGAGGAGAAGATTGAAAAAGCGGAACGTAGTTGAGCTTTTTTAATTTCCGAGAACATGAAAATAAACATACCGCTCGTGTATCGTACATTATTTTGTGCGAAGATCGTTTATTACATACCTGAAAGACGAATTTCTAATTAGTTGCAATGAAATCTCCATGTTGGTTTCTGTTTAATGACGGCAACTTCGGAAAACCAAAATATCTTTCTTCAACATTGTTGCTATAAAATATTTTCTGTGTTTACTATACTCCAGCAGGCCGTGATATACGTCTGTCTTTTTTTCCCCTAGTCTATAAATGCGGACTTAAAACAAACTGTAAGGTTATGTAATGATTTATTTTTCATTTTAATATTTTAACAATATTATTTATATAACATATTGCAGTAATAACGTCCGCATCTGGAATCTTGTTGATTTTTTCACGGCTTCCTTAATGTTACTTGTATCAGGAATGCAATAAGTTTCGTGGAGTAGTAGACTTTACTTAATTTTTGCAAATATTTAAAAACAATAATTAACATTGCAATTTAGGTGAAATTGCAGTGGTAAGTTTCCAATTTATAATTATTCCTATGTTAAACGTCTCTAAAAATAATATGTTAAAAGCCTAAAGCAGTAAAATGAATGTCGCTCTTAAGCGGTAAGAAGAGGGAAATTGTTATGTGTGTTAGGTTGGGAATACTGAATGTGGTATTTCACACTTACCGCGTATTGGTTCTGTGCGGAAAACAAGCAAATACGCACGATCTCGCACAAAGATATTTTGTCGTTGTCTGAGTTCCACATTAAGTGTGCACTCACAATGTTCACTCTCTGTGGCCAACTTCATTTTCTAAGTCTGCAAATATTTATGACGACCCACAGTTTGATCGCCGCGCCGGTCAAATTGATTGAATAACAATGAATGATGGCCGGTCGGCAGTCTGCTTATTTGCGGGGATTACACCGCTAAATAAACACGGCAGCAATCCCCGCCGCATCATTACGCCGCAGTTTTAAGCGGGTCCGATGAACTAGACCGAGCTGGTCGGACCGTGATGAAAACAGGCCAATAATTAAAAGCTTTACCGTGTCCGTCTGCTAATGGATAACCGGACCGGTCGAACATTCCGATAGATACTGCAAATAAATTATCGCTGAAATGCGCAGCGCAAAAGATACAAGCTGTCCACGTCAGGAAAACTTCCATTAACATATCAGTTGCATTCCTCTTGCTTTGAGTTTTCTTTATTCGTCTCTCCTTAAAATATACAGGGACATCATTTTATTTTTACTTCAATTTTTATTGTACCTGAGTTTTTGAATGTATGTTCGTTTACTAAGAAAACTCCAGCACAGAACCAAGACCGCAGATAGTAAGTTTCACTGAGTATAGTACGTCCAGTGACGGAAGAGCGTTCAATATTGAATCATATTTTCGCAAGGTTTCCGTTTGCCTACTTTTTCCCCCATGCTTCTGCTCGCCCTTCTGTATTTCTTAGCTCTTTTCTGAAAACATTAATTTCTCTTAGGAATGGGACGTTTTCGTATATTATGGTTTATCTAAGTCTCGAGGAACTGTCAACTGATTTCCTCCTTTTCTAAATCCTGAGATAACCACTTGGACGGACAGAGATAGTGTCTGATTTTTTATTTTCGAGGTCGAATGTCATTGAAGATTGATATAATACGCAGAGTAGGTAAAATAATTTGATTATAACCTGGCAATTGATTTAGATGCATTACTAAACGATAATGAACAAAAGAACTTATTTCGAAATGAACGGCCATTTTCAAAATTAACGTGTTTAAATATTCATATTATGATTATTTTTCAATAATCTTCTTTCGACATATTGTATTTTCAGCCTGTGACGTTAATATACACTGCATAATGAATACGTTCGATGGATAACCCACTTCGAGAAAAATTCGATACAGTACTGCTTTTTAAAGAAAAACCTAATGCTTATCAAACTCAAAATCGATTTTTCTGATTGGATGAACAACTTTTCTTCCTTCCTATACCTAGAATGATTTGTGTTTTAATGATGAACTCCATTCTTGTAAGGGCTTTTTCTTCTCAAAGGTATAATTAGTTAATTTAAAAATGTTCGAGCATAAAATAAATGATTATTATAGCAGGTATACAGGGTAATTTCAGTTTTATGTCGGTGAACGGTTGAAGATATGTTTAACCAAATAATACTATAATAATATGGACTGCTGGTCAGCACCATCTGGCGCAGGGGGCAAATAAGATGATCAGCGCCCAACGTCGTAGGTGATGAACATTAGAATTACGTGTTGGGTATATTACAAATTCTAACTATTTATCCGTTCGAGATATTGCTAAAGGTGAGTTACAAGATGGCAATACAGAAACTTGCTAATAATAATATTTAATGTAAAATTATTATCTTGTATAAAGCTGTATATTAAACAATGATGTTTATGGACTTCTTAATTAATGTTGTTGAATGTTTTCTCTTTGGTTTAGTAAAAAGAGACAAAATCAACTATCATTAAGAATGAATTCTCAATAATGACTTTATATTATACGCTGTACAATAAATACCCAAAGATAAAATTGAATCATCTAACCTTTTGCTTTATTTTCTGTGTCTGTCTAAAACTTATATTTTAATAAAACCTAGTGTAAATTTCCGATACATTTCTTTTATCTTTGTTGGCTCCGGATTAAGAATTTTCAGTCAACAAGATGACTGTGAGGAATAAAAAAAATGTTTTATTTTAAATTTTATGATTTTAAATCGATGACGATTTGGAGCAGTTTTTCTGCTGTAAGTTTAACATTTTAAACAGTCACATATACACCCTGACATTTTAAACAGCGTAATTAATTAAACTCTTAACTCGCAACAATATACATTGCAGTTGATTACAGCTTGTTTCATGATGTAATCACCACACCGGCCCAACAGGTGGCAGCAAGATCGTTCGCACAAAATTCTAGTATGCTGTCCGGTAACTCAGTAAGTTTCGCATCCTATTATGTATTTATCCATAGAAACCTTACAGTAACGTTTATATGAAAGGAAAACTCAACAAGTTTCGAATCCTGTCGGTAGATGGTGAGCAGACACGGTTTCTTTTCGTAGATTGTATCGATTGTCAAAATGGCGATACCGATGAAAGCGCAAACTGTGTTGTGGTATGCGGAGTTTAAATCAATTCAAAGGGATTATCGGTGAGTGTTTAACAATGATGCTCTAACTTAAAAGCATTAAAGTGGCAAATATATTTTGCGCGATCGTGCGTATTTGCTTGTTTTCAGTGAACCAATACGCGGTAAGTGTGAAATGAAATTCAGTATTCCCAACGTAACACACATAACAATTTCCCTCTTCTTACCGTTAAGAAGACATTCATTTTACTGCTTTAGGTTTTTAACATAAATGGTTTTTAGAGACGTTTAACATAGTAATAATTATAAATTGAAACTTCCACTGCAATTTCACCTAAATTGCAATGTTAATTATTGTTTTTAAATATTTGCAAATATTAAATAAAGTCTACTTTAGTTCACGAAACTTATTGCATTCCTGATTTAAGTGACATTAAATGAAGCCGATCAAAAAATCAACAAGATTCAGATGCCGATGTTATTACTGCAATATGTTATATAAATAATATTGTTAAAATATTAAAATGAAAAATAAATCATTACATAATTTTTATTAATTTGTTTTAAGTTCGTCATTTATAGACTGGGTGTAAAAAAGACAGACGTATATCACGGCCTGCTGGATATAAACACAGAAAACATTTAAAGCAACAATGTTGAAGAAAGATATTATGTTTTTCAACTTGCCGTCATTAAACAGAAACTAACATGGAGATTTCATTGCAATTAATTAGAAATTCGTCTTTCAGGTATGTAATAAACGATCTTCGATGGTGTAGAACATCCGTTTGTTTTCATATTCTCGGAAATTAAAAAGCTCAACTGCGTTTCGCTTTTTCAATCTTTTCCTCGACCATGAAAACGTCAACATACCGCTCTTGTAACGTATATTACTATTCTGTCATTCCTCCCACAACTATCCACTGAATGCCCCTAACCACAATTCCTTTCCCGTGTCTTCAAACTTCTCCACTTGATACAGCTTGATTAAACAAACAAGTAACAAGCAAAGCTGTGCTCGTAAAAACCCGCCACTGCAAACCGCCAAGCCGTGATCGTCACAAATGGAAAGAGGCACAGGAAGTTACAAGCGAAAGTACAATTTCGAACGGATTTCAGTGCGTACGATTCGCCTTATCGGAATCTGATAAATTATTGGATTGAAACATGTCTCATACTAAAATAATTAAATTCCATTAGGAATTATGAATTTAATTTATATCGGCTTCAGAAAAAATGATCGCTGTCGGTTCTCTCTTGTTTCTCACGCACTCACATCTCTGACGTTCGCCTGTTTATGCATCCTCAAAAATTTAGTACTTAAAATTAAATGGCATAATATAAATTATATACGTGATATTTTATTTTTCAACAGTTGTGAAGGATAACTTGTTAGTCACTATCATCATCAATAAAAAACAGAGGCAATCCTCCTTAAAATATGTGATTGGTTCTCATCCAAAAAATTAGTATTAAATTGTAACAAAATTAACATAAACCAATTTAAATTCTGCCCTAATTCAACCTCGCAAATTTGAAGAGTAATTTACTTAAACAACAGGACACTAATACAAATAACAAAACCAAATTTCTTGGCTTACAAATCGATAATATATTAAATTGGAAAAATGATATTAAAGAAATTATTCCCAAACTAAATTCAGCATTTAATACTATAGTCACGTCAAGGAGATGCACTATCGCCTTTACTTTTTAACTTTGCTCTAGAGTATGCCATTAGGCAAGTCCAGGATAACATTTGGAAACGGGTTACATCAGCTTCTTGTCTATTCGGATGACGTGAATATGTTAGGAGAAAATACACAAACGATTAGGAAAACACGATCAATTTTCTGGAAGCAGGTAAAGAAATAGGTTTGGAAGTAAATCGCCCGCATATTATGTCTCGGACTCTATTGTACGTGGAAATATAAAATTGCGTTTACCTTTTTGAAGAAGAAGTTCAAATATCTGAAGACGTTATAAATGATACTCGGTTAAACAAGAATAAATATTGCCTGTTATCATTCGAAAAATTTTATCATCCAGTCTGCTGTTCTGAAAGTCAAAATTTATAAAACAGTTATATTACATTATTCTGTATGGTTCTGAAACTTGGACTCTCACTTTGATAATGTTTAAATAAGGTTCTTAGGAAAATATTTGGGGCTAAGAGGGATGAAGTTACAGGAGAATGGAGAAAGTTCCACAGAACTGCACGCATTGTATTCTTCACCTGACATAAAGAACATTGAATCCAGACGTTTGAGATGGGCAGGGCACTACCTATGGGCCTGCATATAGAGTTTACGTTGGGAGGCCGGAGGGAAAAAGACCTTTAGGGAGGCCGAGACGTAGATGGGAAGATAATATTAAAATGGATTTAAGGGAGGTGGGATAAGATGAAAGAATGGATGAATTTTGCTCAGGATAGGAACCAATGGCGGGCTTAATGAACCTCCGTTCCTTAAAAGCCAGTAAGTAAGTAAGTATTAATATTTTACGTACCAAGCGCTCTAACCATTGAGCTACGACGAAGTTCAGTCCACAGCATCGGATCGAATCCCGCTTTTCCAGTGTTTTCCCTTTGTGGCCTGACTCCAAGTTCAACATGTATGTTGGCATTTTTATATTAAATCAACTGCAATTATACAAGGAGCGCACTCAGTTCAGTGACTTGGTGGCCGGGATTCCACAGTCATATGCACTGTTGGTCGAAGAATCTACGTAAAGATTAATTTTTTGGTTCTACAGAATATACGTCTGTCACGGTAACAATTAATGTTATAGGAGCAAGGGAAAACACTGCATGAAGGGGATTTCGATCCGGTGCTGAGGATTGAACTTCGGCGTAGCTCAATGGTTAAAGCACTTGGTACGTAAAACCATGTACTCGCGCTCGATCCCCGGCGCCGGGGCGAATTTTTTTTTCCCTCTAATATTATTTGTTACCGTAACAGACGTATTCTGTAAGACCAAAAAATTCATCTTTACGTAGATAAATTCAGTATGTTTTGCTATTAGATCTATGAAAGACATAGTAAATATCAGTACCTTAAATATATATACTTTCCATATCTCATCTCGATAATGGGTTTTGGAATAATATTCTGGGGAAATGCTACAGATAGTAACAGTATATTCCTACTACAAAAAAGGGTAATTAGAATAATAGTAGGTGCCAAATCTGGGGAATCGTGTAGGATCATTTTGAAAAAACTAGAAATAGGCTAATGGGCATGGCTTATCAGAATATTTTTCCATTAATAATCTTCCTCGTATGTAATCATGAAAACTCTGTAACTAATTCAACAGTTCATAGTATAAATATTAGTCAAAAATGACTTTCATACTCCATCGGCAAGTCTTCGTGCTATCAAAAAGGATTGCATTATATAGCAGTAAAAATGTTTAATAGCCTCCCTGTCGATATAAAAAACAAACTCAAAACATAAAATTATTTAGGGTCAAATTAAAGAGGTGCTTTATTCCTTACGCCTTCTGTTCTATAGGTGAATTTATGGCATTCAGCAACACTGCATGAATATTTCTGACTTGTATTAAGTATCGATACTGACCCTTAGTGTTGTACTAGTAGACTATATTGTAAAACTCTTCTATATACATTTCAAATAGACTGTGACTATAATTAAAACTTTGTAGTACTATTAAGATTTTTGGACATGTTCTATATCCTAGATGTGAAACTATATATAATGACAAGAAACGTAAATAAATACAATACAATCATCATCATCATCAACGATTCCGAATATACTTCATTAACAAATAATAAAACACGTCAATTATCAATTCTGAAATGTATTTCTCTCCTAAATACGAAAAGTATCTCCTTCCTTCTATTACTTCTGTGCACAATTACTTGTTGTAGAACAGAGTATCAATCTTCATTTTAACCCTTAGATTGGCAATGTATCCTATAGGATAAAACAGGTTAATAGTCTGTCTGTATATAGACTATAATTTGAACTGGTAATGGAAATTATGGGAAAACGGCGAACGGATTTTATTAAACGACCCGTCATTTTGAAGTTTGGCATCCAAAGATTTTCAGAAAAATAGTAATTTTTAGTGAAGCGTTAGCTTTCCTACATAATTATTAAAGAAATTACCCCCAAGATTAAAGAAATTACCCCCAAACTAAATTCAGCTTGTTTTGCTATTAGATCTATGCAAAAGATAGTAAATATCAATACCTTAAAAACAATATACTTTGCATACTTCCACTCGGTAATGAGTTTTGGAATAATATTCTGGGAAATTCCACAGATATTAACGATATATTTCTATTACAAAAAACAGTAATTAGAATAATAGTAGTTGTCAAATCTAGGGAATCGTGTAGGACTATTTTCAAAAAACTACAAATAATGCCCTCGGCTTGTCAGTATATCTTTTCATTAATAATCTTCCTCTTATGTAATCGTGAAAACTTTGTAACTAATTCAACAGTTCATAGCATAAATACACGTCAAAAATGACTTTCATACTCCATCGGCAAGTCTATCGTGCTATCAAAAGGAGTGCGTTATATGGCAGTAAAAATTTTTAATAGCCTCCCTATCGATATAAAAAATGAAACTCAAAACATAAAATTATTTAGGGCCAAATTAAAGAAGTACTAATTTCTTACGCCTTCTATTCTGTAGGTGAATTCATGACATTCAATAACGCTTCATGAAATTGATACTAAAACTATGTGTTGTACTAGTAGACTATATTGTAAATCTCGTCTGGATATATTTCATCTAGACTGTGACTATAAATTAAGATTTTATAATAGTATTAAGTTTTTTGACTTGTTCCATATTCTAGCTGTAAGCATGTATGAATACCATGGAATGTTAATAAATACAATACAATACAATAATTTTCCTATTTTCCAAGATCCATGTTTCGTCAGTTTTGAGAACTAATTGCATTTCAGAATAAAACAAAACACACACTACAATAAACAATAGGCTATTACACGAAGTCCTTAACCTGCAGGATTTCTGACATATTTAGAGCTCAAATTCAATTGGTTATTAAAAACTTCAAGACTTACTAAAATAATTTACAGGTATGATTCTGCGGTGTGTAATTTTCTGAGTACAGCTGTGTATTGGATATTAAAATCTACAAAACTTGAGGTGGTTTGATGACGTTATTACCATTAGAAATGAAATATTATTATAATTAATGCCATGATGTGATTACTTTTCATTAATTATACATATTAATGCTATATCTTATGATATGAAAGTGAAATGTTTTGGGATGTTATATAAGTAGATGTAGAGAATATGTTAAATTAGATCTTCATTTCTATAATTTACTGAGTAGCGGCTATATAGTAAAACTTCCGTAAGATAATAATGTTATTAAAAATCAAATATTTTTATAGTTATTAATCAGGTGGGATTGGGTCTTTTTCATATACTTAATGGCGGTGTGGTGTAGATATTTATATGAGTCATTCTCTTCAGTATTGGCCTACAAAATGTTGTAGTCTCTCGATCATTTCAGCAAGATCTCTTAGCAGGATACATTTGAAGGTAGTTCAAGAAACATGCAGCAGCTATACCAAGATGCTATGTCTATTGTTCGAAAGCATAGCAAACCTGACTTTTTTAACTTTCACTTAAAATCCACAATGACCTGAAATAGCTATTGCTTTACTCCCGGATGAAAAGTCCACTGATGGTCCTAACATTGTTACTTGCGTTTTTGCGTTGAAACTAAAAAACTGAAAGTGTATAAATTCAGTTAGTTGGGAGACCGGAAGTAAAAAATGACCTTTAGGGAGGCCGAGACGTAGATGGGAGGATAATATTAAAATGGATTTGAGGGAGGTGGGGTGTGATGATAGATTCCCAACGACTGGATTAATCTTGCACAGGATTTAACATAGGGACCGATGGCGGGCTTATGTGAGGACGGCAATGAACCTTCAAGGTTCAAGCCATTTGTAAGTAAGTAAGTAAGTAAGTTAAAATATTAAAATGTTCAAGAAAAAGTTTTGCATAAAGAAAAAAAAAAGACATTCAGAGCTGGAGTGTGTTCATTATTGTGAAGCAAATAATTTTCAAAATGTCTGATATCCTTCATTGAAAATAAATCTGAAAAATTTTTATTTGAACGTTTAATGAACTTAGTTTGCAGCATTTGCTGAAAACACAACATACCACTAATATGCTATGATTTTAATAGAACAGTAGAAAAAAATTGATAGAGAAATTAAAATTTTACAATACTAGAATATTGTACAACATATAAAATATGGACATTGCGATAGTTGTTTTCTTTACAGTCCGACACGGTTTAATAAACTAGCGTGAGAAATGAAATTTTACAAATTTAAGGGTTAAGAACGCAATATAATATTCTCTTATGACTGAGAGTTTGTATGACACTCTGTGTTTCACATTTGATATAATTCAAGTGACAGTGGCAAAATTACAACATTCCCGACATCCCAGATTCCTGAATTTTTCCCATTCTATTGCAGTATGCATATTTGTTTACGTCTTCCTATGGCAGTACACATTTATCTATATTTGTTTCTGTCCATCTGCATATGACTGTCTGCCCCCACCTGTCAATTTGTTCGTCCATCTGTCTTTGTGTCTACGCGGAACGATTCTACTCATCACTGTCCATCTGTCCGTCCATCTGTCTGTTCGCTGCACACTGAATACCCGACCATAAAACAAAGAGGCTTAGCTAACATTCGTGTTGCGATTCATCAGGACACAGGTTAGTTTTTACTTTGCTTTTCACTAAAGTAAAATCGACCCGGCTCCAAAGCTGAATATCTTCTTTCTCTAGGAGAAAAATTTGTATCCCTTGTATAGTCTTTGTTTTGTTTTGCTTTAACAGAGAGCTGCGTTGTTTGTGAAAGTATTATAGCCAAGGAGCGGATTTCTATGTAATTAAAACACAATTAACAAAGTTAAAAATTCCGAACATGAAGTTTCAAGCTTAAAACCCGAATTTTATTTCACATAAAAACACATATTTTCACAAAAAATGATGTAAATACATATTTTCAGGAAATCTATTTATCTATACTTACTTACTTACTTACAAATGGTTTTTAAGGAACCCGAAGGTTCATTGCCGCCCTCACATAAGCCCGCCAGCGGTCCCTATCCTGTGCAAGATTAATCCAGTCTCTATCATCATACCCCACCTCCCTCAAATCCATTTTAATATTATCCTCCCATCTACGTCTCGGCCTCCCTAAAGGTCTTTTTCCTCCGGTCTCCCAACTAACACTCTATATGCATTTCTGGATTCGCCCATACGTGCTACATGCCCTGCCCATCTCAAACGTCTGGATTTAATGTTCCTAATTATGTCAGGTGAAGAATACAATGCGTGCAGTTCTGTGTTGTGTAACTTTCTCCATTCTCCTGTAACTTCATCCCGCTTAGCCCCAAATATTTTCCTTAGCACCTTATTCTCAAACACCCTGAACCTATGTTCCTCTATCAGAGTGAGAGTCCAAGTTTCACAACCATACAGAAGAACCGGTAATATAACTGTTTTATAAATTCTAACTTTCAGATTTTTGGACAGCAGACTGAATAATCTATTTATCTATATTAATAATAAATCTGTAGCCGAAATTTTTCTGGTAATTTTCGATTTTCCAAAAATAATTGGTCCTAACATATATAATTAACCGCCCTGAAACCGAAAATCGATTTTTTGACATTTTTGTTTGTCTGTCTGTCTGTCTGTCTGAACCGATTTATATGAAAATTGGAATAAATTAAGTTCGTTGTAACTTATAATTTAGGATATATGGCATTCAAAATATTTTATTTAAATGGGGGGTATAAGGGGGCCTGAATTAAATAAATCTAAATATCTCCCTTATTATTAATTTTCATGAAAAATATTACATAACAAAAGTTTCTTTGAACATAATTTCCGATAAGTTTTATTCTATGCAAAATTTTGATAGGACTGATATTTAATGAGATAAATGAGTTTCAAAATTATAATAACAACGCCATCAGGAAGTTTAATTAAATAAAAAACAAATGACTTCGTCTATAAGGGGCCTTGGACAACAACAATCGAAAGCTATGAAACATAGCCTACAGAGAATGTTTCTGTGTTTGTATGAAGTAATATCGGAAGCTAAATTAACCTATTTTATAATTAATTATTAATTCACCATTGGAAAGTGAAGTTTCTCTAGATGGACATAATGCTATAATGTTATTACAGTAATTTCTGAGTGAATCGAGGACAGGTAAGATTAAATAGATGTTGAATCGATCAAAATGATCGCATTTTAATTTTTAATTCAATTTAAATTAAGTAACATAATAAACGATTTATCCTTCTATCAAACACGAATGTTCCCTGGATCAAATGTCTTATTTTAATTATGTAATTACTTTATATTTATTTCTAACGGGTGCAGCGGAGCGCACGGGTACGGCTAGTAAACAGATAAATCTTGGAGTTTTTATACTTAAATAATTTTTTTACAAGAACTTTTAAATATTTTAAAACTAAACCAATTATATCACTCAGAAGTACGTTATCTTTTTAAGAATTCTTGGTTGCTTCGTGTTTCTAAGCGCTGTGAGGTGTATCCGTGATCCATTTTTGCAATAGTATCGCCTCAAGTTCTGAGAACTGCTAGGCAGCATATCAGTGTTATTATTAGAGAATAAATGAACGTGGACAAGGAGGAGAGATCTTGCAACACATAATTAAGAAATGTTTATTGTTGTTGAAGAGATTTCATTCCACGCTTTGTTTGTGAAACACAACAGATAAGAGCTTGGATATGAACATTATTTAATCTAAACAAATCTCTCGCCTCTCGCTCATGTCTATCAAGTAAGGCAATACATCTTGTTGTGATTCCCTGTTATCGGGCTTCGTCAATCGATATCCTTCAAGATATACTGAAAGACGGTTATTTAAAAAACGATTTGGCTTTCCTATTAGCAAATCTAAGCTTTTTGTGACACCATAAAAAACTCGAAACATCCAAAAACCTGTGTCTCAGACAGGGAGGTGCGTGCCGTGGAAATTAAACTAGACTCGCTACCAGGTTCAGAAGTACAAGTACTAAGGGAAAAATTCCAGAATGTGTTTGGGAAAAACAGTGGATATAAAAAAGTGTAAATTTGCTCAAGTATTGGAGGATGTGCCTGTAGGTGAAATTAACGGTGTTTGTTTTGTCTTTTTAAATACATTCCTGTCTAACGATGAAAGAAATGGAGAAAAATTCTCTCTTTGAACAGCTCTACGTGCTGATATTTATCCACTAAGCCACACCGGATACAACCCCGTCGGAGGGAAAACTCTTGGGTTCCCTCTAGTGGCCGCCCTCTGCACTACGTCAGATGTCTATGAACATAAAAATAACATGTGCTGAGTGCACTTTTGACTAATCCGACGGAATAAGCGCCGCCTTAAATCACTTCGTGATTTACATATCATATATTATTTCAATGTATACATATGATATTTCCATGCAGATATTCTGCGTCATCATACGATGAAAGAGTAATGGAATGGACTTCGGTACATTGAAATAATATACCTTGTATATAAGTAGGGAAAAAATTAGAGTATAAAAATAATGCGAGGTTTTTTACTAATCTATTTCATATGGAATAGCCCATATACATATACGCATTCATATACAAATACATTTACATATTGCCTAAATACTGCGGACGAAGAATTAGGGAAACAGCTGGAAGTATCTAAGGTCAGGAGCATAGACAAGACTAATGGAGGAAATGCAAGAGAAGACATGAGAAGAACGAGTGAAGGAACGAAGCGACTACCAGATATTAGTGATTGTGAGGACAGAATAGTTAGGGCTTTGGAGAGGTTATAGCGAAGAAGAAGAGTGCTAAAAAGTGAGTGCAAGAAAGTTAGGGGTGGCAAAAGTGTAAGAAAAGGAACAGAGAAGAAAGTGTTAAGTGTAAGGAGATAGGGTAAGAGTGTAATAAGATAGACTATGAAACAATGAATACAATGAGAATTAAAGTGGAAAAAAAAACATCTAAATAAATGTGAAGTGGAATGAGAGAGAAATTGCAAGTGTAATTAAGCGAATTAGATATTTCATGTTTTTCAATGTTATGGGATGGGAGTAGTATCAAGGGTACTATAACTGTAGGAGTATTATAGAAATAAATATATGGAAAGAGATAATAAAATAGGAAATTTAGGAGTGAAGTAAAGAGAAAGGGATCAATACGTAAATAAACAGAGGATAGAATAGTAGAAAAAAAGTGATGTAAGTGATGTAAAATAGAGTAAACGGAAATGTCAGCAAGTAATGTACGAGAAAATAGCTGGAAAATAATGATTAAGAGTAGGTAGGATTTTAGGGTAGAGAAGAAAATAAATAAATAATGCAAATTATTAAGGAAGGAATATGCAATATTTAATAGGTAAGTGGTAAATGGAAGGGAGACAGTCTAGGTAGGAGGGAGAGAATAAAAAGAGGATAGAGAGGGAAGGACATAGAGCAATTCAGTCATAACAGAACATTAGAAAGTAATCAAGAAATACTCGGCAAAGAATACATTAATAGAAAAGAGTTGTATGTATTAAAGGGATGGTGGATCGAAAAACAGAAATGTGAAAGTCCACCATAACTGTGAATTGTAAAGTTGTCTGACAAATAAATATCATATCATATCATATCATATTGCCTAAATCTAAAAGTTAATTATTATTGATGTTGTAAAAAGCATTCACACACTCATGTCAATCGCCAATGAACTACTGTTACATACTAATGTAGCACAATATGATACTTATTTCAGGGCATTTGTTTCATAGGCCAGTCTCAGACAAATAATTCACACCAATGCAGGTCACTTCATTAATAATTAGCGCTTATCGTGGCCTCTTGAGGCTCCTTCAAGACATCCGCAGTGCGGGCACCATAACATTTCATTTTTAATGCTCATGGAATGGCCGACCACTGCCACTTGGATACTTATACCGCAGCGGCGTCAGAGTGTTCAGTTCTCAAGTAAACGAGGATGGCCGCGAAGATCACGGCTTATATCATGGTGACAGTTGACAAGCGGTGTGTAATCTGGCCGCGTGGTCTGAGGCCGGCGGCTCTCCAGAGAGAAGGAGACTCGATATACAACAATTGACCTTATTCCAGCGCGTAATAACGGATAGAGCTATTCATCTCCTGTTCCACGGCCTCCTTGAACATAGCATTACAAGCGAATAGGGATTATAAAGAATGGACACTGAGCGAATTTTCCTGTGTTTTGTTTCTCTGTGCGTCGGCGTTTAGTTTCACTTTCAAGCGCTAGAGGTTAGTGTAATCGAGCATACGCTAAGATAATACAGATTGAAACGGGACTCATCGGTGAACAGAACATAGCTCCACTGTCCATTTCTCCAATCCCTGTGATCATTTGCAAAACGCAGTCGTTCAACTCGATGCATCCTGAGAAGTCTGGGACCAGTTGCAGGTCTACTTGATATCAGTCCACTTGCTTTCAACCTCCTTCTAACTGTTTTGGCCGAAATTGGGCGTCCATGCATGTTAACAAATTGCTGGGCTACACTAGTAGCTGGCAGGTTGCGCTCCCTAAGAACTCTCAACACCATATACCTGTCTTCATTTGGATTTGTAGCTCTTGGACGACCCGAACCTGGTCTTCTGGTATATTCTAGGGTATCTCTATACCGTTTTATGGCATCATGGGTTGTGCTTCTAGCCATATTCATAACATTTTCAATGTAACGTACACTGCGTCCATCATCGTAAAGGGCTACAGCTCGAGCCACATCTTCAGGTCGCATCTTGTTTTAAGACAAATGTTACAACCCCACTTAAACTCAGAAAATGTAAAAATAAAGAAATAACGAATAATAACGATAATGAAGCACAAAATGGTTGAGACAACATTGTTATAGCTGAGACTCCGAAAGCAAAATTGGAATATTTGGTTGTAATGGCTTGTTTATAAAACAAAAAACAATCAACAATGTATACACGTCTCCATAACAACAGATGGCTACCATAATATTGTATGAGAAGATAATGTTTTGCAAAATACCAGCAAATATTAAAGTGTCCGGTTTTTTTTGTCCCTGAGTGTATTTGAGTATAGAGTTGAGACACAGGATTCAAACATCGCCTACCTTATTGCATAATCCAGTTACGCTTTGCTTCCAATAAATTCAAGCTTTTTTTTTATTTTATTGGGTTATTTTACGACGCTGTATCAACATTAGGTTATTTAGCGTCTGAATGATATGAAGGTGATAATGCCGGTGAAATGAATCCGGGGTCCAGCACCGAAAGTTACCCAGCATTTGCTCGTATTGGGTTGAGGGAAAACCCCGGAAAAAAACCTCAACCAGATAACTTGCCCCGACAGGGATTCGAACCCGGGCCACCTGGTTTCGCAGCCAGACGCGTTGACCGTTACTCCACAGGTGTGGTAAAATTCAAGTTAACAGCTTTTCCTCATTTCTCAGTGACAAACTATACTTGTTTTTTTGAAAGATGGGATATGACAGGAGCGTTGCGATCGGAAAAACAACTGAATGTCACATAGTGTGGTAGGCCTGTTGCTATGGTGACAAAGGTTGAGTTGCCAAACTTACCGTTCCCACGTGGCGAGTGCTCAATAGCTCTCTTGGCGGCATTTATTGTGCACACAGTGTTAGCATTGATATGTTTCGTGTTCGATTCTCTGTCGATTTTTGTATTGTTTACCTTCGCGTCAATTGTCAATGAATGTTTTAACGTTAGCCATCTTAACGTCACTTGCTAGGTTCCATCAGCTGGTAGCATGGTAGTTCATATTGGCAACATAGCACTGTAGTTCCAAGCTCGGCCGCTTAGCTGTCATGTCCCATCTTTCAAAAAAAAACAAGTATATTTATAATAATAATTTTTTGTATTTCAGATATATTATAAAAAATAATATAATACATTATAAAATTAAGTATCGAATTCGTTTAATATTTGTATATAATATAATGTATATGGTTTTACTTCTCATAAGAGTTTTGTTTTTCCATTTTCAGTGCTATCAAATCATTACATATTTTAATTGTTGTTGGGGTCAACGTCTCAACTCTCATTATATTTATTTATTTATTTATTTAACCTGGTAGAGATAAGTTCATCAGGCCTTCTCTTCCCCTTTACCAGGGATTACAACTACAATATTAAGACTACAATTACAATTATAATTACAATTAATATTGAATTTACAAATACAATAAAAATCAAATACTAAAAGATTAACAGACTAATAAAAGCTAGACAATTCATTGTAAAAATTAAGAAGAGAATTTTTTATTAACTAAGTAAAAATTAAACCTACTCTACGCAGTAAGAAAATGCTTAATAAGTTTGCTTTTGAACGCTACTAAATTCCGACAGTCTCTGATGTCACTGGGTAGGGTATTCCACAAGCACGAAAGCGAGATTGTGTATGATGATGAATATGATGATGTCTTATGTAAAGAGGAACTCTAGAGTCTAGACATTACAGTTAATGACAGATTTATTATTTTATGGATCTAATTTATTTATTTGAGTACATAATGTACCTAGATGTATTAATTATGTGTTATATTTCCGCTGTGTCGACTGCTAGCTGGTGTGATGCCAGCGCCAACTCTAGGGAGAAAGCAGAATCTCACGCGCTAGCTGGCTTGAAGGTCATTAAAATCAGTCCGGCTACATCAAAGGTACCGACGCGAAGTGTCCATACTTAATTACCTATACGCTGGCTTTACTTCCTGTTCGTAATGTCTCAAATCGGACATTGAACTTAGAGCAAAACGTATCTTGCAAATTAATATCCTGAATTATAATTCAATAGCAATTAATATAGTTGTAACGTATTATCTTCTCTAATATATATGCCTATATAATTTATATACAGAATGAACCTATGTAATGTCATTAATTTCCAGTAGTTCTTCTTTGAGATTTCAAACAAAGTTTCATACAATTTTGCTCGTTTTTGTTTCCTTCTCTAGAAAAAAATATATATAAAGGGTGCGTCAGAAAGAACGGATGGATTTCAAACTATCGATACGCAACGAGGAGAGAGATATAGTGAGGGGACCACGACTGTTGGGTCAGCCATAGAATGCAGTTTCAGTTGAGAACATGGTGTTGGTCTGGTGTACAACGTGCTTTCATCGTAGAGACATTTTTGAAAAATTAAGAGTCTGTGATCGCCACTCAGGACTCATTTCGACATCGGATGTCACGCTAGATTCCAACTCGGAATACAATTTTGCGGTGGGTGGTTTCATTTCGTATCACAGGTTCAACATTAAAGAAGAAATCACCTGGACGAAATTCTGTTGCACTGAGATTGTCCGAGGCTACGGTAAGATCTCGCGCCCTGCGACTTCTTTCTTTGGGACCATTTGAAGGCGTAAGTTTGTAAACATCGATCACATACACTGGACGAACTGAAGACAGCGATTCGTGAAGAAATCGTGGCAATTGCACCAGCTATGACTGTGAAAGTGATGGCGAACATCAGAAAACGCCTCGATGCCTGTATTGAAAGCCAAGGACATCATATGGATAATGTTGTTTTACATAAATAAACTGCATGTATTGGTGAATATGTTGATAACAATAAATTTTTGATTTGATGAATCTTTACAATTTTCTTGCCGTGTGAAATCCATCCGTTCTTTCTGACGCACCCTGTATATGAAACATATGATTGTACTTGTCACTAGAGAGTTCTTGAAATTTATATTTTCCCCGCCATTCATAAAATATTTTGATATGATGCCTCTTGCACAAAAGGGGAGATCTATAACTGAAACTAGATTAATATATTTCAGTATTACTTGTATTTATCCTGGTAATAATGAACAGTTTGACTCGTAGACATTTTGTTTTTGCAGCATTAACTTCCCAAGATTGTACGAGAAGATTCGAAGAGAACGGCAGTTACGTAGACTTTCGGCTCCCCCTACTACCATTAATGCACAACACAATGTCAATACGGCGGTTGCTGTCGTCTGCGATATAACGAACTTTTCTGTTGATTTTGGAGTTCGTCTTTTTTTCCGGTTGTTATATGCTTATTTAAGTTGTGTTAATTCTCGCTAGTGGTTTTATATTTTATTTTATCCGTCTTAGTATTTATTTTATCATTGTAAACATTTTTGTTTTATCACTATTATTATTATTGTTATTATTATTCATGAATTATTTTGTATTACTATCTTTGTATCATCTCCGTCACGATTATTCGATTATTCTATTATTATTATTATTATTATTATTATTATTATTATTTTTACTATTATTTCTATCATCAGCATTATTATTTGATCCCTGTAAAATTTATGTAGACTACTGGACTGTACCCGAGCACGAGCATATGCTCATTTCGGGTATCTATTCATATGTATTCATTTCGAATGTAAATTGTAAATAAATTTGAATTTGAAATTTGAATTTGAATTTTATAGCGTATTTTGGGGAACCATTGATTTAATTTCTAATATGCTCAGTCAATTTAAGACAGCAGTGTATTATGATAATAAATGATTGAAAGTATTTTAGTTTTGTCCTTTGAATATGCAGAAATTTGATCTGAACAAATTTAACTTTTCATTCTGCAAAGGAATTTTAAAATGTTACATTTTTTTCGGATAAATTTCTTCGCATTTAAAGAACAAAACTGAAATTATTTCAGTCATGTATTATTATAATATACTGCTCTCTTAAATTGACTGAGCATATTGGGAATTGAATCAATGGCATTCCCAAAACACGCTATGAAATGTTTCATATGAAACAAATTTTATCTCGAAAAGAAAGCAAAAACGAGCAAAATTGTACTAAAATTTTTGTTTGAAATATCTCAAAGAATAACCTCCCGAAATTATTGGCATTACTTACGGTTCACGCTATATAAAGAATCGATTAGCGGTACTCACAGTTTCCGGGAGAAACCGGAAGTAGGGTTAACCTGGTTCTACTTTGAATTTTAAATGAGAAAGTAGTTCGTGTAAGTTACCTTGGATAGGTTTTTTATTAGAAAGAAACAACTTTTACTGAAACTCTTTTTCTAACTTTTATTCTTTATTCACGCTCAAAGAAAACAGAAAAACAAACTGTAAATACGTATCTCAGTCATTGTAATATTTGGAACGTTCATTCTCACATAACATTTTCGTGAGTACTCAGAATGTTCACCACCCTGTACTAAAGAAAGCTATGATCTCTTTCTTGTGTCATGGCTTCCTCGGAGGGCTTCAGCGCTTTCATTCTTTCTTTCATGTCTTCCTTTGTTGGAAGCACCTGGTAGACGATTTCTTTTCGCCTTCATAGAAAGAAGTTATTTGAAGATAAGTCAGGAGAACGGTGTGGCCAAGCTACCGGTTCTCCTTGTCCGATCCACCGTCCGGGAAATAAATCATCAGCAAGTCATCTCGAACCATTACTGAAAAGTGAGCTTGGCATCCATCTTATTGAAGCTACATCGATATCCTTGCAGCGAGAAGAACGTCACTGAGCAGTTGGTACAACATATTATCGAGAAAGTCTGCATACGTTGTACCATTCAGTTTCCCCTCGACTACATGATGTAATTTTCTATAAAAGGGCGTGTACGGGGTTTTGAAGTACCCTGTAAATTAGTAAAGGAACACGTCGATAAATTGACATATCTGTCACGTTTCTTTTGTTGCAGCCCAGCATCCACCAGACTGTCGGCAGGAGTACTCGCAGTGGTCCATGTGTTCGAGTCTCTGTGGGGTGGGCCTATCTCATCGAGTCTCGAACTTGAACCCGCAGTGCCGACCAGCGAACGAGAGTAGACTCTGTCAGCTGCGTGCCTGCGAGGGCGAGACGGTGGTGCCGCCTCGCGGTCACGCCAGACACCACCACGTACGGGTAAGAACTATTATTATAGTTTAGGAACTTGAGGTATTTTGAATATATAGCGTTGAGAAGTCACAATCTTGTGCATTTTAACGTGAGAAGTTGGTTTTTCGGATTTATATGCTTGTAGACGGAAGTGAGAGCTTCAGATTAAATCTATCGATCATTTCTCATCGCATTGAATTTTGACCTTTGCAGTTAGTCATGTAGTTGAATATTTCTAACGATTTTTCACTTCTTAAAGCAGGGTTGGGTAGAATTATGCACTCTGTGCTTGCACGGTGTACTACGAGAGAAGTGTGCCTATAGAATGCACGAAAACCGGTTTATTCAAGTTTCGGTACGTACTGTATGTTTCAAAAGAAAATGTTATTCTACCAAACTAAATAAGAACACAAAGTAATGAAACACTTCCTTAAACACAAAACAAAACGTATCTGTTGCACATTAATTCATATTACTCAATTTCTCAAGATTTGGAGAAACTGTATTAGCACACGCTATGTGAAGAACTACCATTGAAAGCCCATCATTTCTTGTTTGAGATTTGTTTATTTTCGTAATAGAAAATAACTGTTCATATCTATAAGTGGAACCAAATAAACACAAAACTTTCTAACACAGCTTATGCAGATTGGGAAAGCGTCCTCTTGGGAATCCGTCATAAAACTGCATAAGACTCGACCTTGAATCATATTTCGCTCGCATCTCTCGATCTCATCGCAGGTCAATCAATTCACACTATAATGAAGAGGGGACGTTATCAATAATCAGTTGGAATCAGAACATGTAGCAAAAATACGCAAATCCATTTCCAGGCAGTATAAATCGCGGAACCTTGATGTAAATTCCTCTAATAGGCCGGATAGAATACATGCGTACATTTCGAAATTTTCATTGTTCAAAATTCTGTGCGCTTAGATAAGGATGGGAAATGATATATTTCGCCCTTTTGCATTCGACGTATCCATAACAGCAATTTCTCCTTAAAAGCTGCAATTCTATCTGCAAATTGTGTATTAAGAATTTCTTTTCCCTGAAGTCCTAAATTTGGCTCATTTAAAAGCTGTGTAAGGTCTGTTATACAGGGACATCACTTTATTTTTACCAACATTTTTAACATTAACCTGGCTATACTCGGAAACACTGTTGCCCCCTTCCATTACAGGAGTTTGATGTTACTTAGTGCAATATGTAAACAAATCATTCTACTAGGTCTAGGAGGAGAGAAAAGTAGTGTATCCATTTATGTTGTAGGGAAATACGATATTACGATTTTCAGTTTGATGATCACTTTTACGGAATTTATCAAAATACAGTAGAGTAGTAGCATTTTTTTTTTCAAAAACTCAACTTTTCAGGCGGATATGTTCGTTATGTATTGTCTACTTTATTTAGAATAATTAATTATTGGTGTTAACATACAATATAGAGAGTGCATTTAAATTGAGGGGCTCATAAGTAAAGGGCTGTAAGTGCACTTAAGTTACTTTTGAGAAAATGGGGTTTAAATATTTAAGCTTTCGTAAAATCGGTGAAATTTTTATTTAAATTTTAATGTGTGATGCGATTAAAATATCCCTTTGCCACTAAAATTTTAGATACTTTTGCTTACACTGGATGCACTTAACTCATGTTATTACAAATGTCATTAGCATTCCTTTGCTTCTAGCCACCTCAATTCAAAATAAGCTAATCTGAATTTTTAAGCAAGTTGCTGAAAATGGTTGCCGTTCATTACAATGCAGGCTTTCTTTACGCATATTATTAAAAACATTTTGAAGCATATTCTCTGAAATTGAATTTATCGTTTCTTGAATATAATTTTTAGTACGATATTATTAATATAGGTTCTTTCTTCTATAGAAACCGCAACCATATTTATGAAACACACTATACATTGCAGTGTTTACTTCACTGCTTGAAGACTTCGAATGCAACAGCGGTCGTAAGTTTGTGTGTCTGACGGGAGCAAGGACATTAGTGAAGGGGTGGGAGTGAAGTACTTTCAGAAATACAGGTACAATAAAAATGCAAGTAAAAATAAAATGATGTCCCTGTAGCTGCTGGCACACTACAGCGCTCGCACTTGGAATTCCCCGTTGCCACGGAGGGCACATGCACTCAAACGCCCATCGCTCTCTTAAATTCTTAAAATTCCTTCAATACAATAGGCCTAATGCATACAGTGATTCACATAGCTACATGATGCGTTACTAAGGCATGAAAATGGCGATTATGTTTTAGATTTTCCTCCTGAATTTCCCCATTTATTTATTCCTTCAATAAAACCACCATGTCGGTGCGCGTTTTCAGGTCGGTCCGACCTCATTTGCAATAAAACCAAAATCGCCGCCTGCCATCTCGCCAGCGATAATATGCAGCGTGCATTCATTGTGCTGAGGAAGCGGTCGCCATAAAAATTGTGATTATCACATTGAAATGTTGGTATTTGAGGCTCGCAGCGCTCTGTATTCAAATGCATCCCTCACCGACATGCTGCTCCTTTTGTTTATTTCATGAATTCAGTACAAAAAGAATATGGAGACAAACATTACAGCCTCTATTGTTGTCGCTTACGCTTTTTTGACATTTTTTATTTATATAAACGGTTGAAAATCTATATTAGTTTAAAAAAATCTTCAATAGCAACACATTTACCATTCCTCTAATATACAGAAATACACCGTACAGATATTTTGTTTTACCAGTTTGAGTATGACAGCCATACAGTTTTATCTAATGTCATTTGAAATGCAAACATTGAGCGTTTCACAAACTTTAAAAATGTTCACTATGAGCTTCGATATGACCCGACACTATTCTGTAATATAGCAGATCCCATACTATTCTCCCATTCTTCACCATGGTAACGCAGAATTCCTACACGGAAATATCATATGTATCGGTACATCATAGTAATATGACAAGCGTAAGTAATCACTTTTTGATTCAAGAGGGCTCCATGTTCCGTCGGACCTCGGCCACAGTCACTAGTAATGAATGTATCTCTGTACATAGTGTTGGACAATATGCCACTGGGTGGAATGCATAAAGTTGTAGTATTACCTTTTGATTTGACTGTAGAAGATACTTGAAGTAGAAGTATATACTTCGTTTTGTATGCATAAACATGATGCTACTACTACGAAGTATGTACTACGCGGCAGTAGTATAAACTATCAAGAGTGTTCGATTATATCGATTATCGACAGTACTTCGGGTTTACCCGCTAATATTCGTTAGTTTTCGCCTTCCATGCATTTATATTAATTTCTTGGTAGGAAAATTGATTCTTTCCTCAAAATCTGGTTATTTAACAAGAAAAAGAACAATTACGACGCAGTGGGAAGTGTAGAAGAGAGAGAATGAGAACAACTGCTGTTTGTTAATCTACTACAGGGACATCATTTTATTTTTACTAACATTTGTAATATTAACCTGGCTATACCTTTGCATCAACGATTAAGTACCGGAAACACCGTTTGCTACCTCCTTCCACGACTGCAGTTCGATGATACTGGCGTAATATACAAACAAATCACTTTACTAGGTATAGGATGGAAGAAAAGTAGTTCATCCATATACGTAAACTAGGAAATATCGCGATTTTGAGTTTGATAATTTTCATTAGGTTTTTGTTTAATTAAATAACAGTACAGTATTAACAATGAGTGTTTTTACTCACGAACTGAGCTGTCCATGTGAACGTATTCATTATGCAGTGTATATTATACTGTCTACAGCACATTAGCGTACTCTATAGAGAATGAAGTTAAATTGAAAAATAATCATAATATGGATATTTAAACACATTTTTGAAAATGGTGGCCGTTCATTTCGATACAGGCTTCAGTTCTAATGTGCATATTATCGCACTATAGACTATTGTACGTAATTCAAATTACCAGGTTCGTACTTCGTATCAATAAGTCATATTGAAATAATTCTGTACCTACTCTATAAAAGAGACCTTACGTACTGTAAATTCAATCTTCACTTCTGCCCGATCCGAAAGGATAAAATTACTCAGACATGCTATCTACTGTCCGTCCAAGTGGTTACGTCGCAGCGTCGTAGAAAGGGAGGAAATCACGTTAGTTATTTTAAACAATTGTATGGGTATAATATTACGTAGACGTCCAAATCCTAACAGAAATTAATGTTTTCAGAAAAGAGCTAAGACAGCCCAGCCACTAGCCTTACAGAGAGGCGAATAGAAGCGGGTGGGAAAACCGGGATGCGATGTAGGCAAATGGAAAATGATTCAATATTGAAAGCTCTTTCGTCACTGGAAAACGCGAACATATTTTTGGAATGTACTGTTTACTATGACCGTAATGCTACTATGACTGTATATGAGGTCTTGGATCTATGTGGAGGACGGTTAAACTTCATTAGTAGAAGGGGTGGGAGTGAAGTACATTCAAAAACTCAGGTACAATAAAAATTGAAGTAAAAATAAAATGATGTCCCTGTAGAATAATACCCTGTAGAATAATACCTGAAAGACTAGATTTGCATAATATATGCATCACTGTGTACGTTAACAGAAAACCACAATTCCAAGTCACACAGAGATTGTGTGCACTCGATGTGGGTCTCTGGCGTTTAGTCAGCCCACGCGAGTTGTGTGGATATAAAGGGAAAACTTGAGACAGTGTCGGGTGGAGTTCCCGGGTAGCTCAGTTGGAAAGAGCGCTGGTACGTTCAACCAGAGGTCCCGGGATCGATACCCGGCCCCGGAACAATTTTTCCCTTGAAATTATTCATTGTTAAATAAGTCACAAACTCTTGCCGCAAGAAATGATAAAGAAAAAACCATCCAGGCTATGAAAGTCGAAGTAGAAGTTTACAGCAAGGAAAAAAATTGACGAAAAGCAAATTAGGAAGAAAATAAGTAACATGAAAAGTAAAGTAAAAACCGGACATAGATCAGATAGGCCCAAAATGTTAGTCACTAAATTTACATGTAACCTAAAATATTGTACGCACACGGAGTTTTTTGACGTACGAGTAAATTAAATGTATTTTAAATTCATCATAAAATCATTTTGCTGAAAAATATATGATTTTAAATAACAATAACAAAAATCAACTGACAGATAGAATTCCAGTTATCTCAAAATCAACATTTAAGCAATCCATTACAAAACTTGATCATATAACATTTTGTATTCGTGAAACCTTTATAACTTCTTATAAACACGTTCTGATGGTTCTCGTTTTTCCTTGTAGGATTTTCTAGCGCGAATTTGAATAAATTCTGTCATATTGAACCGTACAAATCCGTATGCTGAGCTAACAAAGTCTCATAGAGGGCAGACTGCGATTTTTCTTAGTTTACACTTAGAAGTAGTTAGTATATACTTCTTGTGTCTGCATATAAATAGTGATTTATACTACGAATTCTAGCATAAACTAAACACGGCCTTCCAGATCAACTTTCTGCTACGCAAGAAAGAATTTACTATTGGTCTTTATACATAAAGACTGTAGTATATATTACAAAAACCTTAGCAATAGCATTTACTTCAACTTTATGCATACCAGCCATTGTCACTTATTCTGTGACAGTACATGAGTGTAGGTCACTAAAGGAGAACAGAGAGGCAAAACTTGAACTGAGAAGGATTCAATCCGGCATCGGAACTCGAATCCTGTGTGGCTTAGTGGATAAAGCATCAGCACGTAGAGCTGAAAACCCGGGTTCGAATCCCAGTGCCGGAGAGAATTTTTCTCCGTTCTACCCATTCTTCACCATAATGCGTTTTGTTTGGATCATTTTCATATTTTATTTTATTTATTTATTTATTTATTTATTTATTTATTTATTTATTTATTTATTTATTTATTTATTTATTTATTTATTTATTTATTTATTTATTTATTTATTTATTTGTTTGTTTGTTTCTTCGTTCGTTCATTTATTTATTTATTTATTTATTTGTTTGTTTGTTTGTTTGTTTGTTTGTTTGTTTCTTCGTGCGTTCATTTATTTATTTATTTATTTGTTTATTTATTTTGCTAATAATTGTAACATAAAATATAAATAAACAGAAAAACTTTAGCTCACCCGTGAAAGAGTATAACTCGTGCTCAGGGGCGGATTCCTGAATTGAAATTAAGAAGTATGTAGGCCTAATACAATTTGTTTTATGTGTACTACGCAATAAGAATATATAAATTTTAATTTACAGTTTTTAAATTTTTATAAAATCTATACATAACTTTTTTAATTTAATACTAGAACTATTAGAATTGACAAGATTAGGATATTTAAATATAAATTTGTTATATATTCTTAGGTCTAAATTACTACTATGATTAAATACTGGAGCAGTGTTGCATTTTGGTTCAAACAATCTCAAAGAATTCATATCTTTTGTTTCATAACTATGCGAATACAATTCAAATTATTTCGAATTTTGTTTCAATTTTATTAATACAATACAATATAATATACTATATAATTAATCTGTATGTTTTATGGAGAGTGTTTGATTTAATCATAGGTGGGGGGGGGTGGGCGAAACCTACAAAGTAGGACTTGTTTTGTAAAGGACGTACGGTCAAAAGAACCGTGCACTGGATTTAAGGGCAAATTCTGATAGTGTAGTGCATCTGTATGTATAATATTGCTGAATAAATACATCTAGTGAGAGAAATCATGAAAACGGTGAGTAGGGAAACGAACAGTTGAAGAAAGATGGGCGTGAATGAGAAGTATAATGACAACACTGTATAGAAAAATGAGAAGTAGGGTAAGAGACGTTCAGTGATTGCAACTGAATATTATTACGGCGATCGTTATATTTACCCTTAATGAAAGTCATGTCAATTTGGCATGTCCGGACCATCTGGAGCGTGGGTTCGATTCCCACGTGCAGGTCGTTTTTATGGAGGAATTAGACCTGTCAGAGGCAACAGGTAGCCTCTCAACCCTGCTCTTAAAAGCACAGGGGTGGGTGTATTGATTGCAAGTTGGAATTATATGGCAAAAAACTTTCCCTCGCTCTCTACTCTCGTCGACATCTCCACCGTAAATCTGCATACATTTCCAGACCTCTTCACTGGAATTGTTGGGATTTCGGTTTACAAGAGAGGATAAAGCATCAATCATCGACTTCAAGCCATGTGATGCTTAATTTCACAATTTAACGACAGTTGCTCATCATGGAAATAGTTTAAATTGGGACAGGGAGATCAAAAACTGAATGATGCTTTTAGTTTGTCCCACATGCGTGGAAGGCAAGAATACACTAATATCGACATTTATCTGCATTCTGGGGGCTGTTTTAAAACTCGTGCAAGTCTGGACTCCACTTACTCCATGGAATAAGAGAGTTTTCGCATTCCAAACTTAATTTCCCGGTAGGTGGCAACACTGTTGCTCAACCAGCTGAGTAAAGTGATACGATACGGTATTCAGAATGTCACAAAAATTTATGAAATCCATGTAAATAAGACTATTAAAGGCACAATATCGAGTCGATTAACTTCCAGAAACCCAATACAGATGCATCATTCCCCACTCAACTAATAGTACCGGTACATTATGCAACGAGCCTATAATGGTAGTAATTAAGACGCAAGTATGTTTGTTTATGAAACGAGCTTGCGCTCGTTTCATAATTTTCATACGAGCGTCTTAATCACCATTATAGACAAGTTTCATACGACTTTTTATGCTCTACCATGTTTCTAACTTGAAATTATTCAAAATTAGGTCATGTTATGGTTATGTGCGAACTGACCTGAATTGTGAGATGTGCGCAGACGCGAAAGTATTTTATTTTTTCCGAGGTCGAATGTCATTGACCTTGATAGAGAATAAGATGAACATTAGTCTGATATAACCTGGAAATTGATTTAGAATTGAAAAACGAGATGACAAATTGAATTTATTTGAATATTATTTACAATAACGCTAATTATTATAGTAACAGAACATAACCTTCTGCGATAGTATTGGATTTCCAGCCTCCGTGACTTTTCTCTAATTGTCTTTCGATTGCATATCCGAGAATAATCGATACTTGCGGTTTTATAACGGTACAAAGATGACTTGTCATTGGCTGAACACCTGAACTTTAATAAATAGGTGTACTTTAATGAGGTGCATTAAAGGGCTACTACCAGGTGTATAATTACTGCATTACGGCATGGACGAGCATAAGGTACAATTCAGCATTGTCATTGATAGAAGAAAGCAAAAATCTATGAAATCCATGTAAGTAAGACTATTAAAGGCACAATATCGAGTCGATTAACTTCCAGAAACCCAATACAGACGCATCATTCCCCAGTCAACTAAAGTACAATTCAGCATTGCCATTGAAAGAAGAAAGCAAAAGGACTTGCAAAATTTAATGCAGTTTATTTCTGAGGAAAGTAGGATGAATTACCAAACTCTCTTTGCGGACAGTAATAATCTAGGATCTAGATGCACAGGAAGATCATGAGAGTGAGAGAAAAAACAGAATCTGTAACATGAATGAGACTGTGTTAACATTTTAATATTGTTTGTGGTTTTATTTGTGTATTTTGATGTGCTTTATAGTAATTTGTGATTTTCTGTCTCATATATTTGAAATTTTTAAAAATGTAGCAATGTTAATCCTAATAATAAACTTCCATTTTCTCGTACATTCCAATGTTTCATAAGAGAATTATGATATACCATACTTATCTTTTTTTCTTCACATGGCTCATATTTATTCACTTTTCTTAATTTCATACACTGTGGAAGTCAGAAAACCACTAACTGCAACAATGTTTATTTCAAATTGCAGCGTAAGATAAAGTAAAAATTTAGGTTTTTAAGTATTTAATTGATAGAGAATGTAATTTCACAAAATATGAATACATAATAGTAATATACGTTACAAGAGCGGTATGTTGACGTTTTCATGCTCGAGGAAAAGATTGAAAAAGCGAGACGTAGTTGAGCTTTTTTAATTTCCAAGAACATGAAAACAAACATATCGCTCGTGTATCGTACATTATTTTGTGCGAAGATCGTTTATTACATACCTGAAAGACGAATTTCTAATTAGTTGCAATGAAATCTCCATCTTGGTTTCTGTTTAATGACGCCAACTTCGGAACACCAAAATATCTTTCTTCAACATTGTTGCTGTAAAATGTTTTCTGTGTTTACTATACTCCAGCAGGCCGTGATATACGTCTGTCTTTTTTCCCCCAGTCTATAAATGCGAACTTAAAACAAACGGTAAGGTTATGTAATGATTTATTTTTCATTTTAATATTTTAACAATGTTATTTATATAACATATTGCAGTAATAACATCGGCATCTGGAATCTCGTTGATTTTTTCACGGCTTCCTTAATGTTACTTGTATCAGGAATGCAATAAGTTTCGTGGAGTAGTAGACTTTACTTAATTTTTGCAAATATTTAAAAACAATAATTAACATTGCAATTTAGGTGAAATTGCAGTGGTAAGTTTCCAATTTATAATTATTACTATGTTAAACGTCTCTAAAAATAATATGTTAAAAGCCTAAAGCAGTAAAATGAATGTCGCGCTTAAGCGGTAAGAAGAGGGAAATTGTTATGTGTGTTAGGTTGGGAATACTGAATGTGGTATTTCACACTTACCGCGTATTGGTTCTGTGCGGAAAACAAGCAAATACGCATGATCTCGCACAAATGTATAATATTTAAAGTTAGTAAGAGAAATAATAAGTTTTTTCTCTCTCCTGTAAAATTTGGTTTATTGGAGTTAGGGTGTTTTTGATTTCCATGTCTCAATTTCTGCCGATTCAACGATATAAGCATCCCTTTCGCTTCCTGTCTTAAAAAGAATGGGATTTCCTTCGAACCGCATTTAAATTTGAAAACCGATGTAACTCATATTATCAATAAATTGTTCGTTTCTTAAACAGCATTCGCGAAAATTTCTCCCACTGCCACTGACAAAAATAGTAGTGAAAGCAATAGTAGTGCCCCATTTTGATTGTGATTTTTTACTGATAGCCCTCAATGTCAACCAGTCTCTACACTGGCCACACCAACAAATAAAACATCACCATATTCATCATCATTCACTATCTCGCTATAGCGTTTATGAAATATCCTGTTTGGTGACATCAGAGACTGCCAGAATTGAAGTATATAAAATGCAATGCAGCAAAAACTGGAAATTTCAACTGTATTGTAAATGTTTTGAAGTTCGAATGGAATCGAAGCTGATCACTGGAGCAACAATTCCCGGGAAACGTCTTTTGGGTGCCTTGCATCCCAGTTAATCCATACCGGACGAGCTCCACAGGGCCTCTGTCGGTTAATTACCAGAATCGTTCACAACGACAAAATGCGATTATGAAAGCGAGTCTCCCATTTGAAGGAGCTCGACAGAGAGACTTGAAAGAAACCGACGAATGCTGAACTGCATTTTTAAGATTTTCAGAGCGAACAAAGATCTGTCTGTCTATCTATCTATCTATCTATCTATCTATCTGTCTATCTATCTATCTATCTATCTATCTATCTATCTATCTATCTATCTGTCTGTCTGTCTGTCTGTCTGTCTGTCTCTGTCTGTCTGTCTGTCTGTCCATCTATCTATCTATCTATCTATCTATCTATCTATCTGTCTGTCTGTCTGTCTGTCTGTCTGTCTATCTCTGTCTGTCTGTCTGTCTGTCCATCTGTCTATCTGTCTGTCTGTCTATCTCTGTCTGTCTTCTGTCTATCTATCTATCTCTGTCTGTCTGTCTGTCTCTCTCTGTCTGTCTGTCTGTCTACCGTCCGTCTATCTATCTATCTATCTATCTATCTATCTATCTATCTATCTATCTATCTATCTACCTATCTGTCTGTCTGTCTGTCTGTCTGTCTGTCTGTCTGTCTGTCTCTGTCTGTCTGTCTCTCTGTCTGTCTGTCTGTCTCTCTCTGTCTGTCTCTCTGTCTGTCCTTCTATCTATCTATCTATCTATCTATCTATCTATCTATCTGTCTATCTGTCTATCTGTCTATCTGTCTGTCTGTCTGTCTATCTCCTCCTCCTACCTACCTATCTATCTATCTTTCTATCTATCTATCTATCTATCTATCTATCTATCTATCTATCTATCTGTCTGTCTGTCTATCTGTCTGTCTGTCTATCTCTATCTATCTGTCTATCTATCTGTCTGTCCTACTCTGTCTGTTTCCTTCTTACTATCAAAATAAATTATAATATCTATCATATCTGATTCTATCTATCTAATATACGAAAATCCAAAAGGAAAATACTATTTCATCAAAATTTAACACTATCTGACTGATGACATGTGGTATCTAAAGAAAACTATTATCTATCTATTATTATTATTATTATTATTATTATTATTATATTATTTCAGTACTGAACTGACTGTCTGTTATTAGTTGGCAACACTGAAGCGACTGTCAAATTAGTCTTTTAGGGTGCTATGTCGTAGACATTTCGTCTGCCCGCCTACTGTCTGTCTGTCTGTCTAGCCCCGGCTATCGACTGATTACTTGTACAGGATTCATATCATATCATACCGCTAACACTGGTTTATGAATACGAAAAACGTTAGTTCGCTGATCATCCATCGGAAGCTCGCGCTAAGAATATCTATGAATATGGCCCTTAGGAACTACACTTACGTGATGCTCACTATACAACTAACTAGCATTACAATCGGGAAACGAATCGACGGTGGATGGCGGTGATTTTGGCTTATATTCCAGTACAGACCCAGAAATAAAATTTGGGCCACCTAATTTTACTAAGTTCCAGATACTGCCTCCGCATGCTGGCTTCCAGATCCGGAGATCCCGGGTTCGATTCCCGGGCTCAGCTCTCGGTGAATTTTTCTTGAAGAAGAAGAAGAATTCCCTGGGTGTCTAGAGTCTGGAAATTTGTATGAATGTCATTGTGAGTGTGTCGGGTTAATATTAATTAACCAATCATCACAAATATAAAAATACATCAGGACTGTCGCTGGGCAGTAACCTGAACACACGTTTCAGCGTCACATTGTTCACAAGTAACTCCATCTGTTAGCACAACCATAAAGCATCTAATAGATGCTACAGAGTTACCAACAACGAAAAAAAAAGTTCCAGATACAACGCATTGCACATGTGCATTAAACAAGAGCCTAATTTTATGGTACTTGTGGACAGGCTTACAAAGCTTGTTGCCTACGTAGATGAGGGTTGTTGCTAAGATGTGGCCCATTTTTAATTCCGTATCTGTACAAATAATGAGCTCTTGCTTCATCGGGAGTGCGAACCAAAAGTGTACCATTATTATGATCGTTCAAATAAATTATTATTATTATTATTATTATTATTATTATTATTATTATTATTATTATTATTATTATTATTATTATTATTATTATTATTATTATTCCTACTTACTTACAAATGGCTTTTTAGGAACCCGAAGGTTCATTGCCGCCCTCACATAAGCCCGCCAGCGGTCCCTATCCTGTGCAAGATTAATCCAGTCTCTATCATCATACACCACCTCCCTCAAATCCATTTTAATATTATCCTCCCATCTACGTCTCGGCCTCCCTAAAGGTCTTTTTCCCTCCGATCTCCCAACTAACACTCTATATGCATTTCTGGATTTGCCCATACGTGCTAAATGCCCTGCCCATCTCAAACGTCTAAATTTAATGTTCTTAATTATGTCAGGTGAAGAATACAATGCGTGCAGTTCTGTGTTGTGTAACTTTCTCCATTCTCCTGTAACTTCATCCCGCTTAGCCCCAAATATTTTCCTAAGAACCTTATTCTCAAACACCCTTAACCTATTTTCCTCACTCAGAATGAGAGTCCAAGTTTCACAACCATATAGAAGAACCGGTAATATAACTGTTTTATAATTTCTAACTTTCAGATTTTTGGACAGATAGGCTGGATGAATAATAACACTCATTTCCCATATTTATTCTGCGTTTTATTTACTCCCGAGTGTCATTTATATTTGTTACTGTTGCTCCAAGATATTTGAATTTTTCCACCTCTTCGAAGGATAAATCTCCAATTTTTATATTTCCATTTCGTACAATATTCTGATCACGATACATAATCATATACTTTGTCTTTTCGGGATTTACTTTCAAACCGACCGCTTTACTTGCTTCAAGTAAAATTCCCGTGTTTTCCCTAATCGTTTGTGTATTTTCTCCTAACATATTCACGTCATCCGCATAGACAAGAAGCTGATGTATCCCGTTCAATTCCAAACCCTGCCTGTTATCCTGAACTTTCCTAATGGCATATTCTAAAGCGAAGTTAAAAAGTAAAGGTGATAACGCATCTCCTGCTTTAGCCCACAGTGAATTGGAAAAGCAATTATTATTATTTATTATTATTATATTATTATTATTATTATTATTATTATTATTATTTCAAAATTATTTAAAAAATAATAATAATAATAATAATAATAATAAGCAAATGTTACGTTGATCTTATAATTTTTAAAATATGTGTTGAAAATGATGTCCACTTTTCTGGATGTAGGAATCACATCCAAGAAACTTGCGGGTTGTAATAATTCAAGTAATTTGGTTATCACGCGCACTACATTTAAAGTCTGTATCAACAGTTCTGCCCCTAGCGTCAGTAAACTTGGCGAGATCAGTTCGAGCATTCGTCATGGATTACCTAAACATCCAACCCAAGCTGGACACTTCCCAGTGGTTGTAAGCTTCAGGCAGTCGTTAATTCTGGACGAGCTTTTTCCGTGTTTGGCCTCAGTATTCCGCTACGTTTCATGTGGCGATCATCAAATTACGCGTAATAATTTCACTGAATTACAAATTAAATTGCCGATATAATGGTCACAGAATTACATGAAGCAATAGCAGAAAATTGAGAGTTAAATTATCAAATAACAATTATACATACTAAATTACACGAAATAACACTACGCAATTACGTCATTGTTACACATTTACACAAAGCAATGCCACGCAATTAGGAATCACCGTCGACGTGCAAAGTATTTGGTCTCACTGGCTCGTCACGGTCTAGCCGTTCCGGGAAGAAATTAAAATACAATATAATGACTAGAACCCTCGTTTTATGTAATTACACATCCTGTTTCTAAATAGCGTTAATCTAGTGAAGAATAAAGGGAAATAGTGTTGATATAGTAAAGAGTCAAGGACAATAGTGTAAATGTAATGTGTTTTGTTTCAGTAAGTAAACGGAGGTGATAGTTGAGAACAAAAGTGGCGTTTGATCTGTTGAGTAGAAAAATTCATGATTTTAACAATATAAATAGAGGATAGATAAGTAAATGATGAGAAATAGTAATATACGTTACAAGAGCGGTATGTTGACGTTTTCCGAGAACATGAAAACAAACATACCGCTCGTGTATCGTACATTATTTTGTGCGAAGATCGTTTATTACATACCTGAAAGACGAATTTCTAATTAGTTGCAATGAAATCTCCATCTTGGTTTCTGTTTAATGACGCCAACTTTGGAACACCAAAATATCTTTCGTCAACATTGTTGCTATAAAATGTTTTCTGTGTTTACTATACTCCAGCAGGCCGTGATATACGTGTCTTTCCCCCTCCCCCTGTCTATAAATGCGAACTTAAAACAAACGGTAAGGTTATGTAATGATTTATTTTTCATTTTAATATTTTAACAATATTATTTATATAACATATTGCAGTAATAACATCGGCATCGGGAATCTTGTTGATTTTTTCACGGCTTTTTAATGTTACTTGTATCAGGAATGCAATAAGTTTCGTGGAGTAGTAGACTTTACTTAATTTTTGCAAATATTTAAAAACAGTAATTATCATTGCAATTTAGGTGAAATTGCAGTAGTAAGTTTCAATTTATAATTATTACTATGTTAAACGTCTCTAAAAATAATATGTTAAAAGCCTAAAGCAGTAAAATGAATGTCGCGCTTAAGCGGTAAGAAGAGGGAAATTGTTATGTGTGTTAGGTTGGGAATACTGAATGTGGTATTTCACACTTACCGCGTATTGGTTCTGTGCGGAAAACAAGCAAATACGCACGATCTCGCACAAAAATATTTGTGTGGAAATGGAATTGTAATTTGTCACCACGTGCCCTCCTTCCCTTAACCTTTGGAACAGTCGTGGAAAGATGGTATGGGCCGGATGTCTCCTACGTGGGTACTTTCCCGATACAATCTGTGAGCTTGTCTACTGTTCCCATTGGCTCATCCGTATTCGAAAATCATGTCTGCTTATTCCGCTCTCGTCTACTCCTCCATTTCACTAGGACTGATCGACTGGACACTGCAACTTGTACACATACACTGCTGTCTACAGACGTGCATATCAGGACCGACCATGTCCGTTACACATTACGCCATCTCCATTGCTTCAGTGTAGTTTCCTGTCCCCACCCCTCAGACAGCGCACTGAATGGAATACTGTAAGTAGACAACGTAAACAACGTCAGATGAATAAAGTATTAGTAAGATGTACAGATAAACACACACAAATAAGGTGTACATAGGAATAAAATTATTTCATTTCCACACAACTATTTTTGTTTGTAACTTTCGATTCAGTCATTTCCGGACCAGGGTTGCTTATCTCAGGTTGATACATGTGCCCTTCCCCATCATCCCTGAAAGTTTGTAACACTAGCCCGGAAACACCCTGTATAAGGAGTAGTTCCTTTATATTATATTATATTATATTATATTATATTATATTATATTATATTATATTATATTATATTATATTATATAAATCCAATACTGTCACAGAAGGTTATGTTCTGTTACTATAATAATTAGCGTTAATTGTAAATAATATTCATATAAATTCAATTTGTCATCTCGTTTTTCAATACTAAATCATTTTACAGGTTATATCAAAATTAGTTCATGCTATTCTGTAGATTATAACAAGGTCAATGACATTATTGTTCCTCGGAAAAAATCAATACTTTCGCGTCTGCGCACATCTCACAATTTACGAGCGATGCACAAGGTCACTTCCGCACTTCAGTTAGATACGAATATAATGAATACTTCTGAATAATTTCAAGTTAGAAATATGGTCGAGCATAAAAAGTCGTACGAAACTTGCCTATAATGGTAATTAAGACGCTCGTATGAAAATTATGAAACTCGCTTGCGCTCGTTTCATAAACAAACATGTTCGCGTCTTAATTACTATCATTATAGGCTCGTTGCATAATGTACTAATATTATATTATATTACTAGCCGTACCCGTGCGCTCCGCTGCACCCGTTAGAAATAAATATAAAGTAATTACATAATTACAATAGGACGTTTGATCCAGGGAACATTCGTGTTTGATATAAGGATAAATCGTTTAATATGTTACTTAATTTAAATTGCATCCAAATAATTAAAATGCGATCATTTTGGTCCAGAGACACTCATTTGGTGCAATGACAATTCCTTTAACCTGTTTCTTAATTTTTATTACATGCAACCATAGTTTAATGAAGATAACATCATTTAGATTTAATGTGTATATTTTATTTTACTTGTTATAGGTTTCCATTGAATTATGGTAATAACTTAATTTTAACCCTTGTTTTCTACGTATTCAGTAAATGGCGCTTGGCCCACTATGGTTGTGAACCCTTCAAATAACTTAAATTATATTATATAATGTTACATATTATATTATATTATATTATATTATATTATATTATATTATATTATATTATATTATATTATATATTATTATATTATATTATATTATATTATATTATATTATATTATATTATATTATATTATATTATATTATATTATATTACATTACATTATATTATATTATATCAAAAAGTTACTGTAATAACATTATAGCATTATGTCCATCTAGAGAAACTACACTTTCCAATGGTGAAATAACAATTAAATATACAAATTGGTTAATTTAGCTTCCGATATTACTTCATACAAACTCAGAAACATTCTCTGTACGCTAGCTTTCATAGCTTTCGATTGTTGCTGTCCAAGGCCCCTTATAGACGAAGTCATTTGTTTTTTCATTCATTACACGGCCTTAGATGGCAGTTATTTTAATTTTGAAACTCATTTATGTCATGAAATATCAGTCCTATCAAAATGTTTCAAGGAATAAAACTTATCGTAAATTATTTTTAAAGAAACGTTTGTTATGTAATATTTTTCACAAAAAGAAATAATAAGGGAGATATTTCGATTTATTTAATTCAGGCCCCCTTATAACCCCCCTTTTAAATAATGTATTTTGAATGCCATATAGCCTAAAATCTAAGTTACAACGAACTTAATTTATATTCCAATTTTCATCGAAATCCCTTCAGCCATTATCGCGTGAAATGGTAACAAACATACAGACAGACAGACATACAAACAAAATTTTCAAAAAGCGATTTTCGGTTTCAGGGTGATTAATTATATATGTTAGGACCAATTATTTTTGGAAAACCGAAAATTACCAGAAAAATTTCGGCTACAGATTTATTATTAGTATAGATGTAATATAAAAGAACTACTCCTTATATATTGTACTAGACGTACCCGTGCGCTCCGCTGAACCTGTTAGAAATAAATATAAAGTAATTACATAATTAAAATGGGACATTTGATCCAGGGAACAACTTTTACAACAGCGCAAGATAATCTGCTTCACTCATTATCCAATTTTTTTTGCATTGCATTTATTGCATATATATTTTATGTATTTTAACACGATTAAATTGAGCATAGTTAAAATTTAAATTATAAAATAATGGATTGCTAAGCTAACGTACTATTACTGCATACTAAATCAATACACTCTCGTTGTTCGTTAATTCTCTGAGATTAAAATGAGTGTACATAAATATTATTTATGAAATTACAGAAAACGAATGTACAAAATAGCCTATCAAATTTTCTGTGCATAAGAAGCTATTTTAATCTTACCTGTCCTCGATTTACTCAGACGTTACTGTAACAACATTATAGCATTATGTCCATCTACAGAAACTACACTTTCCAATGGTGAAATAATAATTAATTATACAAATCGGTTAATTTAGCTTCTGATATTACTTCACACAAACACAGAAATATTCTCTGTAGGCTATGTTTCATAGCTTTTGATTGTTGATGTCCAAGGCCCCTGTTTCGATTGTTGTTGTCCAAGGCCCCTTATAGACGAAGTCATTTGTTCTTAATTCATTGCACCGTCTTAGATGGCGTTATTTTAATTTCAAACTCATTTATCTCATTAAATATCAGCCCTATCAAAATTTTGTAAAAATACAACCTATCGGAAATAATTTTTAAAGAAGCTTTTGTTATGTAACATTTTCACAAAAATCAATAATAAGCTAGATATTTCGATTTATTTAATTCAGGCCCCCTTATAACCCCCCTTTTAAATAAAGTATTTTGAATGCCATATGGCCTAAAATCTAAGTTACAACGAACTTAATTTATATTCCAATTTTCATATAAATCGGTTCAGGCATTATCTCGTGAAAAGGTAACAAACATACAGACAGACATATAAAACAAAAATTTTTAAAGTGCGATTTTCGGTTTCAGGGTGGTTAATTATGAATGTTAGGACCAATTATTTTTAGAAAATCGAAAATTACCAGAAAAATTTCGGCTACAGATTTATTATTAGCAGGAAAGGATTTATATGTAAATACATATTTACTTATAAAGCTAATATAATTTATATTTTGCATTATCTTTATGTTTCACAATGTGTAGGGTTGAAAAATCCTACTTTTATTTTCCATATTTTTCCATATTTTAGAGTTTAGTACATATTTTCGTTAATTTCCATATATTTTCCATATTTCATATAAAACAGTCCATATTATATTAGGTTTAACAATAA
This sequence comes from Periplaneta americana, assembly GCA_025594305.2. NCBI lineage: Eukaryota > Metazoa > Arthropoda > Insecta > Blattodea > Blattidae > Periplaneta > Periplaneta americana. Next base: position 13,390,948 of record JAJSOF020000035.1, read on the forward strand.
AACAAAACAAAATTCCATTAACTTTTAAAAATACATTTCAACAATAGAGATTTAAACACATGTTCAGTAATCCCTTTAACATCAGAGTTATTTGAAAATTAGCAGTCCTATCAACAATGGGAAAGTAAGTTACAAAACTGTATTAATTTAATTTAAAATTTTTAACAGACTTCAGTTGTGCAGCTCAACAGTTAAATGCCAGTCAGAGTACACATAGGTTCAGTTTTGTAAATCATACTATAAAGACGGTAAATATGCCAAAAGTACGTCATTCAGTCAATTTAAAATCAAAACTAACAAGTTACATTTCAGAATTTAAAGAAGATGGTTTATCAACTGACAATAAAATATTATTTTGTAATTTGTGTCAGTGTGCAGTATCATCTACACAAAAGTTCCTGGTGCAACAACACATTACAACTAGTAAACATCAGGCCAACAAACAACTAAATTCCAAGCAGAGACAATTGTTTTTAACACAACCAACAACATCGAATGTAATATCTGAGTTTAACATCGACCTGTGCCGTTCTCTCATCTCTGCTGATATTCCTCTCTACAAACTAAAGAATAAGGTCTTCAGGGAATTCCTTGAAAAATATACTCAACATACAATCCCGGATGAGTCAATACTTAAGACGTATGCTCCATCCATCTACGATGAGACAATACAGAAGATAAGAGATGAAATTAAAGATAGTTCAATTTGGGTTTCCATTGATTACTCCCGACAAAGAAGGTAGACTTGTTGGTAATGTAGTTATCGGTTTGTTAAGTGAACAATATTCTGAACGAATTCTTTTACATTGTGATGTTCTTTTGAAAACTATGTTAAACTGTTCAACAAGGGGTATCCTGTTTCGATATTATGTACGATAATGTTTATTCTTTAAGCGATGCTGCCCCTTATATGGTCAAAGCTGGACAAGCATTATCTGTTGTATATCCTAAATTGACTCATTTTAATGTGTGGCGCATGCATTTCATCGTGTGGCAGAAGTGGTCAGAGACAATTTCCTAAAGTAGATTTGTTGATTTCATCAGTGAAAAAGTATTTCTCAAAGCTCCCAGTAGAGTTAACGTGTTGAAAAAATTTACCCTGAAATTCCATTGCCAAAAGCCAATTTTAACTAGATGGGGTACATGGCTATCAGTTGAATATTATGCAACATATAGACTCTATTAACAATGTTCTCCTTGCATTGGACTCTGAAGATGCAGTCTCAATTGATAAAAACATTTTAAGTGTGAAGAATGACTTAGCTCACAAAACATTTTCATGCATCATAAAAACGCTCAAAAGTCTCCAAAATATTTCACTATCTGAAAGTTTTGAAATTTAAATAGTACTGTGGAACAACTGAATCGTGGTAGAGGTAAAGTTGCAGATGCAGTAAGAGCTAAGGTGGACACTGTACTTTCAAAAAACCCTGGATATGAAGAACTACAAAAAGGTTGTTGCTGTGATGAGTGGTGAATCAACAGTGAAGATTAACTTGGACTTATCCCCAGCAGACATTGTGAAATTGAATTATGTACCAGTTACTTCTTGTGACGTCGAACGCTCTTTTAGTCAGTATAAATCTATCCTCAGAGACAATAGAAGAAGATTCACTTTTCAGCACTTGAAAGAAATGTTTGTAACCTATTGTTATGGTAACAGACAATAAAATTGTGTTTTGTTGAAACTGGAAGATAAGGTACGTCCATTATATTTTTGTTTAGTTTGATTAAAATGTACCAATATTTAACGTACATAGTCATTTTTTTATAATTTTAAGTCCATATTTAATTCCATATTTTGGTAAAAATCCATATTTAATTCCATATTTTGGTAAAAATAACTACATATATATTTACATATTTCATATATTTTTAGTCCATATAAATTTCCCTGATTATTAGTATAGATGTAATATAAAAGAACTACTCATATATTGTATGATAAGTCATAGACTGAAAAGAAGAAAACCATTTAGGCCTAATTGAGCTAAAATTAGCTTAAATATGCATTTTCATTCAATTCAAGCTACACAGCCTGGGACGGTTCCCTTGTGAGTCATACTGACAAAAAATGATATCCAGTTCGTCTTATGTTTAGACACGTAATTAAAAATAAATGCATTGTTTCATTACCTATTTGTATTTTCATGTATGAATTATCCTTCAGCATTAAGTCAAATATTCACGGAGACAAATTACTGAATGACGTAGACATGACGTGCTGCCTCCTGGAGGCGTTGCTTTGAAATAGTTTTGTGGACGTAATGAACTAAAGCTCGAAGCGATGTAATAGAGAGATGACACTGAATAAACGAGGACGGAGTGAAAGAATTAAATTTCCAACACTGCTGCGGTTTTATTAGTGAATTGTTCTGCGATATAATTGCTCCCCATTTCACAAAACTGGGTGTCAATTCGTTGTCACTGACATTGTGCAAAAAACGCGATTGTCATGCAGATAAAAATTACGCATGCATTTTATTGCTGGTTAGTACAGGAAAAAACAAACGTGATTGCTGTATTTTATTTATTTATACTGCTAACTTAATATTAGAAATGCATTCATACTCGCTAACCAGTTAATCCAGTACCTATCATAATTTGCAGTATGGAATATGCCTACATTCGAGTGAAAATGGAACAAGTTGATGTCCGATGGTTCAATACTCACGTTTATCATCCTGGAAAATCGGGTTCGACACCCGGAATTGACTGCAGTCATACTAATTGTGGTGAACAGGTTCGGAAAATGAGGGTCTTGAAATGCAATTGAATGTACAGGGTGATCCATTTGGGAAGACATAAAATAAAACGTGATAAAATTAGAACTGTTGCTATTTATTAATTAATTTGTACATGCATTCTAGAAGAATGGGAGTTTTGTCCAAATTAGACCTCAACGTGCCCACCATTGCGAACATGACACAGTTCATATCTTGAGGCTAATTCCTCTGATGTGTGGTCTAACATCTAAAGGCAGTGATGTCAAAGCAAGTGCATTTTTCTGACCTTGACGTCTTGCGCGGGCATCAAGCGCTAAGTATGGAAAGAGGAAGGGTTGTGTATATGAATAAGCAGCCTGTTGGATTAAGAAAACAGTGGTGCACAAACTTCAAACGGAACGTGAAATTTTATATCGTTATTTTTATATGGATTATTTCTGTTTAATATTATCTATATTGTCTGTAAAACAAAAGTACTAATACCAATTTCTTAATATTGCACTTGTGTTTTAAATATTAATAACATAATAAAGAGTTAAGAAGGAATATTCACATAAATTCCATAATAGTACAACTATAAGTTACTGTACTAAATGGATGAAACACATCATCCATAAAGAAAGTGATATCCCCCCCCCAAAAAAAGCGATTGAGAATGACATGGTATTGATGGTACCTTTAGTCTCATAAAAATAATCAATAAACTAATCAAAACAATATTACAGTACAAACCAAAGTTACCTAGGTGCTGTATATGTTTTAACTGTAACTAATATTACGTAACAAAACTCTTAACGCATTATACTTTTAGGGTGATATTTGTGAGCAACTTCCTATCATCAGAATATTAAATTATTTTCTCGAAATGTGCTGAAGCTATAGAGCTGACATTTTTACGACACATGGACACGTATCTTTTGCTTATGATGTAATAGTAGTTGCTTTGTTAATTCATTTCTTACAAACAATTTCCATGCGAATATTTTCAAAATTTTCAATACACTTTCTTCAGTAATACGTATTAACGGTATATTAAATTTACGAAAACATTCTGTAAGGCTACTAAATAAATGGGCCTATATCTGAAAATTTCACTTTTCTATAAAAAAAAGTAGAGAAAATATTTCTTTTGAATAAAAAAATCAAACTTGTGAAAAATGAGAATTAAAATTAAAACCTAAATTCTTATAATGCACTTATACTTCTCAGACAAATCTAAAAATTAACATGGATACAGTTTTAATGAGTTCTCTTCCCTTTATCTATTGAATCATTGCTGGCCATCCCTGAATATAGCTCGACCAAGGGGCATATACCACCTCTTTCGTCTGTCTCTTTCCTTTCCGCTGTAAAGCGCTCAGGCTCTCCTGAGTTCTAAAGCGCGCGCTTGCTCCTGTGAGCATCAATTGACATGACTGATCTAAGGGATAACTTTCTCAAAAGCTGAGAAAATCTTTGCTCTGACAAACAAACATTCTGATGGAGGCAGATAAAAAAGTTACACTTTTTTCTTCCACCATGTTAATAATGTCAAAACAAGTTCTTATACAAATTTTGGCCATTCGATCGCAATTACGAAGCCGTCCAGATAGTGATTTTCCTTGGGGCCGCTTACAGAAAAAACACAATTGCATGGAAAGATTTATTGGAACAGATACAGCATTTTTACGCTATTTTCAAGATATTCCCGGCTGGAATTGAGACATTTGTCATACCGTGGGATCAACAGAGAGGTTCACAACACAACACAAGGATACAAATATTGATCCCATGGTATGACAAATGTCTCAATTCCAGTGGGGAATATGTTCAAAAATACCGCAACAATTGCTGTATCTGTTTCAATCAATCTTTCCATGAAATTATTTTTTTTTTTTTTTTTTTTTTTTTTTTTGGACGACCCAAGGTATAATCACTTTTTTGACGGGCTCGTAATTGCAGTCGAGTGGCCAAAATTTGTATAAGCATTTGTTTTTGTTTTGACATTATTAACATAGTGGAAGAAAAAAATAACTTTATCTGCCCCCATAAGAATGTTTGCTTGCGAGATTATGAATATTCCTGGGTCGCCGTGCTTACACATAGTTCTTCACGAAACCCCAGAGAAAGAAATCTGGCGGTATTAGGTCTGGGGAATTTGGAGGTCACATAATTGGCCCTCCTTGACCACACCAGTTGTTACCAAATGTGTCATCCAGATAATCACGGACGTCAGGTGCCCAATGAGGTATTGCACCATTCTGTTGGAATACGATACCCATATTGTTTGTTTTCCATAGACTGTAGTTTCATAACTTTTTAAATTACACTGTATGTATGTGTTCTTGTATAGCCCCTAAATATGAGTTATACTCGTTGGGGTATACTCAGTAAATTAAAAAAACTAAGTGGTGATTACAGTAACGGCCAAACATGGGCACAATTTTCGGTAACGTGAGGCACTCGATTTGAAATAGTTTGTTTGCTAGGAGAGGAGACTGCAGAGTAGGATGGGAAGTATAAACTGCTGTGACCTGCGTCACCTTATCGTAATCGCTAAGGCGGTCAGTGGCGAATTATTAGGAAAGCGCTTGGTTAACGTGAGAGACTCGAAAACTTTTATTCAACTTGGCAAATTAATTCGGCAGCTTTAATCATAAACCTCTTTACTGTTTCTCCATCATTGAATTGATTTAAATCACAGGCGAGAAATTGCATAACTAGCCAATAATGTTCCATCACGTTGTCTACGTTTATTTTCTTGAATATTCTGGCGTTTATCAAGATTACTTAAAAAATTTTTGCACGTTCTCGACCTAAAATAATTTCAGAAAATCATATTTCGTTTTCTACGCACATTTAATATTTTTTTATAAATTTATCTTGGAAATAATACGTACAAACAACATCTAATTCCTCGTAGGCTACTTTTTAATGCAGCGTATTTAAGGTATAATTTCGTATTTAGTATACTATGCAAATGTTAAGATCATGCATTTTCTTCGGAATAGTACGAAAAATAACATTTAATTTGTCTTACCTTCTAATTCAGCATGTTCTTTATGACATAAGGAGTAATGTCGTTGTATATTAAATGTATTAATGCCTAATAGGATTTTCGAGCATAACATACATCGTATGTTCTCCCCTTCTATACAGCAAAAAAACTCTTCCTCCCATTTCACATAAAGTAATCGTTTTCTAACGCGTACACACTGCTTTGATAATGCCATTATGCCACCACTGATATTGCTTGTGAAACTGATATAGTATCTGCCCACGCCTAGGAGCTACGTGAGGGAGGAACGGGGACTGTGAAGGTGAAGTCACTCAGAGCGATAAGCTCTGTGAAGGTCAGTGAGGCACAAATTCTCAAGTGAGGCACGATGCCCATCCATGCACTAATCGATGTTGATGCACATGAGCATCAGTATTATTTTTAACTTTTAGGTCATCAAAGTCCACCCCCTAGATCTGGTATTTTGTTTGGTTGCTCACGTTTCCTCTGCTTCTTTACAGAAAGGCCACGAATGCAAGGCCACACAGAGGGTCTCCGGACCCGTGAGACTGAGGTTCGGTCCCTGCCGGAGCCGTAAGAGGTACCGCCCCAAGTTCTGCGGCAGCTGCCCCCGGGCATGCTGCAAGCCTCAGCTCAGCACCACCGTCAAGGTTGAGTTCCGCTGTGAAGGCGGCTCCGGCCTCGAAGACGAGAGGGACTTGCTCCTCGATCTGGTGGAGCCGGGAGTCGACCTGTGGTCCCCGGACTCGAACCCGGAGCAGCAGGAGAACGAGGAAAACCACCGCTACTTCTACTACGACCGCGAACCGGCGAGGTGGCCGCCATGGAGGCGGGGGGAAGGCGTGGATTTCCGGCGGCTGGATTACGAAGACGTGCGGCGGACGGTGTTCTTCAGCGTGCAGTGGATCCTCAAGTGCCACTGCGGCGAGGACGCGCTGCCGGCGGAGCAGGACTTGCTGGCCACGGCGCGCCCCACCAACGGCGACGGAGAGCTCATCCTCCACAGAGTGCACAGGACTGCAGCCCCCTAAGGGCGCCTTGTGATACGGAGCGCTTGCTGACGCGGTGTGGGTGCTAGGGAGACAAGTACAAACTCGCCGCCACGATATTTTAAAGAGGGATCCAACGTTTCGGGGAGGAGGAGAACCCAGCGAATAGGGATTATAAAGAATGGACACCGAGCGAATTTTCCTATGTTTTGTTTCTCTGTGCGCCAGCGTTTAGTTCCACTTTCAAGCGCTAGATGTCAGTGTAATCGAGCATACGCTAAGATAATAATTGAGTATAGAGTTGAGACACAGGATCCAAACATCGCCTACCTTATTGCATAATCCAGTAACGCTTTGCTTCAAATAAATTCAAGTTAACAGTTTTTCCTTATTTCTCAGTGACGAACTAGTTGTAATAATAGTTTTATGCTCGACCATGCCGAAATGTAGTAATTATACACCTGGTAGTAGCCCTTTAATGCACCTCATTAAAGTACACCTATTCATTATAGTTCAGTTGTTCAGCCAATGAGAAATCACCTTTGTAGCATTATAAAAGTGCAAGTATCGATTATTCTCAGATATGCAATCGAAAGACAACGAGGGAAATGTCACGGAGGCTGGAAATCCAATACTGTCGCAGAAGGTGATTTCTGTTACTATAATAATTAGCGTTAATTGTAATTAATATTCAAATAAATTCAATTTGTCATCTCGTTTTTCAAATCTAAATCAATTTTCAGGTTATATCAAAATTAGTTCATGTTATTCTCTAGATTATATGAAATTCAATGACATTACTGTTCCTCGGAAAAAATCAATACTTTCACGTCTGCGCACATCTCAAAATTTACGAGCTATGCACAAGGTCACTTCCCCTCTTCAGTCAGATGCAAATAAAATGAATACTTCTGAATAATTTCAAGTTAGTAGAAATATGTTCGAGCATAAAAAGTCGTATGAAACTTGCCTATAATTTTCATATGAGCGTCTTAATTACTATCATTATAGGCTCGTTGCATAATGTACTATTTTATATTTCAGATATAAATTATATTATAAAATAATATAATACATTATAAAACTATGTATCAAATTCGTTTTTATATTTGTATGTAATATAATATAGGTATATGGTTTTACTTCTCATAAGAGTTTTGTTTTTCCACTTTCAGCGCTATGAAGTCATTACATATTTTAATTGTTGTTGGGGTCAACGTCTCAACTCTCATTATAAAGGAACTCTAGAGTCTAGACATTACAGTTAATGACGGATTTATTATTTTATGGATCCAATTTATTTTGAGTACATAATGTACCTAGATGTATTAATTATATGTGTTATATTTCCGCTGTGTCGACTGCTAGCTGGTGTGATGTCAGCGCCAACTCTAGGGAGAAAGCAGAATCTCACACTTTAGCTGGCTTGAAGGTCATTGAAATCAGTCCGGCTACATCAAAGGTACCGACGCGAAGTGTCCATTCTTTATAATCCCTATTCACTGGTGAACTTAGAACAGTGATTCCCAAACTTTGTAGTTCCTAATTGTGCCCCGAGCGAGGATTCACGTAGAACTCGAAATATCACTTGGAATAATAAAAATACGTCAGACACAATTATTATTAAACTGCCGACGATTTTTAATACTCATATTGAGATTTACCCTGAACCCAAATTTCGGGATTTTTGTTTATCCAGAGTGATTCACTTGCCCCTTATTATTAAGTTTTATGCGGTCCTTCATTTATAGCGTGCCCACGAAATTACAGTATCTGTTTTCAGGAGATATGAACGCAAGGTTAGGTGTGAAATTTCTGTACCTCCAGGATTGTTAATTCCTTAATTCCTAATAGACAACTCCGCACTTTACTTAACCCCGTAGTTACAATGAAAGTTAGCACTAGTTGATATTAAACACTTCTTCCGTTTTAAAATGCTAATAAATTAAGTATCTATGATAGGTTAGCTATAGCATACAGCAGTAAAATTTTTGGAAATATTCAACATTTTTTCCTCCATTACTGTGCCTTTGTACAATAATGAAAATTGATATGTGTAAAACTGTCTTTCTGCTATATGAAACAAAATATTTTTACGATTTAAAAAATTATTTATATATATATTTTTTTTTCAAAACTCAAAACGGTGGTAGTTCACTGTGCAGTGATGAAGCATTTCCCTCATAACTCATAAACTTATTAACTTTTTCATGATCTCTCTTTTTTATTTTGTTTTATAACAGTGAGCTCTGGCCGCGAAACCAGGTCATGTTTATCGGGACATATACCTGGTTGAGGTTTTCCCAGGGTTTTCCCTCAACCCAATATGGGTAACTTTCGGTGCTGGACCCCGGAAATTTCACCGGCATTATCACCTTCATTCATTCAGACGTTAAATAAAATGTTGATAAAGCGTCGTAAAATATTTGGTCTTTTATTTTATTGATAAAACTCAATTTATATTTTTTTCAACTAATTCCTTAATAAATAATATTTTTTTTTTATTTTGTGTTAGAAGAAAATACTGATATTTGATCATTTTTTTAACGAATTTATTTTTTATCAGACAATCTATCAAAGATAGAGAAGTGGCTTTATATCATATTGTACCTACAATAAATTTCATCACAGAATGTCCGATAGTTTTTTAGTTATGAGGGAAACGCTTCATCACTGCACAGTGAACTGCCACCATTTTTAATTTTGAAAAAATCTATATAAACAATTTGTTTTAATCGTAAAAATATTTTTTTCATATAGCAGAAAGACAGTGTTTTACACATACTAACTTTCATTATTGTACAAGACACAGTAATGGAGGGGAAAAATCTTGAATATTTTCAAAATTTTACTGCTGTAAGCTGTACCTAACCACTTGGGGACACTATACTGAAATTCCCAAATTCCAATTTTTAAATGCTCACAATAGTGAAATCAATAACTACTGTACTTGCGCAGCTAGATTCACCAAATTTTGATCACTGGTACGTATATGTGGTTAATAATTAGAAATATACCAAATTTCATCCATCTATGACAAATTAAAATATTAAAATATTGAATCACTTTATATAAAAAGTTACTTGGGTCACAATTTACATTATTCGTAACTGATATTCACCTATATGGATCCTTATATACCTAGGATCAAAACTTACTATATAGAGTTTTCCTGTAAAATTAATCGGAAAATTATTAGAAATTTTTATTATGAAAGAATAAAAAATAAAACTATTAATAATCAACAAAAATTAATAGTAATTTCGCGATTCACTGTGCAGACAAACCCAATAGTATTGTTTGTTTCAATGTGTATCTATATAACCATATAAGTGAATAACAGTTTAAAATAATTAAATTGTGACCCAAGGGACTTTTTATATAAAGCGATACAATATTTTATTTAAGATATTAATAAAATGCAAACCATTTATCATAGAGGGATGAAATTTTGTATACGTGTTGTTATAAACCAGATACACTAGTGATAGGAATTTTGTGAATTTAGCTTTAAAAACATGGAAGTTAGTAATTTCAGTATAATGTCTCCTTAAGACGGTTAGGTTATAGCAATAAATTAATAACGTATTATTGTTTATTTATTTGAGGAGCAAACTTTCAAAACCTGACATGTCCATTTTCAGAAAATGCTACAAATATGTGTCTCTGTAACAAACGAAAAATCTTCTGTGGTGAAATGTTATATGAACCTGTAGTAAAAAAAAATCATTCGTTCAGTGTTCTGCCCAAGGGCAGATCTTTCATTGCAAATCCAGCATTCTCCAATTTTCCTATTTTCTGCCTTCCTCTTTGTCTCCTCATATGATCCATATATCTTAATACGGGAAGCTACCGCATTTATCTTTCCCAAGAAAAACTTCAAACAAACAAAAAATAATAATATTTAATATTTCGTCTCACAAAATATTTTGTTCATTGCATAGATATAAAGTTTTTGGTATCTGAAATGTATTTTCTGTAAATGAACATGACATGTCAATATCATAGATATATTAATATGTCCTACAGAATTTATCTGTAATCCGCTGCTGGGGATTGAATTCGGCGTAGCTCAGTGGTCAGAGCACTTAGTACGTAGAACCAAGGACCCGGGTTCGATCCCGGCGCCGGATCGAATTTTTCTCATAAAATATTAAATGACATGTCAAGTTTTGAAAGTTTGTCACCATTTCTTAGTATTTAAGGTGTTAGTGTTGAAAACACACTCATTTTATAAGACATGACCGAAGTGCCAGCGTCTTTTACAGTACATTTACGACACCTCTTGAGTAGAATCGATGAGAAGGGAATATGTGGAACATTAAAACATGAACATTAAGTAACATACATAATGCAAATCCCACACCGCGAAACATTATTAGACATACGCCTTACTCGCCTGATCTGTGGTAGTCTGACAAACGCATTACTCCCTTTTTGCATATAAAATATTTTTTACGAGTGCTGTGTTCACGGAGCTGACTGTGATTGCGGGATTGCATAACTTCGTATAAATAAGGGACAGGTGATTCATCTGGTATACTAGACGGACACATCATGAGACGCACGTGATGTGAGGTTAGCACGACGCCGGATTATATCTAAGACAACACAAAATATCACATTCATAACGGACAAATATCCAAGAATCCACGACTTTCACGAAGATAGAGCAGAGAATATGAGGTTGACGATAATAATTTATGTATTTTCGTTCGTAAGTATCATATTGAGCAACAATTATGATAATATCTCTATCATAATAAATATTTATATTCAAAATTTGGGCTTTTTGCTTCGTTCAGTCCTTGATTGTGCGTATATAATGCTTTGTGTAACGTTTTGGCACATCTGCGTGCCTTTTCGTCACAAATACGAATAATACATTTGGCAACACTGCAATTAGGAGTGTAGGTCTATGTTAGGAAATAATGAGAACAAAAGAGTACTTACAGCTAGTTGTGATAAAAATATATCTTATCAGCAAGGCTTCTTTAACATTCTTTTGAAGATCTTGTAGTGGGTAAGTGGAGCGGTTAATAATTTATCTCCTTGCTGAGCAGACTGTATTGGCTCAAAAATATTGACTCTTTGTTGCGTAGCAGTTTTCTTGGAGCAGTTAAACCACCTCGTTGAGCTTCCGATATGTTATGTAGAGTCTGAACTTGTTACTGTTTAAACATCTGTGTAAGAATTAATATTGAAGGACAAGGACTTCAGAATTGAAACTGCAGTTTCCTGATGTAACTCTCAGTTATACATTTGTTGTCCGAATGACATCGAACCTCGGACCCATACAGAAGGTGGAAAATTTGAAATTGTCCCATAGCTTTCGAGAATTTAGTCAGAAAATTTGACACATTCTTCTTCAAATGGTGCTCGAGAAAAAAAGGCTACAAAAGCGTTTGACACTTCGTTTGGTTACAAGCACTATAATGCTCTGTTATTATCACAACGTATTGCTTACTTCAGAGACATGTTCATATTCTAAAATAATAAAGAATTTCAGATAAGTGTATGCCAGATCTCACCCCTTTCGATTTACGTCAGTGACATTTCTTCACATGTCCTAAACTCGAACTGAAATGCAGGGAGATTCACGAAATTTTCCCCCCGGTTTATGTAGGTGATTCCTGAGGTTATTTGGAACAAAAATGTCAAATTAATGGGATACGGTAATTTAAAAATGGTAGAAAAAACTTTTATTTCAGGATTTTACTAAGAGAAATGCAAAAAAAAATAATAGTAATAAAAATACAAACAATTGATTGTTTATGTATCAATCTCTTTCATTTATAATGGGTTTAAATCACAGTTTTGAAAACGCCTCTCTGAATCTCAAGACAACGATCCGTACTGGTGTGAACCGCACGTGTAGCATTTCGTAGCTTCACACGTTTGTTTCTCATTGTCGGTGCAGCATCCAGAAAACGTTGAAGCAACTCTTCGGGTGTTTGTATCTTTTCCTGATACATGATGTCTTTCATCCACCCCCAGATGCAGTAATCTAAGGGTGTTGACAAAAAAACAAGCCTAGCACTCCATTCACTAGACGCGTTTCGAAAATATGTCGTAACTCCGTAATTATGAATGTGATCTCATTAATTTATTTACATTTTTTTGTTCCAAATAACCTTGATAATCATCTCCATAAACCGGGGAAGAATTTCGTTAATCACCCTGCAGATGTAAATAACTTGAAACTGCTGTTTGGCTCTTGAGTACTTAAAGATTACTAAAGTAGTTGCTACGAGTAACTTAAGCAAGTGTTTGCTTTCCTTTGTATTAGAGAGTTAATTCTCTTGTTGGGGGGGATTATGGACCATTCTAATAGCAAATACCAAGACGAATTTGGTTACTTTAAGAGCTGAAAAAGTAGATGAATTTTAAGCAATTCAATAGTCCACACGTCCCAGTATTCGAAAACTTTTAGCCATATTATGTTACTTCGTTGATTTGTAAACCATAATTTACAAGTTACAGCCATTTTTGTGTTTCACAGTTGGTCCGCTACCAATAGTTTGGAAATCACTGCCTTAGAATCTCTAACCTCTTCCCTTGAAACATGCAGAATACGGAAGAAAATTTTGAGGATCATTTCATAAGCGATGCACAAATTGGCAGAACTGTGAAGTGCATGTCGCAACACCAATTAAAATTACGTTGGGTGCAGTTGAAGGATTGAGGAAGAAGCACGTGTGTTCGTTTCGTTCATAGCATACTCTGTATTTAGGTAACGAGAGCTAGAAATGGAGCCAACATGTGTCTCGGGTACTGTGACGATTAAAGATCAAAGATCGAATTTTTATGTGGCAAAACCTCACTTTTCGTCAGTTAAAATCGTCTCATAACCGTATTGATATTGAGATTTCTTTCGGAATAATAAATTATACGAAAGCTTAGAGAAGGGTAGCTACTATCAGGATGGCTCAGAATTATTTAATTATCAGAATTAAAAGTAACGTACCAAGTTGAACTTTTAGTAATATTTTTGGATTGCTATTAACACGGAAGTTCTTCAATCAGAAAACGAATTGACGGAGAAAAAAATTATTTTCCGACAGAAACATTTGTTATTTTCGATCATTCTTATAATGTCCTAAAATCCCATTACAACATATAACATTTCCTTAAAATCCGTGTTCTAATATCAAGCGATAAACATTCTTATATCATTTACATTTCAAAAGGGAACTTCATAGTAGAGGATACAGATTAAATTCAGGGTGTAAAGAATGCCAGAGACCTAATATAATTCCAACATAAGGACTAATAGAAGAGTAAAAATCCAGCTAGACTTAACAGGTCTTTCTTAATAAATTGTACCCTTCGACAATGAATGAACGCAACAATCGCGGGTTCGAATACATTCTAGAACGTAGATATTTGTCCATTGTTAATGTGATTTCTTGTTATTGTCTTAACTGACGGTAGGGCATTGTGTTTATCAGAAGTCCGGCTAACGTGCAAAGTTAAAATTTCCCAAATATATTAAAAAAAACAAACTGTGGCAAATTTAAAAGCCAATTGGAAAAAAAAAAATTATTACTTAAAATCGGAACAATATCGCCAAATATTATAATACCGAGGTGAGGTAATTTTTGGCACACTCTGTACAGGGTATTTAATTTCAAATCAGTAGGAGATTTTTGGCACACTCTGTATAAGGTATTTATCGAATACATTCTCGGACGTAGATATTTGTCCATTGTTAATGTGATTTTTTGTTATTGTCTTAACTGACGGTAGGGCATTGTGTTAATCAGAAGTCCGTCTAGCGTGCAAAGTTAAAAGTTCCCAAAAATATTAAAAAAACAAACTGTGGCAAAATTAAAAGCCAATTGGAAAAATATTTATTACCTACAATCAATATCGTCAAATATTATAATAGCGAAGGGAGGGAATTATTGGCACACTCTGTATAGGGTATTTAATTTCAAATCAGTAGGGGATTTTTGGCACACTCTGTATAAGGTATTTATCGAATACATTCTCGGACGTAGATATTTGTCCATTGTTAATGTGATTTTTTGTTATTGTCTTAACTGACGGTAGGACATTGTGTTTATCAGAAGTCCGTCTAGCGTGCAAAGTTAAAATTTCCCAAAAATATTAAAAAACAAACTGTGGCAAACTTAAAAGCCAATTGGAAAAATATTTATTACCTACAACCAGAACAATATCGCCAAATATTATAATAGCGAGGGGAGGGGACTTTTGGCACACTCTGTGTAAGATATTTAATTTCAAACCAGTAGGGGATTTTTGGCACACTCTGGATAAGGTATTTAATTTCAAATCAGTATGTGTGTATGACTATATAACGTAATTTCATTACATTCAAATAATATCGATACAAGATCAAAAATCATACATAGATTTTCTGATTAAGTAATATATTCCTACTCGATAACAGCAACAATTGCCTTAGTAAATCTAAAAAATAATTAATCACGTGAAAGTTATAGAGTTCTCGAAAAGAATTAAATGTTTTTTGAAAATATAGATGAAGTGATACGAGGTTTTAGGCTCGATGGTGGTTAGATCTTGAATCGTGTTATGAAGTGAAAATTTTCCAACGTTTCGATAATGGTACCCAAGGACATAAGTCATAATGCTTCAGTTGTCAGAGCTTTCAAAGCTGAAAAGAGGTAAATATTTCTGACGAGCTGGGAATTTTCTATTTCACTAGCCGGTTAAAGCAGCCGTGAGATATATATTATAGGATAGGTGCAATGGATTTCATATGTAGGGACTTCAAATTCAACATCTAAAATTCATAAACTTTTTTAATCAAATCATCTTTACTGACAAAGGGGTAAAGTTATACATTTTAGCGGCCGACAAGCGAGTTTTTTTTATGGTGGTGTTGACACTTTATAAAAAGACATGATAGTATAGAATAATGTAACTTTCTAGAGAGTTTGTGACTTCATTCCTGTTGCTTTACAACTTTATGGTAATTTGGTTACGTTGCCTGGGATACACAGGGATCATAGAAATTCATCGTTCAGTGCTGGCAAGCTTCCCCGAGTTATCCTGTGATGTTGGACTTCGAATCATGGCTGGTCTCATAGTTTGTGATTTCAAATAACTTATAAAGTTAAGTCGAGAATAAAATTTTGACAGATATACTTCATAAATCGATTATTTTACCAGAAATTGAACATGTTTATGAGAAATAGATTTAGTGCTTCGTACATAAGCGCAAAGAAACAATGAAAAATTGTATTCATTGAATATACAGACAACTTCTTTCTTTAAATTGCTTTTACACTGTACATATTAAATAAAACTCTCCTTTGATCTACGCTTGAAAATTATGAACTCATCTCACAAAAATATAGAGAGACAAAATAGGGTTATCTTTCTTTACTTTATCATTTAAAAACGTTCTCAAATATAATTATATTAATATTATTAAATATTACTCTGGGTGCAAAACCCGCTTTTATGAGTCAAGGCTTCATAAAGATTTCTAGTGTATGTACTTTTATTCGCCAAAAAATAATTTTATTCGGTTTTAGTTACTTTTATTTTTATTATCTAACAAGAAATAGCACACAGGAATAACCTGGTGACAGCATTGATTATATTTTTAACATATAATACAATTTATATAATTATTATACTGCAGTGGCGAAATTAATTCCACATCATTTAATAATTATTGTCTTCTTTACAAGAATTCCTTCAAAGAAAATGTTGAGTACCGTATGGTGCCATCTTGTGAGCATTGGACGTACTTCTTATCTGCCATCTGTTGTCACTTTGCAGAAGTAATTGTGCATTGTTATTTAGAAACTACTTTAACTACGGATAAAGTATTTATTACAAAACACGTTTTCAACATGAAAACTATCAAAAACATTAAATATATATTTTATTATTATTTTATGTACCGAAGTACATATGATATTTCCATGCAGATATTCTGCGTCATCATACGATGAAAGAGTAGTGTAACGGAGAGTAACTCTCTCCGGCGCCGGGATTTGAACCCGGGTTTTCATCTCTACGTGCTGATGCTTTATCCACTAAGCCACAACGGATACCCACCCCGGCGTCGGACAGAATCGTCTCAGTTTAAGTTCCAACTCTTGGGTTCCCTCTAGTGACCGCCCTCTGCACTACGTCATAGATGTCTATGAACGTAGGACTGAAGTCCACACATGTGCTGAGGTGCACTCGTTATGAGTGACTAGTTGGCCGGGATCCGAGCTGAAAACCCGGGTTGAAATCCCGGCGCCGGAGAGAATTTTTATCCGTTCCATTACTCTTTCATCGTATGATGACGCAGAATATCTGCATGGAAATATCATATGTACTTCGGTACATTAAAATAATATATATGATATGCGTAAATCACTTCGTGATTTAAGACGGCGCTTATTCCGTCGGATCCCGGCCAACTAGTCGCTCATAACGAGTGCACCTCAGCACATGTGTGTGGACTTCGGTCCTAAGGTCATAGACATCTATGACGTAGTGCAGAGGGCGGCCACTAGAGGGAACCCAAGAGTTGGAACTTAAACTGAGACGATTCTGTCCGACGCCGGGGTGGGTATCCGGTGTGGCTTAGTGGATAAAGCATCAGCTGAAAACCCGGGTTCAAATCCCGGCGCCGGAGAGAATTTTTCTCCGTTCCATTACTCTTTCATCGTAAAAACATTAAAGATAATAAATTATATAAGAATGCGTCACCGTTCTGTACGCCGCCATATTTATGATAGTTTTGTTTATTATTGTAACTCTGAAGTCACCTGAGTCCCTCCGTGATCTGTGGTCAGCGTGCTGGCTTACAAATCTGGAGGTCCCGGGTTCGATTTCCGTGTTCGGCTCGCTGTGAATTTTTCTTGAAGAAGAAAAATTGCCTGGGTGTTTAGAGTCTGGAAATTTGTGTGATTGTGTGTGTGTGCCGGGTTAATATTAATTAGCCAATCTTCAAAAAATATAAAATACAATATATCAGGACTGTCGCTGTACAGCATACATGGGCACAATATTCGGTTACGTGAGGCACTCGATTTGAAATAGTTTGTTTACTAGGAGAGGAGACTGCAGAGTAGGATGGGAAATATAAACTGCTGTGACCTGCTTCACCTTATCGTAATCGCTAAGGCGGTCAGTGGCGAATTATTAGGAAAGCGCTTGGTTAACATGAGAGACTCGAAAACTTTTATTCAACTTGGCAAATTACTTCGGCAGCTTTAATCATAAACCTCTTTACTGTTTCTTCATAGCTGAATGGATTTAAATCACAGGCGAGAGATTGCGTAACTAGCCAATAATATTCCATCACGTTGTCTACGTTTATTTTCTTGAATATTCTGGCGTTTATCAAGATTACTTAATAGATTTGCACGTTCTCGACCTAAAATAATTTCAGAAAATCATATTTCGTTTTCTACGCACATTTGATATTTTTTATAAATTTCTTTTGGAAATAATCCGTACAAACAACATTTAATTCCTCGTACCTTTTAATGCAGCGTGTTTAAGGTATAATGTCGTATTTAGTATAATATGCAATGTTAAGATCATACATTTTCTTCGGAATAGTACGAAAAATAGCATTTAATTTGTCTTACCTTCTAATTCAGCATGTTCTTTATGACATAAGGAGTAATGTCGTTCTATATTAAATCTATTAATGTCTAATAGGATTTTCGAGCATAACACACATCGTATGTTCTCCCCTTCTAAACAGAAAAAAAACTCTTCCTCCCATTTCTCATGAAATAATCGTTTTCTAACGCGTACACACTGCTTTGATAAGGCCATTATGCCACCACTGATATTGCTTATGAAACTGATATAGAACCTGCTTAGGAGCTACGTGAGGGAGGAACGGGGACTGTGAAGATGATGTCACTGAGAGCGATAATCTCTGTGAAGGTCAGTGAGGCACAAATTCTCAATTGAGGCACGATACCCATCTGTCCTGTACAGTAACCTGAACACAAGTTTCAGCGTCACATTATTGACAAGTAACTCCATCTGTTAGCACAGCCATAAAGTAGTAATAAATGCTATAGAGTTAACAACGAAAAAAGAAGAAGTTGCCTGTATAATCTAGGTGTACATAGAGATGTTTCATCGAATCCTATAAGCCTACTTAATAGATTTAAGTTACTAAACTTCTCCCATCATTTTATACTATGAATAGATACTTGCTCCCTTCCACCCACACCATACGAAGCGTTCCACCCTGTTAAGAGGGTTTACAGTTTTTTTTTTACACTTGAAGATGGGTGGAATTCATATATCGAAAGATACTGGAATACATATCCTTTTTGCTCCTTCATCGAAGGGAAAGTTTCTCGTATTACGTAGGTTTCTATCACCAGAGTGCGGAATGGAGGTCGCTTGTCGGGCCCGACCTGGCCTATATTTTTGGTATGGCAGCTCGAGCTTCATGCTTAACACGCACACCTCAAGCGCCATTGGATATTTTTCTGGCACATGCGCAATTCAGTGAAATGTTTGTATACATAGGGGAAAATCCGTTTTGGTTAATGTGAACTTCTTGGCGTTCCTGTGTGTGGAGAAAGATATAATAGAAATGGCATTAGTCAATTGTTTTAATCATATTAATGTACTTCAGGCTTAATAATAAATAACTGAATAAAAACAAAAGAAGTGTGACAGGAAATACGAAAGTAATGCAAACTGTTTCTCAAAATGCATTGAGTTACATTTAATGCCAAAAGTTCTTCGCATATTGATATTGAAAATAGTCAAGGAGAACAATAACATTTTTAAACACTATATTGCCCAAAAAATATGTCTTATGTAATCAAAAAGAAGACGCAATACATAATTATTCTATTTATTGCTTTGCAATGAAGTTTTAAAAAGTTCTTGAGATAAGAAATAAAAGAATAACGATATTTTTGCAAATTAATAACAATTACAAGTAACTGTGAAAATAATATTACCCAGAAATGTTTCACACATAAAATGATTATTTACGTGTTTTTTTTTTTAATTTGAGCTTTGATTTTAGGACTATTTAGAAATCATAAGTTCAAGTTATTGTGTTGGAATTTAAATATATTATTGTAAGGAATGTTCCCTTCAAAGTCGAAAATTTCTTCCGATATTTAAATTTAAATTTTGATGAAGATGATAATCGTTTTGAGCAATAAATTTACAGTATGATTAAAATAACGATAATAACAGAAAATGCTGTATAAAATAATTCACTCAACAGAAAAAGGCCTCATATCTCATAATGTTTTCTCATTGTAAATCTTAGAAGTTGTAGTTTTTTAATATTATTATTAATGTAAGTATTTTACATCCAGGTGCAAAATATATTTTAAAAACTCTTCTATTAATTTGCAAAATATTTTCGTAGGAAATGTAGAAAAATGATAAGTTCAAGTTATTGTCTTGACATTTAAATATTTTATTGTAAGGAATGTTTCCTTCAAAGTCCAAAATTTCTTCCGAAATTTAAATTTAAATTTTGATGAAGATGATAATCGTTTTACGCAACAAATTTACAGTATGATTAAAATAATGATAATAACAGAAAACGCTGTATAAAATAATTCATTCAACAGAAAAAGGCCTCATATCTCATAAAATTTTCTCATTGTAAATATTAGTAGTTGTAGTTTTTTAGTATTACTATTAATGTAAATATTTTACATCCAGGTGCAAAATATATTTTAAAAACTCTTCTATTAATTTGCAAAATATTTTCGTAGGAAATGTAGAAAAATGATAAGTTCAAGTTATTGTCTTGACATTTAAATATTTTATTGTAAGGAATGTTTCCTTCAAAGTCGAAAATTTCTTCCGAAATTTAAATTTAAATTTTGATGAAGATGATAATCGTTTTGCGCAACAAATTTACAGTATGATTAAAATAATGATAATAACAGAAAATGCTGTATAAAATAATTCATTCAATCATATCTCATAAAATTTTCTCATTGTAAATATTAGTAGTTGTAGTTCTTAATATTACTATTAATTTAAATATTTTACATCCAGGTGCAAAATATATTTTAAAACTCTTCTATTAATTTGCAAAATATTTTCGTAGGAAATGTAGAAAATTATAAGTTCACGTTATAGTCTTGACATTTAAATATTTTATTGTAAAGAATGTTTCCTTCAAAGTCGAAAATTTCTTCCGAAATTTAAATTTGATGAAGATGATAATTGTTTTGAGCAACAAATTTACAAAAATAATGATAATAACAGAAAATGCTGTAAGAATACATAGTTCATTCAACAGAAAAAGGCCTCATATGTCATAAAGTTTTCTCATTGTAAATATTAGTAGTTGTAGTTTTATTAATATTACTATTAATGTAAATATTTTACATCCAGGTGCAAAATATATTTAAAAACTCTTCTATTAATTTGCAAAATATTTTCATAGGAAATGTAGAAAAATTATAAGTTCACGTTATTGTCTTGACATTTAAATATTTTATTGTAAGGAATGTTTCCTTCAAAGTCGAAAATTTCTTCCGAAATTTAAATTTAAATTTTGATGAAGATGACAATCGTTTTGAGTAACAAATTTACAGTATGATTAAAATAATGATGATAACAGAAAATGCTGTATAAAATAATTCATTCAACAGAAAAAGGCCTCATAACTCATAAAATTTTCTCATTGTAAATATTATTAGTTGTAGTTTTATTAATATTACTATTAATGTAAGTATTTTACATCCAGGGGTAAAATACATTTTAAAAACTCTTCTATTAATTTGCAAAATATTTTCGTAGGAAATGTAGAAGGCAAGTTATTACTTTCGTATCGCCTGTTACAGAGCTGTAAGAGATTTTTACAGAGTGTTTATTAGACGAAACTGACTTCTTATATTGCATCAAATATAAAAGTTATGTTAATTTTAATCAATAGATCCAGTATAGATATTTAATCAAATATAGTTGGTTTCGTCAAAAAACATTTTTCATAATTGCATTATATTTCAGTACCAACCTGTCAAATGGACAGCTGTAGCTTTGTTTTTTTATTCCACATACAGAATTGAAAAAGGCATCGTTTTGTATTTTTTTTTATTCATTTGTTTGACAGGTGGCGGTCAAATGATCCTAATCCAAACTGGAATTTTAAGTCTCATTGAGAAAAATGGTAGAATAATTTGGTGGGGGAAAAAAACGGATTTTCCCCGAATGTATTATTGTATTTAAATATGTTATTGAATGAAGAAAAAATCACGATAGCTGTATAGTGTAACATGTGGAGGAATTGTAACGCTACTATAGAAAAGAGGGGTGAGGGAAACCCATAAATTCGAGGCTGTTAAATAAAAACCAACACACCCATTTGTTAATGTGCAACGTACACGACTGCGAACACATCAATTTACAGGACTCGACAAAAAATACTCGTCACTGCAGCCCACGTATTTCTGACAGAATTGACGCGTAACTATAACAAGCACACCTACCAACTTGTTTCTATCTTTTTTCGGCGATAGAGAATGTCCAGAAACTCCAGTACCATCACGCAAACCAGAAGAACACTAAATTTCGTCTTGATTGCATCAAATAATTCTCAATTAGCTAGATTTTACAGATTTATGAATTGCGAGAAATTTTTAATTTTGTAACTTATTGAAATATAGATACAAAATGAAGAAAAATAATTAGCTATTTCAACTAGATTTATACAGATTTAAAATTCAAGAAATGAGAAATAGCGCTTCCTGAATGCTGTGATGAAAATAAAGACCCTTAAAATTGTTCCTAAATTTAAGATTTCGTGTCTGATATAATTAAAAAGAAATAATTTTAGTAAGAGGTTTCTTAATACCATAAATAAAAAAGTCTTGGAATTAATGCAGTAATATCTATATATTTTATAGGCACAAATCCTTCTTCAACTGTTGACTGATTTCACGTTTCAAAAATACAGAATTTAAAAAGATACGAAGTAGGTGTAATATTATTGTACAATTTTTTTATGCTGTGTCCTATTGGGCAACTTTATTTAAATACAGCTTTTATTATTATTATTATTATTATTATTATTATTATTATTATTATTATTATTATTATTATCTACCTTCAATTTAAAAAACCTCTACTTCCTAAATCAAATAAGGAACTGGGTATCAAAGTTATCTAACATAACAATGCATTATTTAAAAAATGAGGTGTCAATTTTACTTCAGAATTTGACGTTTTCTTTTATACATATCTTAAATTTCTGCATCGTATGATTTTCTTAGAGTGCTGTGATTAAAATTTAATTACCTGAAATTTACGGAAAATAATGTTCTTCAAATCATTATGCAGTTTCAAATTACATTGTTCAATTTTAATATAACAATTTCAAAATTGTGAAAACGTTTTTGAAGCTCAAATAGGACTTGCTTCTCCTTCTGTTATTATTATTATTATTATTATTATTATTATTATTATTATTATTATTTTCTATCTTCAATTTAAAAACCCTATACTTCCTAAATCAATTAAGAACTGAGTATTAAAGTTATCTAACATAACAGTGCATTATTTTAAAAAATGAGGTCAATTTTATTAAATTTGACGTTTTCTTTTAATATCTTAAATTTCTGCATCGTATGATTTTCTTAGAGTGCTGTGATTAAAATTTAATTATCTGAAATTTACGGAAAATAATGTTCTTCAAACAATTACGCAATTTCAAATAAAATTTTTCACTGTTTTCAAACGCTGGACTATGAAAATATATTTTCAAATCATAACGGTATTTCCGTGAAAATCGTTATTGTAGTAACTAAAGTTTTATAATCATGTATAGGACGATATGTAATTATTATTATTATTATTATTATTATCATTATTATTATCCATGCTGAGATGATCTCAGTCATAAATATAATATTCAAGATTGGAATGTCATTGGACTTATGTTTGGTGCGCGAGGAACAATTCCCAAATTTACATTGGAGATCCTCAAAAATTAAAGGTTCCTGATAAGACTCTTCAGACAATTGCATCAACCATTTTAATATCTTCGTTGAAAATCATCAATCACCATCTCTATTCATCTTTATAATATTCAATGTATATTATTTATTTTCAATAAATTTTTATCGTTTTGATAGCTATCACATCTTGTCGCAGAATATTCTTTTTTTTTAATTTCATTATGTATTTTTTTTAACAATAATTTACATTTTGTTTTTTGTTCATTTGAATTGATTAGGATGCCGATATTTTAAATCCAAGATTTGGACGGCTATTATTTCGATGATATTCTCTCATCATCATCATCATCATCATCATCATCATCATCATCATCATCATCATCATCATTATTATTATTATTATGATTATTATTATTATTATTATTATTATTATTATTATTATTATTATTAAACAACACTGTATTTAAAAACTTTAGAAATAAAATCTAAATTTTAATATAGCAATTTCAAATGTATGCAAACTTTTTGGTAACTGAAATACGGCTTTCTTCTTCTTCTATTATTATTATTATTATTATTATTATTATTATTATTATTATTATTATTATTATTATTATTTAATACGTACTGTATTAAAAAACTTTAGAAATAAAATCTATATTTTAATATAACAATTTCATATGTATGCAAACTTTTTTGGTAACTGAAATACGGGTTTCTTCTTCTTCTTCTTCTTCTTCTTCTTCTTCTATTATTATTATTATTATTATTATTATTATTATTATTATTATTATTATTTAATACGTACTGTATTAAAAACTTTAGAAATAAAATCTAAATTTTAATATAACAATTTCAAATGTATGCAAACTTTTTGGAAACTGAAATACGGCTTTCTTCTTCTTCTTCTTTATTATTATTATCATTATTATTATTATTATTATCATTATTCTTAATTAACAACTTAAATTTCACTCTAATAAGAGATTAGAAGTCTACGCAGTTTTATTTCTTTAAAATATGAGGGGGGAGAGAAATAAATAATCCCTGCTTCATCATCGGAATTTGAACAACAGAGTCTGTCTTCTTCAATTTAATATCGGTTGTTTTATGCATAATAAAATGCTTGACCCTCTGAAATAATTAAAGAGAATAACCTTATCAAAACGTTTAACTTTGCCTTGTTTTATTGATCTTCCTTCAAGATGCAGAACTTTGAGTTCGTCTAATTCAGCCTGCGCTGGCTTTATACCGCAACAAATTGGAACTGTTGAACGCATAACCAAATCCACTCAGAACTGTGGAATGAGTTAGGCCTCTGTGGTTAGATCAGTTTTGCTCTCTGAAAATGCAAAATTCTCTGACTTCCAAAGTAAACTCCACTGCCCTCTAGTTGAAAAATAAGTAGTAAGAATCAGACAATGTTTTGTACACAGAACGTATTATACTATAAATGTCAGTAGATAGTTGAGATAAATATTAATTTGTTTATTATTCTTTAGTCAGCTTTGTCGCTCAATGCTCCAATTTGGAAAATATGTATGGGCTATTCCATCTCAAATCGACCGAAATATAGAGAAAATTGACCGTTCAATTTTCAAATATAATGAAACTTTTTCTGTCTGTAGACAACTATGATACAATGCTTTGTGCAAATAATGGAGGCATCAGAAAACATAGTGTTTAAATTAAAAATATTTTAATTTATCGTATTTTCATAAAATTAGCAACTTTAAACTGTTGTGGCTCCGAAACCCTTTCACCCAATGATCAAAATCATGGTTTATTTTGATGCTGAAAAGTTAAAGTTTATATTGACACGTAAACAGTTTTTCTTACTTTTTATGTAAATGGAGAAATTTAGATTTTTCTTAATTAAGACACCTTTGCCCACGAAAAAAATATTTTAAAAATATATGGTTAGATTCCGCATTGAAAGTACAAATAAACACGTATTTTTACTGGTGCAACGTTAATAAGGAAGTATTGAAAAATCAAATAAAGAAAATAAATAGTACGCGCGTGAACTAACCAGCTGACTGTGAGGCGGGAGCTAGCCTAGGCAAGCAAGGCCAGGAGACATAAACACGTGATGTTTCGTCTAGTAGCGCATAGCTGGGCTAGCGTTATCACAGGTTTTCATAAACACAGGAGTAAAATGACGCCCAACGCTCGCTTATCTTCATCTCTCGGCCAGTGCGTGCTGTGTTGCGCCGTTCAAGTCTAGGCGTGTGAAAATAATTTATTTAATACCCTCGAAACTTATTGCCGTGACACTAAGCAAACAATGCCGAATCCCTCTTAATAATGCAAGGTTTTTTCTCAATACTTCTTTACATTTTTACAAATGGGCAAAAAGCCTAAAAGTAAGTAAAATCAGATTATCTGTCTCTCTGTATACAATAAAAATAAGGATTACTTCTTATCATAACCTACCAAATATCAGCTTCAAAATGAGCTCTCGTTCAATGTTCTGCAGTAAATGGTTCCAGAGTTCTGAGCGCTGAAAGAGGCTTGTTTTTATAAAATACGCTAAATTTGTCGCTTAACAATACGATAACCGTTTGACTTTCGATAGTATATTTTTGCAAATGCACTCTCCACAGCACCTTGTATAAATAGGGAAAAAATTAGAGTATAAAAAATGCGAGGTTTTTTACTGATCTGTTTCATATGGAATAGCCCGTTTCATACGGATATAATATTTATATGGCCTTGAAATTGATACAGAAATGATTCATGCATTCAACTTGCTTCTTGAAGTAAGTTTTCATTTACAAATAATTATACAACAAAAGAGATATTAAAATAATGTACGTAATAAAAATATTCTCAGTAAATTATTTAAATGTTTTAAGTGAATATACCACAAATGAATAAAATATTAGTTAAATTATTTCATAAAATACAATTTGACACAAAAAACATATGAAGGAGTCAAAGCTCTGAAAAGCCTAAAACTTCTTACCTGCATTACTTAGGATAAATCTATTATAGTCGACAACAAGCATTTTTTGGAAAAAAAAATAGTGAAATACAATTTTAGTCCATTAGTATATTTAAATTTTTTGCATCTACTAAATTGTAAAGCATCATTTATTGTTTTTTTTTTCTTGTTTTAAGTACCTCGTAAATTTTCAAAAGTGTGAAAACTGTATTGATTTGATTGTTCAATGCAGCAACAAATATATTTTAACGTGTTGTACTTAATAACTGTACATGTATTTGTAAATCCAAATGTGTCTTGCACATGCTTGAACAATGAACAGTAACAAGAATGATAATATATTTTTCATAGGATCAAAATTCAGTACATAAAATCAATATCACTTCTAAAATTTCTAGATTGAAAATCTGAAATATATAAAATGAAATCCTAGACATTGATTTTATTTATTTTCTTTCCTTGTGTTGAAATTTGCGTTTCTTTGTAGATAAGTAAATACTATTTTGTAAAGACACATAAAACTTTCGTTTAAACTACTTTAGATTGAAGGGGATGATGTATGAAATTTCTATTTTCTATATTTTTCAAGCTGCATCCTTAATTTTTTGTATACATAATCACGGTGTAATAGATAATGATGTGGTGAAGTTTAATTCCTGTGAGTCAAATATTTTCTGAGTTATTGATAAAAATAATTTGAAAAATTTTCATATTTCAAAATAAAATGTGTCGCTCAATTTTTTTGTAAAAACTTTGAAATTTTTTTGCAAGACCAGTGGTAGGCCTATATTTAGAAAATCACCACGTATCAGTTTTCCTATATCTTTACTACAAAAGAGGGGGAAAACATTTTTACAACCACCGCATACCTAAAAATATAAATTCTCCATTGTCACTATAAATATTTCATTTTTGCTTCTTCTTCATTTATTCATAAAACCTGTGCGCTATTTTGTTAACCGCAATGTATAGAACATGCATTAAAAATGTCATGATTCTAGCATCAAAATTGTAAGAGCCTTTACACTTCGCGCCTGACGAAATGTGCTGAAAAAATTGTGAGAAAACAAGCTTGTAAAATTTGCATGGAATTAAATTCAAGGGTGCAGCCATTTAATTTAATTTATTGGTCTGACCCAATATTTTGGGTTTTCCCTGAGACACAAAATAGCTCACAATAAAATTTAAAATGAAAAATTATATAAACAGGTTTCAGACAAAATTGATTAAGACATAAGAAAAAAATAGAACCAAGTATAATTTAAATTGAATGTACACCATAAAGATGCTGACGAAATATCGCTACAGAAAATTTGATTATGGTGGCGACGATGGCATCTTGAAGATCTCTCGGAATGGTGCCTCTCGCTCCGAAGAAGAGACCGGTAACTGTGATTTTTTCAATGTTGTATTTCGCCGATAGGTACTGAATCGTGGGCTCGTAGATTTTCTTTTTCTCTTCGTTCACTTCAGATGGTTGAGTGGCTGAGATTTAAAATCTGATCGTAGGATCAATTATTTCGGCTGTCTGTTTATTCCTATTTATAGCTATGATATCGATCCTACGATTGCTCCCACCATCAGCAATACAATGAACTTCCTCGTGAACGTCTAGATTTTTGGGTCGAAGTGCATCTGCGATCATAGAACGTATGATGTTGTGACGTTTTATTCTGAGTACTTGTCCCTGTGGGCAACTCCCAAGCACATGTGGTAAAGTAATTTTTATGCTTTCGAGTGTCGCAGAACATAGAAACTTGCTCAACATATAAATTTAATAAGAGATTGCTGGTTCATTTTTTACAAGAAAACAAAACTGCGATTTTCGACTGAAAACAAGCAAAATTTAATTCATCGCCCGTTTAATCCAATAAATACAGCTATTGTTGTACGATTATTCAAAGGAATAGTTAAATACACAGTGCTACATAAAATATTACGTAAGATCTTTCCTTGCATTGAATTATACTCACAGTCTACTATATACAGTCGCGAAGCTTGAGGTGTTTTTTTGCAAATCTCGTGATAAAGCGCTCCAAGCGGTTAGCAACTAGAAACAATAGACTGTCCATGGTCGACTTTGGACTGTGTCGTATTTCTATCGAGTGTTAGCTCGTTGCGTATTTCACATTGATGCTTGTGAAATGTTCGTTATTGGTTATAATGAAAATGTTAATGGCTAAAATACAATAATTGGAATAATAATATGGGACAAGGTGGAGACGTTTGTAGTGCTATAAATTGTAGCAACAGTAAGAGAAAGAGGCCAGAGTTATCCTTTGTCCGATTTCCGAAAGATTTAGAAAGGTTCCTGGGTTTCCACAAGAATGCTGTGCAGAAACAAAACTCTTAATTTTGAAGTTCTTTATGTCTCTTAGAATACATTATATCCTTAAATTTCACAATGAAATGTTTCAGTCTAACCGAAAGGACATTAGATACATTAGATAAGTTCTGTCACTTAGGCTGCTAAATTTCCAGAGAAATAAAGGTTAGGTCTACTTTTTTTTTCAGATATATTTTTAATTGTAGCTATTAATTTTGTTATTATTTTTATGTGTTATTTTACTAAAGACGTAGAAAAATTGTTTGTTTTAAAGAAATTTATTGACCACGTTTTATTTTCAATTCTGGTGGGATTATTATTGCTTAGGCCTATTTTTTTCAAAGGATATGTTTTTAATTATAGCTGTTAATTTTTTGTTATTTTTATTTGTTGCTTTACTAGAGACGTAGAAAAAGTCTGTTACAATAAAATTTATTGATCACGTTTTATTTCCAATTATGGTGTGATTATTACTGCTTAACCTCATCCCACTTTGTTAACTACGTAAGCCTACACTACAAGTACCGGTACACGTAAGGTACTCCCATTAATTCACATTTCCATTATTATTGTTATTATATTATTGTTGTAAAGGGAAATGCAGATTAATATTTATTGGTTTCATAGTTAATTATCGCTATAATCTTGAATGAGTGAAGCTATTATAGTAAATTTCAGTTCGTTTTGCACAAACAAAAATTATATTACTTATTTCTTGAAGGTATCTTCGAGTTTATGGTGGAATTTAATATACTTCATTAAAATAATAAATTAACTTTATGCATTTAATATTTCAATAATGGAAGGAAGGTGTTAATTTTTCCAAAAGAACACGACAACGAAAGTGTAACATATTCTGTCGTCTGCTAGGAGAGAGATCTGCGATGATGAGGCGGTAGTAGTGATCCTAGTGGTGGGCAACTACCCATGTTTGCATTTTTACTACATATTGAGCTTCGCGACTGTGTATAGTAGACTGTGTTATACTGTTTTGAAAATGTCGAATGATCTATTTGCTTGTTTCTTTGAAGGAAATTGGTTACACAACCGTAAGCAAAACTGTTCGGTGTAAGACATAATCCTATCAATTACTTTTCCAGTGAAATAATTTTGTAGATGTTGCTGAATTTATTTGTAATTTTCTCCTACACATTAATCCGCCCTTTTTGATGAGCGCCATAGATAGCTGCAAATCCCATGAGCACCTGCTTGGTTAACTTGGCCAGTTCTGCAATCCTCGAGGGTATTGCATGTACGAGTATAGAGTTTTTTAAATGCCAGTGCATATGCGATGTGTTTTTGTTTCACATAGTTACGGCATTAGCCTGCAGTTAGTATCTGTATGGTAATGTAATCTCCAGTGAACGTATGTAGGATGTAGTCGATACGCCGTCTTCCTTCCGGTGATGATGAGTTGAGAACGAAAAAATGTGTAGCTTACTTATCATGAATTTTACTTGTAATTTGCTAAATTATTATACTTTTTTTTTTCATTACGTTCAAACCTTTGAAATACATGCTCTGATTTAGCAATACTCGATAAAATGTATTGCAATAACAATTTAAAAGATAATTTTATGGCATTAAAATTCAGAAAATATAAAAAACATGCAGAATTCTGAAAAAACAATATGGAGGTAACAAAAAGTACACAGTACCTAAAATTTATTTAATATACCGCTACCTACTAATTTACGAGATACTGACAAATGTATAGGATGCCTAAAATTTGATGAACACAAAAAATAAACAAGGTGTCTAAAAATTTATGAAACCCGCAACTGAAAATTCATAAGATGTTAAATAAACCATGTTAGTTGCCCAAAATCTACAAGATGTCTACAAAGTGTACAAGATGTCTAAAATTTTGTGAGGTACTGTACCTAAAAATTTACAGATATATAAAATATTTACAATATTACTGTTTTTTTTTTTTACTAAATCATTAAAAAATTCCTAGTTTCAACATAAATAAAATTCTGAAGCAGATATTCAAAGATGCTGTACAAATAGTTCAGTATCATTTACATATTGTATGTAATTAATTTCACATTATTTTCTTTTATATGTTTGCCTTTTCATTTTATTATTCATCTTTTCATCTGTATTCTTTTCATGTTCTCCTTACGTTTTTCTATATTTAAAATATTTTGTTCTAATTTCTGAATCGGCTTGGACAAACTTATTTTATTATATATGATTTGAAAAATCTGTAAGTATAGTGTGTAATATGCCAAAAATTTATTAGACACTTCAATGGGATTTACAAAATATATACAATCCTATGCCTAACAATTTATCCATTCATTTAATCATTTATTCATTCATTTTTTATTCATTTAATCATTTATTTATTTATTTATCCATTCATCCATTTTTATTCATTCATTTTTATTCATTCATTTATTTATTCCTTCATTCATTTCATTATTTATCCATCTATTTATTATTTATTCATTTTATTCATTTTATTCTTATTCATTAATCATTTATTAATTATTCATTTATTCGTTATTTATTTCCATTTTCAATCATTTACTTATTTATTTATTTATTTATTTATGTATTTATTTATTTATATCCATTTATTTCTTAATTTTATTTTATAATTGGTAATCATTTGTTTATTTATTTATTTTTATAACAATATTCATTTTAATTTATTTATTTGTTTATTTATTTATTTATTTATTAAGGCAGGATATTTTTTTATTTATTTCTTTATTTATTTATTTATCCATTCATTCATTCATTCATTCATTTCATTCCTTCATTCATTTATTCCTTCATTCATTTCATTTATTTATCATTTATTATTTATTTATTTTTATTTATTTTTATTCAGTTATTCATTTATTTATTTATTTATTCTATTCATTTATTCATTAATTTATTCATCCATTAATTTAATAATTTATTTATGTATTTATTTATATTTATTTATTTATTTTATTTATTTTTCATTTAATCAATTTTCATTTATTTATTTATTTACTTTACTTATTTATTTAATCATTTACCTTTATTTATTTATCTGTTTATAATCTATTTGATCATTTATTTGTTTATTTCTTTGTTTGTTTATTTTGTTTGTTTCTTTTCGCTTGTTTCTTGTTTGTGTGTTTGTTCGTTTTTATTTGCTTATTTATTTATATGTCTATTTATTTTTTTATTTATGCGTTTATGTTAACATATTTGTCTATTTATTTACTTTTTATTTATTTATTTACTTATCTACTTTATTTATTTATTTTTTCATTTATTCATTTATCTAATTATCTGTTTATCTGTTTATAACCTGAGGGTTCATTTATTTGTTTATTCGTCTGCTTATTTGTTGTTTGGTTTTATTTGTTTTTTGTTTGTTTATTTTATTTGTTTGTTTATTTATTATTATTATTCATTTATTTATTCATTCATTTATTTAAACCATTATTTTCAAGATCATTCTTTTACAGAACTTTATTATCTTCTGAAATTAATAGTATGCACATTATTGTACAAGTTACGATCATATGACGTTAATCCTAAAAATACGTAACACAGAAATTTGAAAACATTATAATAACACATCGGTTATAATACCATAAAACTACACTTGAACATCAAAATTGTTAATTATTATTAGTAAACAAAGAAATTAAATAAGAGTAATGAGAGGAATATAATCAATAAATTAAATCTGTTCATGTTTTTTTTGAATTAAAACATTTTCCAGAAATGAAGTTATAATGCATAACTATAAAAACTAATTTGTAAACAAGCATCAGCAAATTGTTTCGAGTTATCTAGTTTAAAGTTTCGCTTCTAAAATAATTCTGCGGTCTTATATTCAATTCTGAAACAAGTTTCCAAATCGTCCTCAATTTCAAGTAACATTATCAAATGGGTAAAAATTATCTAAACGTATGATGCAATTGAATTGATATATTCTATCTTCTACCTTCCCACTTCTAATCAAACACATGTGACATTTCTAAACTTAGCCTTTAAGCATTTTGGATAAAATCGATTCTGTAGATTTCAAATCTGGAAGAATGTATATACACACACCATTCAAATAGTAGGAAGAAAAAGCATTTTCCTCAAATTGCACGTCATTTTAAATTGGGTGCATTTTGTTATTTAGTCCATGTGTATTGCGATTACTCCACAAGTTGCGGTTTATATAAAATATATACACACATAAAATATATTATAGATATATCTTATAACAAGAAATAGGCCTATAGAGTGTTCAAAAATTCATTTTGCACTACACGTGTATCTATAGACATATTAATAACA
Organism: Periplaneta americana; assembly: GCA_025594305.2. Lineage (NCBI taxonomy): Eukaryota > Metazoa > Arthropoda > Insecta > Blattodea > Blattidae > Periplaneta > Periplaneta americana. The sequence goes on from JAJSOF020000035.1 coordinate 13,424,134, forward strand.
AAAAGGTCGACTTTTGGAGAGCGTAGACATATGACAATCGATTTGAAGCACCCTAGCAACAGGCGGACAAGTTCGTGATGAAGATGGAATAATTAACCTTAATTTACTGTGATGTTTTAGTGCGCAGTGACGCCAACAGGTGACCTTACTGTCGGCCTTCTTCGAGGACCAAACTGTTTGAAAAAAAAAATATATTAATAAACGAAATGAAAAAAAGAATTCACAAAAGATCGATACGTAGTTCCGTTTATCTTAGGGATATTAATACAGTCAAATATATTCATAATTTCATTGTGATATAAAAACACGATAATTCAAGTGCGTATAACTGTTTCTTGTATTTGCTGTGGTCGTGAGTGAGCTGTTATGTTTGGACATTACAGAATAATGTTGTTTTGTGCGAATGAATGGGCAAATGAGTACCGTGTGATGTTTGAATAAAAAAATATTTTGTGTATTATATATAGAATGTTAGAGAAATAAATACTAGATTAGACTCAATGGCCTTTCAACAAGAGATTGCGTCAAATAAACCATCTCCAACATGTCGAATAAATGTTGTATTTATTTCATAACCATAATCCTATACATTGTTGTTATTGTGAACGTTTTTATTGTTATTATTTATAAGTCCCGTCCCTCTAATTTCCGGCAGCCAATCGCGTTGCAGGTCAGCTACATTTAAACGTGTGCGTCTTGTGATTCGCTGAGGAAGACGTTATTCATTTCTTAAGGCTCGATAAAACTTAATATAATCGCCCGCCATTTTGGCTCTTTCGTTGGCGTTCGCAGAAAGCACACGAAGACGTTATTTGCCGCTCAATTATTTGCTGAATTACAGTGCGTTTGATTTATTATCATAGGATCTACGACATGATAATGTTTAACGGTGTGGCAAATAGATTCCTCGTATGGTAGCTCGGCAACGAAAGAACAAAAATGGCGAACGATACTACCTACCTAGACTTTATAGAGCCTTTAGTTCCTAAGACGTAAGCAAAGAGGAGGAGTCACGCCGGGAATAACAGCGTCTCGACTATATATTGACAATTTTTTTAAGTGGAGGTTTAAAGTTCCTAACTGACAAAAATACTGAAACTTAGTTTTATACATTATCTTAATATATGGATCTTCCTTCTCAATCTCACGTTTGTTTTGCTATAACATTTCAGTGTTTACTATTATCGATGTTAATGTATATATTAATATTGGAGCATTTATATCTTTAAGGAAACATTATACTAGTAAAAAAACTGATCAATTTTGAAATTTTGATTCTTATAATGTGAATATATGGATCATTCTGCTTAAAGTGACGTTTGATTTATTAAAATACTCGAATATTTACTATCTTAAAATAATTTTAAATGTACCAGTGCATTTCTATCAAGTAAATGTTTAATCTAGACAAGATCAGCTCAAAAGTGATTTTTTTAACATGTATGCCCCATTTTCTCAAAAACTATTATGTGTATCTGCATTAAATCTTTTCACATAATTTAAACAGTGCTGTGATATTGTGCCCCTAATAATAATCAAATCCGATCATAAAGAATTCTTTATACAGGGTGTTTCAAAAATACGGGGCGTAATTTCAGGTATGTATTTCCCACATGTAGACAATCAAAATAGTTCATTACAACATGTGTCAAATGCTTCATTTCCGAATTATGGCCTTCACAACATTGAAATTCACCGGAACGTTTTTTTTTTCCAAATGGTCGTTGTCATTACTGTTCAAAATGTCCACCTCCAATACAGACCTTGTCTCGAAACCTTTCCCAAACTCCAGGAGTATTGTTTCTCAGAACATGCCACAATTCGATTCCGAAGAGATTCCAAATCAGGCAAGACGAATAAACCAATGATTTTAAATGACCCCACAAGTAGAAATCGAGAGGTTCAGATCAGGTGAGCGTGGACTTAATCGATCAGAAACCTTCGATCCAAGTTTTTGTTTGCAACACTGATTGTAACCATCGCCTCGGAATGAACTGTCGGAGTGCCCTCTTAATGTCTCCTTTCAAGACCATAACTCGGAAATAAAGCATTTCCGGACACATGTTGTAATGAACTATTTTGATTGTATACATGTGGGAAATACATACCTGAAATTATGCCCCGTATTTTTAAATACCCTGTAAATTCGGCCTTTTTAAATTTTATTTAACACAGTAATTATATATACACACTGGGCCATAAAAGGTACAAAATTTAAATAGTTATATTCCAGTAAATAATGATTTCACTTGAAAGTTTATTTCACAGTCTAATTTCACAGTCCTTGTAGACCGGGAAAGTACTGTAATATTTAATTTTTTACCATTTATTAAACATTTTTTATTTTTTTTGTAATACAATGCAAAATCTATCGTTTATGCCGAACTAGCATTATGGTCTTACGAGTTCAGCAGGCCAAGCCGTTTGTTGTGCTGTCGTCATTTGTTTTCTTCCGTTTTGAGTTCTCATTTTGTGAATAATGGGTCGCTTAACGAACGAAGACAAGATTTTCATTAAACATTTGCACCAATACGATAATTTATCTGCCCGTCAAATTGTAAGGAACTACGCTGAGCGAGAATGGTCTGTTTCAAGTGTACAACGATTGATTTGCAAGATACGGACATGATATCCCTCCTGAGAGATTATTGCATGAAAGATCGCATTTCTCAGATTCTCTGATGGTTTCCGCTGGAGTTTCAAACGAGATCTTAATCCTATGGAGTCAACTACAAAAAGCAGTTTACTACAAAACAAGAATTCGTAATATTGAACATTTAAGACAACGCCTTCTTGAATGTTGGGACCGGCTTGATCAAAGACAGATATCCAGTGCTATTGGACAATGGAGAAGACGTCTACAAATGGTTGTGCGGACAAATGGCGATCACATAGAGCATCATTTTAAATGTTGATTATTTGAAAGATCATTAATTTTTATTAATTTTACCAACATTCACTTTCTGCATTTTGAAGTAATAAATTATCTTCAAAAACCACATTTTTCGCATCATTCTGTATTGATCCCATAAGATTTTAATTGAGCCTCAAAAAAACATAATAAAAAGTTCTGCTAATCTTTAAAGTCTACTCTTTCCAACAATATATTCATTATAAATTAATGTTGTGTATTTCCGAAAATAGAGTATTTCTAATTTTGTGCCTTTTTTTGGCCCACTGTGTAATTGAACAAATTTATGGAAATAAATTCGTATTTTGTATTTCCATTTACTACTGATGAATTATATTTTAAGTATAATTCTGTGTGTATTGTCGAATTTTTTTATTTTTTTATTTCGTTTTATTGCTAGTAAATTTGAAATTAATACAAATTAATACATACAATGAAAGATAAACTAGCCCACTGCTGAATGAGTAAGACTCGTGCTCAGGAGGAGATTCCAATACAGACAAAAATAAAATTGAAATAGAGAGTGAATACGGATTAAATAGTGTTTAATATGTTTAAACACAAACTATAAATCCAATACAATTTTTTTTTTATTTTTTTATTAATTTGGAGAGAATTCGTGGTTGAAATATTATTGGAATAAAATTTGTTTAATAATCTTGGACCTTGACTCATGCTTACTTACTTACTTACTTACTTACTTACTTACTTACTTACTTACTTACTTACTTACTTACTGGCTTTTAAGGAACCCGGAGGTTCATTGCCGCCCTCACATAAGCCCGCCATTGGTCCCCATCCTGAGCAAGATTAATCCAGTCTCTACCATCATATTCCACCTCCTTCAAATCCATTTTAATATCATCTTCTCACCTACGTCTCGGCCTCCCCAAAGTTCTTTTTCCCTCCGGCCTCCCAACTAAAACTCTATATGCATTTCTGGATTCGCCCATACGTGCTACATGTCCTGCCCATCTCAAACGTCCGGATTTTATGTTCCTAATTATGTCAGATGAAGAATACAATGCGTGCAACTCTGCGTTGTGTAACTTTCTCCATTCTCCTGTAACTTCATCCCTCTTAGCCCCAAATATTTTCCGAAGCACCTTATTCTCAAACACCCTTAATCTCTGTTCCTCTTCCAAAGTGAGAGTCCAAGTTTCACAACCATAAAGAACAACCGGTAATATAACTGTTTTATAAATTCTAACTTTCAGTTTTTTTGACAGAAGACTAGAAGACAAAAGCTTCTCAACCGAATAACAACACGCATTTCCCATATTTATTCTGCGTTTAATTTCCTCCCGAGTGTCATTTATATTTGTTACTGTTGTTCCAAGCTATTTGAATTTTTCCACCTCTTCGAAAGATAAATCTCCAATTTTTATAGTTCCATTTCGTACAATATTCTGGTCAAGAGACATAATCATATACTTTGTCTTTTCGGGATTTACTTCTAACCCTATCGCTTTACTTGCTTCAACTAGAATTTCCGCGTTTTCCCTAATCGTTTGTGGATTTTCCCCTAGCATATTCAAGTCATCCACATAGACAAGACCTTGACTCATGCTATGATAAAAAGCTACATTGGTTTTACATTTTGGTTCAGACAAACGCAGAGAATTCATATTTTTAGTTCTATATTTATGTATATACCTTTCAAAGTTATTAAAATTTCTATGAAAATATTTTAATAAAATAAAATAATACATTTGTTTAATGTTGAAAACTTTGAAATGTTTGAATATTCAAAGACTTTCACATAGATATTCGAAAACTCGTATAAAATATTATATGTGCGGTTAGTAACGCTCGTTTTCTCCTCATATTTTTCCCATCTTGTATATCGCATAATCTATCCGGTACTGAAACACTCGTAACTTTCTTTTACAACAGCGAGAGCCTCCGCCAAGAATTGCTCAGCGCTGGCGTCGCTAGCAGAATGGGATTCTGTTATGTAGTGAGTGCTCTTGAACACACTCAATGATGCGTGCTGATACTTGGGTTTCTCAGCGTAGCCAACGAAGCTGAAAACAAGTGACTGTATAGTTACGGAAATGACAACACGTAAACTGGAGTAAGATGACGATCAACCCGGCCGTTCTGCTAACAGTAAAATGTGTCTGACGCAAACGTTGAATGGTCTCGTGATAAAATTCCTGTAATTTAAGTGTTGTTCGAGGGTTTCGATGTAATTGACTCGTGTAAATCTCTACGAAGTCTCTGAAACATCGCAAGAACGCTAAAAGCTGAACCACAGGGACACGAAAATGTAAGTATGAAACATTATATTATTTTATTCTTTCCATGAATGATTTCTATGGCGAAATGTAAACAGCACAGTTTAACTTCTGTGCTTGCACAATTGGTGCTTCCTTTGAATGAAAATATGGTACGGAAAATGTATGATAAATAGTTGTTTATGCTCACTAGTACCAGCATTATACCATTTTAATTCTATGAAGGAATTAATGCGAACATTCGAATACAGTATGATATTATCTTCATCAGTGAATTATTCATATCTCGAGACTGTATATTATTATTGGTTTGTACGTTAATATATGTATCAATTTAGGTTTTCTCGTGTAATATCTGCATATTCATAAACGTATTGAGGTGAATGTTACTTATGTCCCTCCCACTATAGGAGACATAGCCAGTTTTACACTAATCCTAAACATTTAGTATAACTTGTTGCTTGTGGAGGCAGTCTCTTACATTAGATTTGCGAAAATTGGTTTATAGCGCAACACTGACAGTGATAAAAGTGTGAAATATTCGGGTGAAACGAGCGTTGAGCGACTTCTGCCGATTTTGGAATAGACACCGACGCACTTGAACTGCTAACATAGAAAACAAAAAATCACACTCAATCGCTTTCACCTTCATCTTGACGGGTTAATAAAAGCCTAAACTAACCTAACCTAAGTGCGTCGGTGTCTATTCCAAAATCGGCGGAAGTCGCTCAACGCTCGTTTAACCAATATTCGTTCAGTGGGCGGTGGATACTCTACATTGACCCGTATGGATATTGCAATTTAGTAATTTCAAATTTTCTTCACTTCACATCACCTTAATCATCACAATTATCACATCATACTCTCCTTTTAACATCGTTTTCACCATTATAAGCTTTGGCTAAACTAGCGCTGTGCTTAGGAAAATATTTGGGGCTAAGAGGGGTGAAGTTACAGGAGAATAGAGAAATTTACACAACGCAGAACTGCACGCATTGTATTCTTAACCTGACATAATTAGGAACATTAAATCCAAACGTTTGAGATGGGCAGAGCATGTAGCACGTATGGGCGTATCCAGAAATGCATATAGAGTGTTAGTTGGGAGACCGGAGGGAAAAAGACCTTTAGGGAGGCCGAGACGTAGATGGGAGGAGAATATTAAAATAGTTTTTAGGGAGGTGGGATATGGTGGTAGAGACTGGATTAATCTTGCTCAGGATAGGGACCGACGGCGAGCTTATGTGAGGGCGGAAATGAACCTCCGTCTTCCTTAAAGTCATTTGTAAGTGAGATAATTGTAAACTAGCGCTGAGTTGCTTCCTCATACTTCGAGTATAGCCTATCCAGTGGTCATCACAATACTGCACTCTCGGGCTAGCGTCTCTTACCCGCTGCCCCAGCTGCTGGCGGGTATGCTCTCTCTCTATCCCTTGTGCACGACGGAGCAGAGTTCCTTACCCTCCATGCCCTCTACCCATTTCAGCGAGTGCTGACGACCACTGGCCTACACCTTCAACTGTTTAGAGCTCTCTCCTCAGTCATACCAACATAACTTCGGTGACATTAGGCCTACTAAAGTTTCACGCTAGTGTATACTCACGCTATATCTTGAAAGTACAAATCTACATGTTAGCTTAGGTTAGTTTAGGCTTTTGTTATGCCCTGCATATACGATCTGTAACATAGCTTTTCCCATTGAGTTTTAACCTGCCCGCTGAAGGAAGACAGGGTTTATTTATTTTCCATAAATTGCATAAGACGCAGCGTCTGAGACTGAATGCTGTTTTTGACAGTTTAGTCTCTAACTACCTGCTCTCTTGAAGTGACATGAGGGTGGGAAACGGTCGGCTGAATACGCCAATATTCCTCACTCACAGACTACGTTTTGAACTGTTAAATAAATATTCCGATTTTAATTGTTTTGGAAGTATGGACGATTCTATTGATTTGGTTGATATTTATTAAAAACGCAGTTTTCGACACTGTTTTACGAAAGAAAGTGCTGTATTGGTTTGTATGTCTATTGTTTGGAGACGAAAAAGAGTGGAGTGAAGAAGGAATACCAAGTGTAAAGAAAGTAAAGGAAAGCATGCAAATACGAAGCGTCTAAAAGACATACTCCTAATAGGAAATCGTTTCAACTACTGGGTAGGGTCACACGAACTGAACAGGTTTTATCTGAAGCTGCACGTTTGTCTGCCATTAAATACAGTGAAGAAGTGTCTGCTAATCGCAAAATATTAGGTCGTCCTGTTCAAGCTGTAACTTTCTTAGGAAAACAAGAACTAGCTTTCAGGAGAAACAGAAGGGTTGGAGTCAAAGAATAAGGGTATTTTTTTAGAATTGTTAGACTATACTGCACAAGAAGAACAATTTATGAAAGACCACTCATCATCATCATCTTCTTCTTCTTTTTCTTGTTTCAAAGCCACTTTACCAGATATCCAGAACGAACTGATTAAGATTATCACGAAAATTCTAAATGAACAGATTCAGAGATAAATTACAGAAGCTTACATGAGATATCCAATGTTTCGTCCACTTGTACAGATACAATTTTGTTAGCTTGATGCTTAATAACTTGGTATACAGTAAATCTATACTAATAATAAATCTGTAGCCAAAATTTTTCTAGTAATTTTCGATTTTCCAAAAATAATTGGTGTTAACGTGTATAATTAACTATCCTGAAACCGAAAATCGCTTTTTTGAAATTTTTTTCTGTCTTTCTGTCTGTCTGTCTGTCTGTCTGTCTTTCTGTCTGTCTGTCTTTCTGTCTGTCTGTCTGTCTGTCTGTCTGTCTGTCTGTCTGGATGTTTGTTACCTTTTCAATAATGGCTGAACCGATTTATACTAAAATTGGAATATAAATTAAGTTCGTTGTAACTTAGATTTTAGACTATATGATATTCAAAATACATTATTTAAAATGGGGGTTATAAGGGGGCCTGAATTAAATAAATCGAAATATCTCGCTTATTATTGATTTTTGTGAAAAATGTTACATAACAAAAGTTTCTTTAAAAATGATTTCCGATAAGTTTTATCCTTTACAAAATTTTTATAAGACTGTTATTTAATGAGATAAATGAGTTTTAAAATTAAAATAACGCCATCTAAGACGGTGCAATGAATTAAGAACAAATGACTTCGTCTATAAGGGGCCTTGGACAACAACAATCGAAACAGGAGCCTTGGACATCAACAATAGAAAGCTATTAAACATAGTCTACAGAGAATGTTTCTGTGTTTGTATGAAGTAATATCAGAAGCTAAATTAACCGATTTGTATAATTAATTATTATTTCACCATTCGAAAGTTTAGTTTCTCTAGATGGACATAATGCTATAATGTTATTACAGTAACGTCTGAGTAAATCGAGGACAGGTAAGATTAAAATAGCTTCTTATGCACAGAAAATTTGATAGGCTATTTTGTACATTCGTTTTCTGTATTTCTTAAAATAATATTTATGTACACACTCATTTTAATCTCAGAGAATTAACGAACAACGAGAGTGTATTGATTTAGTATGCAGTAATAGTACGTTAGCTTAGCAATCCATTATTTTATAATTCAAATTTTAACTATGCTCAATTGAGTCGAGTTAAAATACATAAAATATATATGCAATAAATGCAATGCAAAAAAAATTGGATAATGAGCCAAGCAGATTATTTTGCGCTGTTGTAAAAGTTGTTCCCTGGATCAAACGTCCTATTTTAATTATGTAATTACTTTATATTTATTTCTAACAGGTGCAGCGGAGCGCACGGTTACGGCTAGTACTGAAATATGAACTGACTAGTTGTAGATCTAATTATCATCATCATCATCATCATCGTCCACACCTGGTGGAGTAACGGTTAGCACGTCTAGCCGCGAAACCAGGTGGCCCGGGTTTGATTCCCGGTCGGGGAAAGTTACCTGGTTGAGTTTTTTCCGGGGTTTTCCCTCAACCCAATATGAGCAAATGCTGGGTAACTTTCGGTGTTGGACCCCGGACTCATTTCACCGGCATTATCACCTTCATCTCATTCAGACGCTAAATAACCTAAGCTGTTGATAAAGCGTCGTAAAATAACCTACTAAAATAAAATCATCATCATCGTCATCAAGTGATCTAAGATTTTAAAATAGAGTATTAATAGGATTGGGTATATCATGATTTTAAAAAATGATTAATTTGTTTGAAATTAATAGAATGTGGTAGATACTTACATTGCATATATTGCTTCTAGTTTGTACCGTAAATCAAAGAAAAATTGAGTGTCGACAACTTTTTAATATAGTCTATCCAGACCATATTGCCACGCTACGCCACTGTTGGACAACCAATACTTTCCACAGAACAACCTAGAACTTTTCATCTTTTGTAAATAGTAAAGAATGGATCTAGTAGACTACGCGATACATGAATTAACGACCAGATCGAAAATGTTATTAATCGCAGAGAAATCTGAAAACGAATAACAGACGATTTAAACGACCAAAGCCGCAAGAGCTACGAGTCCAAACCTTGAACAGGAACGGGGAGGAGACGGCGATATAAGGGATTAGTTCGTTGTGTCCAGAAAAAATGTGCAATAGGAAGAAGGAAAGACTGTAATGGGAGCTAGTTGAATTACGTGGATCTCAGCGTGGAGGGTTTGCTAAGGGAGGGATTAAATAAAGGTCGAGAAAAAACGTACGTACGTACGTGCCACTATCTTCATCGTGATGTTAAGAATTCGTGCTTTACCTTCCAGAACGTAAAATGAACTTCTGAAATATTAAGTTTTTTAAAAGTTCTGAACATTGAAGTAATGATTAACAAAATAATGGAATTTAATATATTTCCGTGGATCGGAGTTGTCAATAAACATCGTTAAATGGGTAGTTACAACAGTCCTTAACGCAAAACAAAACGGTAAAGGCTCATTCACAATGAAAATTAAACATAACGTAAGCGTTAACTTAAGAATGTAAACGTTACGGTAAAATCAAGAAGTCATACCATCATTCACGATGGGGACATAAACATAACAGCAAACATACTTGGTAACCATGGAAACATAACAACGACGCCATTTCCAAATTACCTTTCGTCTCGTTTCTCTTATCTATACTCTAACCACGACGTAAATACAGATCACTTCATTCATCTGTGGCACGCTAAGTAACCTCTTCATAGAACATCTTGTTATTCATCATCTTTTACAATATCCACCTCGCGTCAATGGAATTCCTTGTCACAAAGTATTAAAGACAATAAACACCTTTAAGAACAGCTTAAAAGATAACCTTATTAGCATTTCACTCAATCATACTGATTTAAACTATCACTGACTACATTGTTACTTTTTTTCTTTAGACATCATCCTGATTGTGCTGTATTTTAATTGTCTCGTAATAATCTCTTTCTATTACCTAATATTATTTGAAATATATTAACATTCTATGTATTTTAGTTTAATTCTGCTACACAGTTTATTTCAGTGTTTAATTAATAGTTCATAGTATTTTGTTGTTTAATTTGTAAATAACTTTTGTATACATGTAACTCTCATCTAAATCAAATTGTTGGATTCTTTGTAAGTTCATGCATATGTATATACACTTTTGCTGGTTGAGTGGAAGAGAAGGCCTTATTAACTCTGCCAGCTAAAATAAATCATTATTATTATTATTATTATTATTATTATTATTATTATTATTATTATTTCCTCATATTCTGTCGTATACTTCAGCGCTCCACGATTGTGTTCTGTTTGCAAATCACGTAAGCATAAGCATGAAAGTTTGGAGTTGGCAAACTTTCATGTTAACGTCTAACGGCAATGTTAATGTCAGTGTTTATATGAATCATTGTGAATGATCCCATTTGATTGCCTGGCCGCAAACTTCTGTGTTTATGTTACGGTTATGTTTAATTTTCATTGTGAATGGGACTTACGTTATTTCTGTGTGTGTACGTTCTTCAAAAGGAAACAAAACATACTTTTATGAAAGCGTGAGAAAAAACAGTAGTATTAATACAGTAAAACCTAAGTTGTACGTAACTAAAAAAAGTTGTTTAAATTACGCACAACTCATAAAGTTACGTAAAAATAAGGTTTGAAAATACAATAATTTTCGAATGAGTAGAAATCGAATTAACAGTACATAGGAAGCTTGGAGCACTTAGGGATTCTTTTAACTTCTACAAATTTGTTTTATTCAATAGGCAGTGACTAGAATCTTAATGTTTGATATAAATACATTACATACGTTTACTGTGACTATTACATTTTTACTACGTCATACTACTTTTGACCAATAAAACTGTACGAAACGACGTGTTTCAACCAATCCTACTGCTTACCCTACAGTTTGTATCACCTCCCTAGTATTTGTTTTTATCACCTCCCTAGCATTTATTTCTTTGTTTGCCAAAATTGTACTTTCAATATTAATAATAAAGAATACAATATGAAAATATCAACGGAAAAGACAAAAGTAATGGCAGTTTGTGGTGAAAACCTTCTACGGGAAAAAATAGTGGTTGATAACAAAATAATAGAACAAGTGACAGATTTTTGTATATTTAGGAAGTCATATTTCTTTGTATAGTTATCAAAAAGACATAAATAAAAATAGATTGAAATTAATCAATTGTCCACACCTGTGGAGTTTCTGGCTGTAATCCCGGTTGGGGCAAGTATCTGGTTGAGGTTTTTTCCGGGTTTCCTTATGCTGGGTAACTTTCAAAAAGATAAATAAAAAATATATTGAAATATAATCAATTAAATGGTATCTTGAGAAGGAACTTTCGAAAAAAAATGCGAAAAGAGATCCAAATCCGATTTCACAACATAATATCAAAACCAGCTCTGTTATATGGCAGCGAATGTTGGACACTGCGGCAAAAGGAAATAAATAGTATCAACGCATCACAAATGAGATTTCTACGATCGCTGACAGGAGTTACCTTGCGGGACCGCATTAGGAGCGAAGACATAAGAAATCAGTGGCAAGTTGAGGAGATGACCGCAGACGTCCAACATTATCAGCGTAAATGGAGAAACCACCTTCTTAGGATCCTGAACATCGTTTACCAAAGAGACTATTGTATTACCGCAGTCTACTATATACAGTCACGAAGCTTGGGATGATTTTTTGCCAACGAGTTACATTTCTTGCGATAGTTGCTAGCCGCTTGGAGCGCTGTGAGTACTAGGAACAATAGACTGTGTCACTGCCGTCGTGACTTGCTTAACCCGATCACGAAGGGCGGCGTTTCAACCATATAAATTAATTGGAATGCATAAAGAGTAACATATTTCTCTAAAATGTAGTGTAATTGCATTAATAAAATTTAAAACTATGATTAGGAGACACTTCAGACATAATTCGTTGCGAGTTAAGGTGTAATATTATTTTGGTGTGAAAATTACGTTGTTCGTATGTGTATTACGGCCTTTATTTCTACTAAATATTGCGAAATTCTTGTACATTCATTTATGCACGATTCAATAATTTTCAGTTGCACCGGACGAATATTTAGATATGTTGAAATTATAGGTTATGTTTACTGTACCAGTTGCCCCTTTCTGTCTAAATTTAGTGGTCTCCAATGCCCTGCCACTACATATGTATGTTATGTCATATGGAAATTATAGGTTATGTTTAACTTATATTCCTATATTCGCAATTATACATTATAATTAAACATAATGTCATTTATGACACTCGTCAGGTTCTATTTGTCTGTATTTTAATATTACAATTGAGTACTGAATTATTGTATTTATCTACTACCTAAGAGACGAAGTAACACAATCGTACGCACACTAATTTCATAGGAGTGGTATGGTAAATTTTCTGTCTACAATTAAGGAAGGTGGATGTGCTAAATTAAAATTACAATATAAATTCGTTTTTATTAAACCTCAAAATAGCTTCCATTCTAAACTTAAAATGTTGATGCGAACAGATTATGTTAACACGTAAAATTCTCTTCACATTAAAATAACACAGTTTTGTAATTATTTCTGCAACATATTATGCAACAAGAAGTAAACGGAACTTATGGACACATTACACTAAATAAAGCTTAGCAATGATACGCAATAAAGTTATATAATATAATATTTCACTGAGCTCCATACACTGAAATAGAAAACCCGAACAAACATTACGGCCTGGTCTAGATCGAAAAGGCATTGACTGTGTTCGTTATCGGTTGTAATAACTGTAAATGGCTAAAATACAATAATTTGAATAATAATATGGGACAAGGAGAAGTTTGTGGTTCTACAGGGACATCATTTTATTTTTACTAACATTTTTAGTATTAACCTGGCTATACCTTTAGAGAACCGGAAACACCGTTCGCTACCTTCTTCCACGACTGGAGTTCGATGATACTGGCGTAAAACACAAACAAATCACTTTACTATGTATAGGAGGGTAGGAAAGTACTTCATCCATTTACGTAAACTAGAAAATATCGCGATTTTGAGTTCGATAATTTTCATTAGGTTTTTGTTTAATCAAAATGCAGTACTGTATTAAGAATAAGTGTTTTTACTCACGAACTGAGCTATCCATGCGAACGTATTCATTATGCACTGTATATTATACTGTCTACAGCCCATTAGCGTACAATATAGAGAATGAAGTTCAATTGAAAAATAATCGTAATATGGACACACACTTTTGAAAATGGTGGTCGTTCATTTCGATACACGCTTCAATTCTTTTGTGCATATTTTGTGCATATTATAGACTATTGCATCTAATTCCAATTGCCAGTTTCGTCCTTCGTACTAGTAACTCATGTTGAAATAATTCTGTACCTACTCTATAAAAGAGTACCTTACGTACTGTAAATTCAATCTTCACTTCTGCCCGACCGAAAGATAAAATTACTCAGACATGCTATCTACTGTCCGTCCAAGTGGTTATGCTGCAGGATCGTAGAAAGGAGAGAAATCACGTGACAGTTAATTACTTAACGAGGCCCTTTCATTTAAGTTATTTTAAACAGTTGTATAATATTACGTAAACGTCCAATTCCTAACAGAAATTAATGTTTTCAGAAAAGAGCTAAGACAGCCCTGCTTTTATAGAGGGGCGCAGAAGCAGGTGGGGAAATCGGGATGCGACGTAGGCAAACGGACAGTACCTGTGCGAAAATATGATTCAATATTGAAAGTTCTTTCGTCACTGGAAAACGCGAACATATTTCTGGAACGTACTATACTCAATAACTCAGTGCTGTTTAGTATAAGCGGCCTTGATTCTGTCTGGAGAACAGTTGAAACTTCATTAGTAGAAGGGGTGGGAGTGAAGTACATTCAAAAACTCGGGTACAATAAAAATTGAAGTAAAAATAAAATGATGTCCCTGTATAAATACTGTAAGAAAAAGAGGTCAGAGTTATCCTTCTTCCGAATGATCCAGGACGGTGAGTTTATAAAATATAATACATACTTTATGAAAATGATATATAAACCTTATGTATTTCGTATTTCAATAGTGGAAGGAAGGTGTTAATTTTTGCAAAAGAATACGATATCGAAAGTACAATACATTTTATCGTCTGCTGGGGAAAGGATCTGTGATGAGGCGATAGTAGGGATCCTGGTGGTTAGCAGCTATCTATGGATGCGTATTTCAACTGTCTATGTTTCCATATTTAGTAAGTATTGAGCTTCGGGACTGTAGGCTATATAGTAGACTGTGGTATTACCATCCACGAGGACGAAGAGATTTAGGCAGACCTCACCGACGTTGGACGGACCAATTCCATTTGTACAGACGTGGACAAATTATTAGACTAAAAATTATACCAACAAAACTGTATTTATCGTAAATAATTAACAAAAATGTGTTTTGCGCAGAAATAATGAACAGAAAATTGAGTCTTGAGGTTACTAATATTTTGTGAACATTCCCTTATTCTTTATTAACATGTTGATTTTGTCAGGGATGATGGAAACCAAAGTTTGACACTTTCTTTGAATATCAGCATCATTTAGAGATATCAGACGGTGCTTAAATGAGTCCATGTTTTGTTGTAAGAAGTATAGATCAGATTTGCAGTTCGCGGAGGCCAGAAGAACAGACTGTTGAATATCTTCTACAGTATAGGAAAACAAGTAGGAAAAATATAGTTAACCATTGGAAAAATATACCAGAAGATGTAAGCAATCATATTTACAACAATAGAGGCTCTCTGAATTATACTGGTAGTTGATATGATAAATTATATTATGTCTCCAAGAAAACGTTTTAATCTAATAATTTGTCCACGTCTGTAGTTCACAGACGGAAACAACCCAAAACTGTGTATTGCAGAAGAAGGTGAAGGAGAAGAAGAAGAAGAAGAAGAAGAAGAAGGAGGAGGAGGAGGAGAAGAAGAAGAAGAAGAAGAAGAAGAAGGAGGAGAAGGAGGAGGAGGAGAAGAAGGAGGAGAGGAGGAGGAGGAGAAGAAGGAGGAGAAGGAGGAGGAGGAGGAGAAGGAGGAGGAGGAGAAGAAGGAGGAGAGGAGGAGGAGGAGGAGAAGGAGGAGGAGGAGAAGAAGGAGGAGGAGATGGAGAAGAAGAAGGAGAAGGAGAAGAAGAAGGAGGAGGAGGAGGAGGGAGAAAAGGTTGAGGAGAAGAAGGAGGAGGAGAAGGAGGAGAAGAAGAAGGAGAAGGAGAGGAGAAGAAGGGGGGGAGAAGAATGAGGAGAAGGAGAAGGAGGATGAGGAGAAGGAGGAGGAGAAGAAGGAGAAGGAGAAGGAGGAGAAGAAGAAGGAGGAGAAGGAGGAGGAGCAGAAAGGAGAAGGAGGAGAAAGAAGGTGAAGGAGGAGAAGGAGGAGAAGGAGGATGAGGAGGAGAAGGAGGAGGAGGAGAAGGAGGAGGAGAAGGATGAGGAGGAGGAGAAGAAGGAGGAGAGGAGAAGGAGGAGGAGGAGGAGAAGGAGGAGGAGGAGAAGGAGAAGGAGGAGGAGGAGAAGAAAGAGGAGGAGGAGGAGGAGAAGGAGAAGGAGAAGAAGGTTGAGGAGAAGGAGGAGGAGAAGGAGAAGGAGGAGAGAAGGAGGAGGAGAAGAAGAAGGAGAAGAACTAATGAATGAAACTTGATGAAATTTGGCACTGCTATTTAAACGTACATACACAACAAACCCACCGAATTGAAATAAATTAATCAAAAACTTTTAAAAGTTTCAAAACTCAGTGACAGTGTCCTAAAGTGGCTAGTGCGGTTCTGCACGGACTGTACGAGTTCTCGTGGACTGAGGCGTGACGTAGCATTAATGCACCACCATTCATCCGCCGCCTGTTTGGTATGCAGCCTGGCGAACTCTAGAGGGATATAAAGGTGTTAGGTCCGAGTGGACCGCCATTACACAGCCATAGCCAGTCGAGATGCACCCCCCGTGCAGCTCAATTTGTCCTCCTACTCAAGGGCGAGGTTCTAGCCGGTGACCGGTCACGTTTTCCATAAGTCCCTCCAGATATTGCGCTTCAACTCTGGAACTACAGAGGAGAGATGTATGTCTCTAATTCTGGAGGCGTGTAACGAGCAAATTGTTCAGTTATGAAAGCAACACTTGACATACAATTTGTATATTTGTCTTGTCTATTGGGTAGTAAGAATAAAGCTTAAGTACTTTCTCAAGGTTTATATTTATGAGTATGAGAACTTCCTGTGATTATATACTCGTAACCACTAGAACATACTCATAATCTATACTAATAATAAATGTGTAGCCGAAATTTTTCTGGTAATTTTCTATTTTCCAAAAATAATTGGTCCTAACAGATATAATCAACCACCCTGAAACCGAAAATGTTTGTATGTCTGTCTGTATGTTTGTTACCTTTTCACGCGATAATGGCTGAACCGATTTATATGAAAATTGGAATATAAATTAAGTTCTTTGTAACTTAGATTTTAGGCTATATGGCATTCAAAACATTTTATTTAAAAGGGGGGTTATAAGGGGGCCTGAATTAAATAAACCGAAATATCTCGCTAATTATTAATTTTTGTGAAAAATGTTACATAACAAAAGTTTCTTTAAAAATGATTTCCGATACGTTTTATTCTTTACAAAATTGTGATAGCACTGATATTTAAAGAGATAAATAAGTTTTAAAATTAAAATAACGCCATCTAAGATGGTGCAATGAATTAAGAACAAATGACTTCGCGTCTATAAGGGGCCTTGGACAACAACAATCGAAACAGGGGCCTTGGACATAAACAATCGAAAGCTATTAAACATTGCCTACAGAGAATGTTTCTGTATTTGTATGAAGTAATATCAGAAGCTAAATTAACCGATTTGTATAATTAATTATTATTTCACCATTGGAAAGTGTAGTTTCTCTAGATGGACATAATGCTATAATGTTATTACAGTAACGTCTGAGTAAATCGAGGACAGGTAAGTTTAAAATAGCTTCTGATGCACAGAAAATTTGATAGGCTATTTTGTACATTCGTTTTCTGTTTTTCTTAAAATAATATTTATGTACACTCATTTTAATCTCAGAGAATTAACGAAGAACGAGAGTGTATTGATTTAGTATGCAGTAATAGTACGTTAGCTTAGCAATCCATTATTTTATAATTCAAATTTTAACTATGCTCAATTGAATCGTGTTAAAATACGTAAAATATATATGCAATAAATGCAATGCAAAAAAAAATTGGGTAATGAGCGAAGCAGATTATCTTGCGCTGTTGTAAAAGTTGTTCCCTGGATCAAACGCCCTATTTTAATTATGTAATTACTTTATATTTATTTCTAACAGGTGCAGCGGAGCGCACGGGTACGGCTAGTCGTA
The DNA here is from genome assembly GCA_025594305.2 of Periplaneta americana. Lineage (NCBI taxonomy): Eukaryota > Metazoa > Arthropoda > Insecta > Blattodea > Blattidae > Periplaneta > Periplaneta americana. Next base: position 13,442,091 of record JAJSOF020000035.1, read on the forward strand.
AGAATAAAGACATTCTACCTAACGCGAGTATATACTCATCTCTACATCCTTCTTGATCGTTTAAAAGTTATACCTGGTAAGGTTTATCTTGTCTCACTAGCAATAAAACCAAGTCCCTTCAAATAAGGGTGGAGATTATAGGAGGGTTGTAAATTTTTAGGATTCGTTTCAAAATCTTGTTATTGTACAGGCTACCGGAACTCATTTTCTTGAAAGACAAGTTCAGTGACGGAACTATACAGTACGAAGAGAGATATTTTGTTACTTTATTTTGCGCTATAGAATGTATCAACTAGTCCCTTCCGCCACTGGCATCGCTTCACTCCCCCCATCGCAATACAGCATAGATGAGGTAAGACATATCTCCTTTCTTTCTCTTTTCACAGTGAAACAAGATTCATCACACAGGCTTTAGTATGTACTCGTGTTACCTAACCTCTTTGACCACATTGCACCGTGATGCTCAGTTTTTTTATAGACTTTCACATGCTATCCGCATGCTGTAGTGGTTCGTGTTTTGCTTTTTATAAATAAATAAATAAGTAAATAAATAAGCAAATAAATAAACAAATAAGTTAATTAATTAATGAAATAAATAAATTAAATATGCAAATAAATAAGTAAATAAATTAATGAATAAATAAATAAACTTGAAAGAGAGAGTGAATCAGATAAGTGACGTTAATAAACAGGAAACAAGAAAATAGTACTGGAAAATCGTCATTACGGGATGTTGGATAGAGATTACAATCCATTTCTAGAATTCCAGTTATGCTAATTCTACTTTTTATTATAGAGAGTTATATATATTTATATATATAATTTGAACTAGTAATGGAAATTACGGGAAAACGGCTGAACGGATTTTAATAAATGGCCCCTCATTTTGAAGCTTGGAACCCAAAGTTTTTCGGAAAAATAGTAGTTTTCAGTGAAATGTCAATTTTCCTATTTTTCAAAATCCATCTGTCTGGCGTCAGTTTTGAGAACTAGCTAATTGCATTCAGGAGAAGCGAAGCGAGCATCAAGTCGGCCTGGTTGCATTTCAGAATAAAACAAAACACATACTACAGTAAACAATATTACACGAAGGCCATGATCTGCAAGAATGCTGACATATTTAGAGCTCAAATTAAATTGGTTATTAAAAACTTAACTTGCTAAAATAATTTACAGGTTCGATTCTGTGGTGTGTAATTTTCTGGGTACAGCTGTGTATTGGATATTAAAAACTACAAAACTTGAAGTGGTTTGATGACATTATTACCATTAGAAATGAAATATTATTGCAGTTAATGCCGTGATGTGACTATTTTTCATTAATTATACATATTAATACTATATTGATGATATGAAAGTGAAACGTTTTGGGGTTATATAAGTAGATGTAGAGAATAACTTAAATTAGATTTTGTTTTCTATATTTTACTCAGTGGCGGCTATATAGTATATAGTATATGCTGAATGCTATAAACTTACGTAAGATAATATTATTAAAAATCAAATATTTTTATAGTTATTAATCAAGTGGGGTTGAGTCTTTTTCATATATTTAATGGCGGTGTGGTGTAGATATTTATATGCGTGGTTCTCTTCAGTATTGGCTCGAGAGAGAGTATCTTTCATTATTATGGAAGCAAATAACTTTCAGAATGTCTGGTATTCTTCATTGAAAATAAATCTGAAAAATGTTTATTTGGAACGTCTAATGAACTTAGTTTGCTGCACAAACCACTATATGTATATGTATATATATATATATATATATATATATATATATATATATATATATATATATTTAAAATTACAAGTAATTGCACTTTGTAATTCATATTTTACAAAATAAACTGTAATTGTTAATTATATTTAACAATACAATCTAACCTTATAATTTGATAGCCATTCATATTTTTATAGGTTACGTTTTTTATGAATAACAAATACATGTTTAACCTTTTTCACATTCACTTTTGTGAAGCGTTAAAGGCTTCTGAAGTTCACGTCTTTTTCTATATTTTTCCGTGAGGTACTACAACGTTCATAAATTCTGTCATTTTTTTATTTAACTTTAAACTGAACACAAATCAACAAATATTCAGAAATGAGCCTGCTACAAACCATACTCAGAATAACATGAGAACGAACTTATAAATATGAGCATATACTAGCTTTTATTCCTATCAAGCATGAGTATAGATTCTGTACAAGATGGGCACTTGAGTATATTCTACTATGCTTCCATGTTATGAGTATGTAATCAGAAATGAGTAGGTACTCAAATGTTTTATTCTTACTAACAAGAGTACATAGGCCTACTAAAAAAAAAGTCCAGTATATACTATATACTCACGTTTATTCTTACCACAGATTGACACATCTGTTGTCAAGGTAACTCATTTGTCAACGTGAAATAATTTCACTGAAATCGGTAGAAAATACGTGGAGGAAATTACAGGTACTAGACATGCACCTCAAAAATAAGAACGAGTTTGCTAACCAGTAGAGTATTATAATATGAAGTTACGATAAATATATCAGGCAACGTTTTAACCAGTTTGATAAAAAATTATGTTTTAATAAAAGTATTGTATTATTTTTATTTGTTTTGAACATGGCTTTTGTGGAGAGACGATTTTATCAATATTATTATTAGTTTTTTTTCCTGCGCGAGGCGATTCTTTTATGTTTTTTTCATTAGTTTTGAATACGATAGGTTTTTGTTTATAACAGAAGAACAGCGGTACTAGAATAAATAAACAAACATTGTTAAAATGAGTTCAAACGAGGATTCAGATATTGAATATGCTGCAGATTCTGCAATTGAATGTTTAATCGTAGAACCATAAAAAAAATGAAAATTAGTGTTCCAAGTTTATTGTGGACGCACTACTCCATGGTACGGAGTACATTATTTTTTAAGAAGAAGGTCTGCATAAATACATGCAGTTGTACGCGTTTTTGAAACGAAAAGGTGAAGGCTAAGAAATATAGTATCTTTTCAAAAGAGGACATTCACAGATTCATACTGGAGGCAGATGACAAACGTTATTTGATGATCTTTACCTAACTAGTTGCGTAATAGAAGTATAGTTATCTAACTAGTTGCGTAATGAGTGTGTTTACAACACTTTTATTAGTGAAGTAAAGTTCACATTACATAATCAAAGTGGGTGAACTTCGTAACAGTATTTGCATGCCTTTAACATTTTCCCGACAATATTTGGGTCGTTTTTTAAGTTTGACGTTTAGTAAGATTGCAATTTACTGGACTCTATGGCTATTATTGCGTATTGTATGTAACAGGTTCCATTTACGAAGCGAAAAGCAAGTCTCTCACGTAAGCCCGCCATGGGTCCCTATCCTGTCCAAGATTAATCCAGTCTCCATCATCATATCCCACCTCCCTCAAATCCATTTTAATATTATCCTCCCGTCTACGTCTCGGCCTCCCCAAAGGTCTTTTTCCCTCCGGTCTCCCAACTAACACTCTCTATGTATTTCTGGATTCGCCCATGTGTGCTACATGCCCTGTCCATCTCAAACGTCTGGATTCAATGTTCCTAATTATGTCAGGTGAAGAATACAATGCGTGCAGTTCTGCGTTGTGTAACTTTCTCCATTCTTTTGTAACTTCATCCCTCTTAGCTCCAAATATTTTTCTAAGCACGTTATTCTCAAACACCCTTAATCTCTGTTCCTCTCTCAAAGTGAGAGTCCAGGTTTCACAACCATAAAGAACAACCGGTAATATAACTGTTTTATTAATTCTAACTTTCAGATATTTTGACAGCAGACTACATGACAAAAGTTTCTCAACCGAATAATAATAGGCACTTCCCATATTTTATTCTGCGTTTAATTTGTTAGTGTTGCTCCAAGATATTTGAATTTTTTCACCTCTTCGAAGATAAATCTCTAATTTTTGTATTTCCATTCCGTACAATATTCTGGTCACGAGACATAATCATATACTTTGTCTTTTCGGGATTTACTTCCAAACCTATCACTTTACTTGCTTCAAGTAAAATTTCCGTGTTTTCCTAATCGTTTGTGGATTTTCTCCTAACATTTTCACGTCATCCGCATAGACAAGAACCTGATGTAACCCGTTCAATTCCAAACCCTGTTTGTTATCCTGAACTTTCCTGATGGCATATTCTAGAGCGAAGTTAAAAAGTAAAGGTGATAGTGCATCTCCTTGCTTCAGCCCACAGTGAATTGGAAAAGCATGAGATAGAAATTGGCCTATACGTACTCTGCTGTAAGACTACAGAACCTTGCAATATATAATTTTTTACGCCTTGTATAATTATTTCTGGTATAACTTATAACACTAGTTTTCGCGTGCCCTGTCTTAGTGTAAAGAAAGACACTCGTATTTTCAGACTAGATGGCGTTGTTGTCTCACGAGGGCTGACCTGGGTCCAGACTGTCACACGATCACCGCCAGCACTCTGCCGCTGATAAGTCGAGGGATTATTGTGAATTAATTTGTGGTTCCCTAGAACTGTTTATAATGAGCAAACTTGTAGTTGCATCAAACTTTGCGTTCCGCCGGGACATTGCATTATTAACGCTATCAGCGGTCTCAGCGTCTGAAAGGCTTCCACGGCTTTTTATCCTTCCCACTCATCGCAACAAGTGAAGTCCGACTTGCGTAAGTGGATTACGGTCTTTGAGTCGGGAATGACGTAGAACTCATTTGTAGCCGGTGAATCGGAAGCCCCTGGCACTACAGTGAGTAGTAGGACTTGTCAATAATACATCGATCGCTAAACAGGAGAATCGTGAGTTCGTATTCAGTTCGTCATGAGAGGTCTCCGCTTTTATTTTCGCGTGTAATACAGTATAAGATAAAGTCTCGATGAATTAGTATTTAGTGTTTAGTATTTATTTATTTAACCTGGTAGAGATAAGGCCGTCAGGCCTTCTCTGCCCCTCTACCAGGGGATTACAACTATAACATGAACAATAAGATTATAATTAATGTTAAATTTACAATTACAATTACAATAAAAATTAAAGTACGACAAGATTACCTGATTAATGAAAGCTAGACATTTTATCATAGAAGTTAAGAACAAAGAATATTTTTGTATTTACTGAATTACAAATTAAACCTACAATAACAAAATTCTATAGTGATGAAATTACCGGATATTGAAATATTTTGTGATATATTAAGAGAACTATTTACAAGAAACCATGTCTGAACGAGTCTCAATTAGTGACCAAGTGCCTAGTAAGTTTGCGTTTGAATTCAGTTTTATTTCGACAGTCCCTGATGCTAGCAGGTAACGAATTCCAGAGTTTTGGCAGGGCTATTGTGAAAGAGGATGAGTATGAGGAGGTGCGATGGGATGGTATTGTTAGTATTGTTTCATGGCGAGAGCGTGTGTTCAGATTGTGGTGGGAAGAAAGGTAAGTGAAGCCAGACGACAGGTACGAAGGAATAGAAGAGTTCAAGATTTCGAAGAGAAAGAGAAGTGAATGTAAATTTCTTTTCTTATCTAGTTTAAGCCAACCTATTGTTTCCAGGGATGGGGTAATATGATCATATTTACGAACATTGCTTACAAAACGTACACACAAATTATGAGCACGTTGAAGTTTCGTTTTGTTGTTGCTGGAAAGGTCAGTCAGTAAAATGTCAGCATAGTCAAAATAGGGAAATACAAGGGTCTGCACAAGGACTTTTTTTAAGCAAGAGGGGAGATGAACATTTATCCTTTTTAGCATATGGATAATAGAACATACTTTTCTGCAGGTTTCTGTGATTTGCTTGTCCCAGTTGAGATTATTATCCATGTGAATGCCAAGATTTTTTACAAGAACTGAAAGGGATGTTGCACTGTACTTACTTTAATTAAATGTCGAGGTGCTTTACAGTGTCGGTTTGCCGTTTGTGTCCTAATATGATTGCTTGTGTCTTTCCAGGATTGATATTAAGATGGAATTTACTGATTATCATGCTATATAGGGTATCCAAAAATTCGAGCAAACAAACTACGTCGTTAATTTATTTTCAAGTTCGTTATTTTAAGACACTTTATCAACTGCTACGATTATCTAGTGCAGTGTTGCCAAAGCAAGCGCGTTTTTTCTGACCCTGACGTCGTGCGCGGGCATCAAGCGCTAAGTATGGAAAGGGCAAGGATTATGTATATGAATAAGGCGCCTGTTGGATTAAGAAAACAGTGGTGTATAAACTTCAAACAGAACGTGAATTTTATGTCGTCATTTTTATATGGCTATTTGCTGTTTGATATTTTCTATACTGTCTGTAAACACAAGGTACTAATACCAGTTTCTTAATAGGCTTATTGCAGTTAATAACATAATAAAGAGTTAAGAAGGAATATTCACATAAATTTCACAGTAGTAGTAAAACTATACTATATTAAGTGAATGAAACATCATTCATAAAGAAAGTGATACCCCAAAGAAAGAGATTGAGTATGACATGATAAGTTGGAATTGATATTGATGGTATCTTTAGCCTTATAAAAGTAATCAATAAACTAATCAAAACAATATTACCAGGGAAAGGGATTTGGAGTATTATAACGAATGGTGAAACGTAGTATAGATATTCGTAGCTCAGTGACTGTCAAGCGAGCTGCATGGACGAGTACAGTCCACTTCATACAAACTTACACGCAACGTGCTGTAAACGTATTTCTGAATAAACAAATGCAATAGTTTAATGACATATAGTGACCTACATACATAATCTGCATTCCTTTTTTAACTATATGTGCTTTTCTTGGCAACGCACAAGACACCAATAAACAACATTACAAATATACATAGTTAAATATCAACCTCTGCGTCCTCGCGTGTCAGTGGAAATATTGATGGTTGATAGACAGTTGTCTTCTGTATGGAACTCGCCTCTGAATATGTGTGTTTTTCTGTCAGGAGCGTGTTAAATTAAAACCTTTTTTACAATATTATGAAATATGATAATATGTATACAACGTATACTGCAGTATTTAAAATATATCTAATATACTACAATATTTACAATATAGCCTAATACAGTATCATTAAATATTGAACAAAATGTAGAACAAAACGAAATGGCATTTTCAATTTATGCTATGTTTTGTTGATGAAACAATTATTCCTGCAGTGCCTTATTATAATAAATTGTAAATATTATTTTCAAATTTTCAAAATACAACTTTGCTCTGTTGCAAGGAAGGAAATTTTTTAACATCGCTCTACATCTAGGAGAGGCAATTGGAAAGTACTTGAAACAAGATACGTCAATTAAATTCACATGTTGAATGACGTCATTGACAAATCCTTGAAGTACATCTGAAATGTAAAATACCGTACCCATCATTTTTAATCAAACCCCTGTTCATTTTTTCAACAACACGTTTTCCTATTTCACCTTCTACTGCACTCAGTTTATTTACAATAGTCCTCATCATATTTATTTGCTCAACTAGTTCCACTCCTGACTTTTCTAATTGAATAATGGCATCCTGTAAATATCCTAAATTTGGCTTAATATCCATGACTTCTCTTTTGATTGTTCTATCATTTTGCAGTTCCTGATGTATTTGAATCGCAGCGGCATCATCGGGATCGACTACTTTCTTCACAGATTAGAGGTGATGTGCGTAATAATTGCAAGCTTCTAACCATGACCCCCAGCTCTTAAGAACTGGATATGGGGGAAGCGACAATTTTATTTAGGGAATTGTTTCCTGAATTTTGATACTCGATCTGGAGCTTTTACAAATATAGCCTTTCAATTTTGTATTGTTAGTTGGTTTCACTTTCGGCATTGTACCTGCACTTCACTACTCTGAACTGCAAACCTGCATGTTGAGGTTCTTATGCGACAACTGTCCCGTTCACTTGTTGTTGACGTGCGAGTATGTCATGGAGGGGAGGCCTTGGTATAAAGGGTTGTAAACAAATGGCTGTGTAGATGCGAATACTAGCTTTTACTACTCCAAATTCCGTTCCCTAAATATTACAGTATAAAGCAAAGTTATCTAAGTATATGTTTCAACTGTAACTAATATTCCGTAACAAAACTCTTATTGCATTATGCTTTTAAGGTGATATTGGTGAGCAACTTCCTATCATTAGAATATTAAATTATTTTTTTCGAAACCTGCTGAAACTATAGAGCTGACATTTTTAAAACACATGGGCACATATATTTTGCTTATAATGTAACAATAGTTGCTTAGTTAATTCATTTTCCATGCGAACATATTCAAAATGTTCAATACCTATCTTCAGTAATACATATTTACGATATATTAGATTTACGAAAACATTGTTTCAGTGCCTGTAAGGTTACTAAATAAACATAGCTGAAAATTTCACCTTTCTGAAAAAAAGTTGAGAAAATACTGCTTTTGAATAAAAAGGAAACTCGTGAAAAATGAGCATTAAAATTGAAACTTACATTCTTATAATGCACTTATACTTCTCACACAAATCTAAAAATTAACATGGACACAGTTTTAATAAGTTCTCTTCCCTTTATTCATTGAATCAGTGCTGGCCATCCCTGTATATAGCTCCACCAAGCGGCATATACCACCTCTTTCGTCTGTCTCTTTCCATTCCGCTGTAAAGCGGTCAGGCTCTCCTGAGCTCTAAAGCGCGCGCTTGCCCGTATGGGCATCATTTGACATGACTGCTCTACAGTGCATGAGGATTAAGTTGGCGTGATTTCTACTGTACTTGTCTGAGGTCCTTGTCTACCGACTGCCACCAGATGTGACGGGCAAGAGGTTTCCTTTTTTACAATTCTTGGAATGCCCTTCCTCCTCCCTTCTCCCTTCACACTTTTGCAAACCCAATTAGTGGATCTCTCAGTGGCGTCTCGGGGTTGTTCGAGTTCATTAGTTAGTAGTATTTTGTGAATAGTGAAGTGAGATTGTATCTTTTTTTTATTGGGTTATTTTACGATGCTGTATCAACATCTCCGGTTATTTAGCGTCTGAATGAAATGAAAGTGACAATGCCGGTGAAATGAGTCCGGGGTCCACCACCGAAAGTTACCCAGCATTTGCTCGTATTGGGTTGAGGGAAAACCTCGAAAAAAAAAACCTCAACCAGGTAACTTGCCCCGACCGGGATTCGAACCCGGGCCACCTGGTTTCGCGGCCAGACGCGCTGACCGTTACTCCACAGGTGTGGACGAGTTTGTATCTTGTTGTACCAATTTAGTATAATATAATTCACAAATTAAAATGTTTTCGGAGATACATGGTTTCACTGTTACCTTAAATATTGTAATGAGTGTTGTGCTCTTGTATTTAATAATAATGGTAGGCAATATGGGAATACGCGGGAAAGCCTTGAAGTCGGACGGTATGAACATGGTTATTAATGCACATAAATTCTTTACTGGAGAATATGCGGAAAACAAACAATATCTGTGCCGAGTTTTATCGAAAGTACTGCTGCAGTGACAGATATATCATCTCGTGGTGTTAATAGGATTAAAATAGAAAAAAACAAACAAAAAAACCAAAAGGAACGCTAGAAAGCGGAAGCGGAAGTGTGCTGCGAACTTCAGGAAAGAAACGCCCGAACAGAACTCTTAAAAAACGTGCGTAACAGGTTAAAAATGAGCGCACTTGCAAAAGTGACGAAAGAAAATTTGAGGAAGGCCTGTGAACGCATAGAAAATGTTGAAAAATTTTATTGGGCGAAGGATGGACTTGTAGATGGAAATTTATTATTCGTTCGTAATCAATTTGGACGACACGGACACGGACGAACTTTCTGGCGGAGTGGAGTCAGAATTTGAAGAGGAAGAGAATGCCGCCACTGGTAACTCGTGGTCGTTTGAAGGAGTGTCGTCCATCATAAATGAGGGTAGAGATGGTGAGCATTATCTCTCTTTCTAAAAGGGACTAGACAAGTAAATCCTCATGGACTGTAAGGTTAAACCTAACCATTTTCCATTTTCCCTCTATTACTACTGACCATATGCCAGTGGATTATAATGATTTTCTAATTGTCAGGATGAGTTTTCTTGTGCCTATTTTGTTTCGAATTTCTATATTGACAGATACAACAACTGGCATGTACTTTCTAACTTACATTGACAGCATCGTTTGCCTTTGAAAAAGCTCATGAAACGAAAGTTGCTAGCGAGTAACTCAATTGATAATATTAATATTAATAAATAATACAGAAACTCTTGGTCACGTGTTGGGCTTTTGTCGGAAAGGAGAGTTATTGCGTAACAACAGGCATCATAGAGTCCGTGGAGCTATTGTCTGTCTTCTTCGGAACAAGGGTTGGAAGTCATGAAGAGGTCAACTGCATTTAACAGAAGAGCGGATGTAAGGAACTATCTACTCTTCAAGGAACGACCACTCATATAAATTGAGGGAAAGAAGACAGAGGACAGACACTGGAAAGTTTTCTTTTCTCAATCGTACTATCGGATTATGCTTTTAGGTGATATTGGTGAGCAACTTTCAGCTATCAGAATATTAAATTATCTCGAAATCTGCTGAAGCTATAGAGCTGCCGTTTTACCAACACATAGGCACATATCTTTTGTTTGTGATGTAACAGTAGTTGCTTTGTTAATTCATTTCCTTAAAAACATTTTCCATGCGAATATTTTCAAACGTTTTAATACACTATCTTCAGTAATACGTATTTACGGCATATTAGATTTACGAAAACATTGTTTTAGTGCCTGTCAGACTACTAAACAAACATACCTGAAAATTTCACTTTTCTGTTAAAAAAAGTTGAGAAAATATTCCTTTTGAATAAAAACAGCAAACTTGTGAAAAATGAGCATTAAAATTAAAACTTACATTCTTATAATGCACTTATACTTCTCACACAAATCTAAAAATTAACATGGACACAGTTTTAATAAGTTCTCTTCCCTTTATCCATTGAATCAGTGCTGGCCATCCCTGAATATAGCTCGACCAAGCGGCATATACTACCTCACTCGTCTATCTCTTTCCTTTCCGCTGTAAAGCGGTCAGGCGTTCCTGGGCTCTAAAGCGCGCTTGCGTCAATGGGCACCAGTTGATATGACTGATCTAGCGTCTGAATGAGATGGAGGTTATAATACTAGCGAAATGAGTCCAGAGTCCAGCGCCGAAAGTTATCCAGCATTTACTCTTAATGAGTTGAGGGAAAACCTCTGAAAAGCCTCAACCAGGTAACTTGAGGAGAGGCTCGTGACAGGAAAGTTTGAGTTTGGCGCATGCCCGGATCTTTCGTGCAGTGCCTGCGTGATCTTTACCTGAATTTATTTTCGCGTGTACATTACAGATCAAATCAAGAAGATTCCTTTATGCTCCGGTTACACATCTTGCATATGCGAAGGTTAGGTTTGGTTAGTTTAGGTTTTTATTAATCAAGTCCCCATATTCCGCGCATACGCAGACAGACAAGATGATCCTGTCGTGGGCCGCACGTGATAATTCGTCTCAACCAGGATTTAACCCGTGTCCGCTCGTTCCATGGTCAGGCATGGTAACCGTTACAACGGTAGACAAACTACCTCGGTGAATCCTCTACGAAAATAGAGACGAAAATGTTTGTGACGAAATTTCGTCCAAAGGAATTGAAGAGGTGAATTCTAAAGTATCGTGTCTTTATTACCATTAAGGCTTAAGGACCTTACTAATAGACGGTAATTATACACAGTATTTAAAGGGTGTAAATGATATGTTGTTATTGAAGTGTTGTATCAGTGAAGAATTACGTTGTGTCAGTGAAGTGTGTTGTATCAGTGAAGTGTGTTGTCAGTGAAGTGTGCTGTGTAAAACGTGTTCCTGTCAGTGAAGCTTTATAGTTTATAGTGGCAGTGCATAGTATTTGAACAGTGAAATGCTTTTGAAGTGTTAGTGAAATCAGGATAGAATCAGTGAAATGTGTCGTAGTTCCATTGCAGTGAGTTAGTTGACAGCGAAATGAGTGTAATTTGAAAGGTACTTGTGCAGATATGAACATATCATACTCGTGGGTTTTAGTTCGATCTTAGTTTTAAGATACAAATTAGTTTTATTTCAAATGTTATTTTAAGTGATCGTTTCATTTAATTCAGTATATTCCCTGTTGTTATTATTATTATTATTATTATTATTATTATTATTATTATTATTATTATTATTTATTAGTATTATTATTAACTGTATTTTTAATTAATAAGTTTATTATTGTCATTATTGAGTGTAATTGGTTACCACTGCCACCGGGTATATACCCATTGCAGTGTGAATAAATACATACATACATTAAGTACGAGAAAATTCGTACCGGCACCGGGAATCGAACCCAGGACGTCTCAGCTGTGCGCGCTGAGTGCTCTTAACCAACTGAGCGATGCCGGGACACGATTTTAATGTTAATGTTAATGTTAACAGTTTTCAGAAACTGTTGTTGAATATGGCCATAAAGTCATGTAATATGCGCTCCTGTATATATATGACGTGTATCGTCTTAAATGCAGGTAGCAAGGCCGTAACATAATACTACGAGAGGAGTTCGGCCTGCGTCGTGGATCGTGTCCCGTCATGGCTCAGTTGATTAAGAGCACTCAGCGCGCACAGCTGAGAGGTCCTGGGTTCGATTCCCGGTGCCGGTACGAATTTTTGTCGTACTTAATGGTAATAAAACAAACTGACTAGTTCACACAAGTCATGTAATATGCAATGAGGTGGGCGAGACTTCATTCATATTCGATACATATCGTGTCTTTTTTTTTTTAGGTTTTAACTTGTTTATGTAACTGTGTAAGTTTATTTAACAGGCTCTCCTAAGTCTTGACTTAGATCCGTTTGAAAAAACATATGCAGACAATAGGGGCGTCACATTTATTTTACAAGTTTTTGTCATTTTTCTCACAACTTGTCATTTGATCTTATGGCTAGTTTGGAAGCTACCTCTTCAATTCTAGTTGCACAATTGGACAACGCTGTACAACATAGCATGCATTATTAACCTACTGCAATGTAATTTTGCTATATTTATCGTTATAACTAGCAATCGAACTATGATAAGAAATAGATAAACAATAATTTAATACAAAGTTATGAAGGAACATAATGTAACAGAAACAATTCGTGCATTACAGTAAGATTATTGAAATAAAACATTAAAAGTAAATTGAAAAAAGAGGGAGGTTGGTTGAACCAATATTTCGTTCTAAAGCAGCGTACGAATTCTTGAGTTACGATTACAGAAGTAACATTTATTTTCAAAATACTGTGTTGCCATATTGTGCAATTAAAGATACTTCGAACGTAATTTTGTCACAAACTTTTTCGTTTTTATTTTCATCCAAGATTTACTTATAGTTCGCGTGATCTTATTTTGCTATATTGGAGTCAAGTTTGGCAGATTTAAACCAGATCGAGATCGCTGGATTTTTAAGGGCTATAAATTTTCGTATCAAGATTACCTTCAAAAGGATTTTTGGTTTGAATTGCTTTAGTTTGGTTTAGTTCGGTTCGGTTCCATTTAGTTTTTGGTTTGGTTTGGTGTGATTTGTTTGGTTTAGACTGGTTGGGTTTGTTGGTTTGCTTCATTTGGTTTTTTGATTGGTTGGGTTGCTTGGTTCGGTTTGTTGTGTTCGTGTGGATGTTGATTGAGTTGGTTTGGTTGGATAGATTTGTTTTGTTTGCTTGGTTGCTTTGGTTTGGTTTGTTTTTTTTTGTTGGTTGGTTGACTTGGTTTCTTTTTTTGATCGGTTTGGCTGGTTTGATTTTTTGGTTGGTTCGTTAACTTGGTTTGGTTGGCTGGATATGCTTGGACGGGACGGGACGGGACGGGACGGGACGGGACGGGGAATCATGACGACCTAGTACTTAGACTGCACTGTGATCAAATTGTGCTTACCCCCAGCTAGTCGTATTTGCACCCACTCCGGTCAACTGCGCTAAGGCACGTTGTGTATCTAATGTGCATGCAGGAAGCCCCACATATGCCTGGAAGCTGCTCGCACGACGCCGGCCATTGATCGAAAAAAATAAAACAGCTGCGAAATTTTCCGTTGCAAGTGTCACTATTGATTTTTCAATGAAAAACTCCAAGTGTAATAGGGACTCGAAACTAAACACGAACCCGGACCGTCTGCGTGGCAGGCTGATGATCTTTGTCACAAAGAGAGAAGTAAATTCGGACTTCCGTGTTGTAGATTTACAGCTCGTAAAAGAATCGTGTATGTATTTATTCACACTGCAATGGGTGTATACCCGGTGGCAGTGGTAACTAATTACACTAAATAATGACAATAATAAACATACCTAATAAAAACAATAATTAATCATAATGATAAATAATAATAATAACAGAGAGCATCCTAAATTAAATGAAGCACGATCACTTAAAATAACATTTAAAGTAAATCTAATTTGTATCTTAACCCTAAGTTCGAACTAAGACCCACGAGTTTGATAGGTTCATACCTGACAAGTACCTTTCAGCACTACACTTATTTCGCTGTCAACTCACTCACTGCACTGATTCTATCTGATTTCACTAACACTTCAAAACCATTTCACTGTTCAAATACTTTGCACAGCCACTATGAACTGTAGAACTTCACTGACACACACTTCACTTACACAAGAGACTTCACTGACACTACACACTTCGCTGACACAACATACTTCTTCACTGATACAACAAATCAAATAACAAATATCAATTACACCCTTCAAATAGTGTGTATAATATACTGTTGTCTATTAGTAAAGACCTTAAGCCTATTTTAAATATATTTTTGGTTATTGGTAAAGCCTTTAGTAAGTCTGCAGGTAAAGCATTCCAGTCCCTGATAGTACGATTGAGAAAAGAAAACTTTCCAGTGTCCATCCTCTGTCTTCTTTCCCTCAATTTATACGTATGAGTGGTCGTTCCTTGAAGAGTAATTTGGCGGTTGCAACCTATATTTTATTTCTCTCCAGGCAGGCTCACCTCTATATTATGTCTGTAAATGAAATAAAAATCGACAAATGTTACAAAATTCTAGAAGAGGTGCTAAGAAAAGCGACTGAGGGCTAAGTTTTCTTCCACTATTCCATTCTCGTAGCTAATTGTCGACGGGATCGAAGTCGTCACTTAACTGAGGTACGTTTTGGCTAAACAGCAAAAAATTTAGCCTCGGTATGTTAACATTTTGAACACCCAGTTAGCGACGAAATAGAATTTTATATGGAGTTTGTTTAGGGAAGCTTTTCTCTTGAACTATTAAGCGAAAGAACAGAGCTGGTCTTCGACAATCGCACGCGTTACCATTAGCCATCCACTCTCACGGTTAGAGCGCTGTTTGTGATGATCAGGGTCAACATAGAGGAAAATTGGTGAAATTGGTTGATCAACCAATCAATACAAGTAAACACACACCTGGACTGGAAGCAGTTTAAATTGTTTTAGTAAGCCTGTGTGAAAAGGTAATTAACGGCGGCTTTGTACACGAATTTATTGCTTTCACCTCTGAGTTGTACAAATATTGTGTTTATATTTCCAGTACTGTGAAAGCATAGGCGCGAAAATGAAAAGAAATGATATCATAGCAAATCTTGTTTTGCACCAAAGATTCTATGATTATTTCTTCAATGTTAGAACTGGCACAAACAAATCATCTCAGTCCATCAGGTGATTATCGGTGAATCGATCATTTTGCCCATGGATCTGCCCGTCAGCGAGTCGGTAAAGCCTCGTTCACACTTTTCAAGTAACTTGAATTCAAGTCACTTGAAAAACGAACTTGAATAGTGTGAACTACAGACGTGGACAAATTATTAGCAAAATTGAAGATTTTTATTATATATTTTACAAAATATGATTTTTCAATTTGGACTACAGTTGACATTTTTGTGAATTTCCAAATAATTAGCCAAATTGAAGATTCGTATTGTATATTTTTCAAAATTTAACTCCTCAATTTGGACTACATTGGATACATTTGCATATTGACAAATTATTACCAAAACTGAAAGTTTTTATTGTATATTTTTATAAAATTCGATTCTTCAATTTGGACTACAGTTAACATTTTGGATATTTCCAAATTATTAGCAAAACTGAAGATATTTGTTTTATATTTTTACAAAATTTGACTCTTCAATCCAGTTGAAATTTTTGCTAATTTACAAATTATTAGCAAAATTGAAGATTTTATTATATATTTTTACAAAACTTGACTCTTCAATTTAAACTACAGTTGACATTTTGCATATTTCTGTCTACTGTAATGATGGAAATATGCAAAAATTGTCACTGTAGTTTAAATTGAAAAGTCAAATTTTGTAAACAGAATTATCATAAAAATCGTCATTTTGTTAATAATTTGTCCACGTCTGTATGTTTCAAGTTGACTTGAAATCAATTAACGGCTTGAATTCAAGTTTCAAGTGAAGTTGGATCCCTTTCTACTTTTTATTTGACTTGAAGGGATACTTGAAAAGTGTGAACGTCACTTGATAACTTGAATTCAAGGAGAAAAGCGCGGGAATTTAAATTAACAACTGTTTTAAGAGCGTTAAATTAACAGCTGATTGTTTTTCAGTTCTACTAGGAACGTAAAAATAATAGGAAACAGCAGTAAGTGAAATAATGACCAAATATTTGAGTTTCTGAAGGCCTGCGGATTATAGAAACTGCAAAGTTTCGTAATAAAAATGCAGAGGAAGCTGCCAAGGAAGGAAGAGTTCATTGTAGAACGGAACAGCAGAGATTTTAACGTGAACACAGATGAGATAGCCTATGAAAGGCAATAATAAAAACCATTAAACTGTAGATAGAGAAGAAGTGAGGAAGATAAGAGAGATTAAGAAAAGAAGAGCGTTGCTTGAAGGGATGATATTTATCGCCGAAACTGGCATGATGGCAGTGTGGTTGATAGATTTTTTTTTTGGGAACTGTAACAGCTTCAAGATAATCATTTTCAATAATGGTAAATCAGATCTGCTTATATTTTATTACATTTGCGATAAGAATTATTAAATCTGCTTGAAGATTTCACTTATTCTATTTGTAATGGTCAATGGTCGTGTATTCCTCTTACTAATCTAATTCCTAACCCATACTGAACAACGCGTCTTCCATTTCTTCAATATATTTATCATTTCCCTGGCACGGAGGTTTGCTACTCTAGAAATTCCTAATTGCACAACATCCATCGACGCCATTTTATCCTACTTGAAAACAAAATAACTTGAATATGTCTGAACTGAGACTTGAATTCAGGTTACTTGAAATCACGTGATTTGAAAAGTGTGAACGAGGCTTAAGCTAGTCCACGAGTCGATAATCCAGTCAGCGAGTCTATGAGGGAGTAAGTGAGTCAGTCAGCGAGGCAGTGGGCCAATCAGCAAGTTAATCTACTCATTAGTCTGTCAATCTGTCCGTCAGCTGACGGCTTCTCTCCAAAGAAAACATGAGTTCGATTCAGGTTAGATTTTCTCCAACCTTGAGGTGAATGCCACGTAATCTATGACGAATTCTCGACCTCATCTCTCCAAATACCATCTCACTATCACCAATCTCATCGACGCTAAATAACCTCGTAGTTGATACAGCGTCGTTAAATTACCCACAAAAAATCAAGTTAGGTTGTATTACTGTCTGATCCGTTTGGGTATGGTGTAATAAAAGTTTCTGGTACAGTGAAAATTTCGGTTTTTTTCTAATATTTGATGATAAATATCACATTTTAAGTCAAATTAATATTAAAGGATTGCATCACACCACAATCAAGTAGTACCAACTCCTACACCCTTAAAATTTGGTCATGGTTCCTGAGAAAATGGAAATTAACAAGAGAATAATTTTAACATACTGTTACAGAAACTTTTGTTACACTCTGTATAATATTAATTTATTATTATAAAGCTATTATGATAGTAGGAAAAATTTTTTGCTGGTTATATTATGATTAAAAGATGGGAGTTTCCATATATAACAATCAACAAAGCATAATCTGAAAGGACAAATGAAAACGTAGATAATTAAAATGGCTACTACATATCAACAGCGGATACAATGTGTTCTTTGGTATGCTAAATTTGAGAATGCTAAAAGAGTTCAAACGGAATTTCGACGTGAGTATGGTGTGCGTAATGTACCCAAATACGATTCCATAATGTTGTGGTATCGAACATTTGTAGAAACAGGTTCTGTGTTAAAAAACATGCAGAAGGTCGCAGGCGAAACCCAGTACGAGAAGCAGCAATCTCTTGGCTTGGCCCCCGAACTCCCCAGACCTAAGCCCTCTTGACGTATTCGTGTGGGTTTTTGTTAAAGACATTGTCTATTCACAGAAACCCAGGAACATTGATGATCTGAGAGTAAAATTTACTCAAGCTTCTCAACAAATTACCCCTCTTGTGTAGGTCCGGTGTTCGATCCCAGGTGGTAACAGGATTTTTTCTCGTTGCCAAACTTTCAGAACGGCTCCGAGGTTCACTCAGCCTCCTATAAAATTGAGTACAGGGTCTTTTCCGGGGGTAAAAGGCGGTCAGAGCCTGGTGCCGACCACACCACCTCATTCTAGTGCCGAGGTCATGGAAATCATGGGGCTCTACCTCCATGCCCCCCCAAGTGCCTTCACGGCGTGTTACGGGGATACCTTTACTTTGCTTTTACCCCTCTTGTGTTACAACGGACATGGGCTGAATTGCATCACCGTTATGAGTTGTGCAGGGTGCGCAATGGGAGTCATGTTGAGCTCTGAGGAATCTCCCATCTTTCAGTGTTGTGTGCAGAAAGTTTCAACAAATAAAGTTCAGTTGTAAATGTTTTACGGTGTTTTTATTTTATCCATACCCAAACGGATCACCCTGTAGATTTGTGATGAAAGAGCTGAGAGTTAAGTTCTCTCCCAGTGTCCTGTTTTTCCTCCACTATGTCTTTATTATCATGGTGATATCATCTCATCGCGTCTGAGCACTATAAAAGTTTAAAAAATAATAAATGGATTACCCAACAAATCTAATTTATACAGATTTTAATGTATTAACTATTGAAGAAATTTATAAATATAGTTTACTAACTTACTACCACAGAAATCAAATAAAACATAAACCTAATCGACATGAATATCGTACTCGAAGACAAAAGTCTACTTTCCCATTAATTGAGCCCAAATGTCATACAAGTGCAGCTCTTAAACATGGTGCTAGTTTCGGCCCAAGACTTTATAATAAAATTACAAACCATTTTCAAATTTGAAATATTTTAAAATTGAAGCTTTTAAAAAAGAAATTTGTAAAATTATCCATGATATATAATATTAACAAATATATTTTGTGCGAGATCGTGCGTATTTGCTTGGTTTCCGCACAAAACCAATCAGCGGAAAGTCTAAAATTCCACATTCAGTATTCCCAACCTAACACACATAACAATTTCCCTCTTCTTACCGCTTAAGTAACATATTCATTTTACTGCTTTAGGCTTTTAATATATTATTTTTAAAGGCGTTCAATATAGTAATAATTATAAATTGGAAACTTACCACTGCAATTTCACCTAAATTGTATTGTTAATTATTGTTTTTAAATATTTGCAAAAATTAAGTAAATTCTACAACTCCACTAAAGTTACTCCATTCGTGATGCAAGTAACATTAAGGAAGCCGTGAAAAATCAAGAAGATTCCATAGTCTGGGGAAAAAGACAGGCGTATATCACGGCCTGCTGGAGTATAGTAAACACAGAAACTATTTTAAAGCAACAATGTTGAAGATAGATATTTTTGTTTTGCAAATTTGCCGTCATTGAACAGAAACCAAGATGGAGATTTCATTGCAACTAATTAGAAATTCCTCTTTCACGTATGTAATAAACGATCTTCGCACGAAATAATGTACGATACACGAGCGGTATGTTTTCTTTCAATTCTCGGAAATTAAAAAAGCTCAACTACGTTTCGCTTTTTCAAACTTTTCTTCGAACATGAAAACTTCAACATACCGCTCTTGTTACGCATATTACTATTTTTACCTTTTATTTCTGTCGACTATATTCATGTTTTTATTGAATGTCACTGACTTCTGTCTGATTGTCAATTTATATTAAATGTGTATTTTTCTCTCTTTTTCTCTTTCTTCTTTATTTTTGCTCTTGTGTTGTTATTTATTGGTTTGAATTAAGTTAGTTACTGTATTTAGTAAACTGTCCTTGTAAATTTTATGTTATATTATTGACTAAGACCACACCGTACACGAGCCTGGCTCTTACTGTAGTGGCTAGAAAAACTGTTGTTTTATAAAAATTAATTTGTACTCACTAGCTAGCTAGTTAAACAAATCTATAAAATCTATAAATGTTATTGGTATTTTCTAACTACATTCGCGTGTAGGCTACTTATTCTTTGGAAGAGTAGATAGTTTTATGTTTTATAACTAAATAATATTTCAGCGGTAGTGAATTATGGATTCATTCTTTGGGAAAGTGTATCATTAAGGGGAGAGGATGGTATTTTTAAAACGTTTTTCCTATTTGGTGTAAAATATTAATTTTTTGCATGTAGAGAGCTCATAGCTGTGGCAACTCGACCAAATAAAAATATTTAAAAAAAATTATTTGGGGGCCCAAATTTAAAAAAACAAAATACCCAATGCAGGATTGTACTAAAACCGATATATCTAAACCGTTTTTAAAGATAGATTCAAACGGTTTTTTGCAATGTATTTGCAAAAGCATATTCTACAAACTGTCTGTAACAGAATTTTGATATTAGTCCCTACGTTTGTAAAATAAACAATTCAAATTTAATAACAATTTTCTGATTTCCTTTCTTGGAAACAAACGGAAGTATTTTTAGAATGAAATCAATTAACAAAATTCTGTTGAAGAGACAAGTTTCCTAATAGTCTAAAGAATGTGTGTTCTAAATTTCATGCATTATCTTTAATAGTTCAGAAATTATATCCATTTTTGTCTGGCAATGTAGCAAAAAAAAAATGAAGTTACTGGATACCGATAAAAGTGGGCGTGTGATTTAAAAATCCATAGCGCAGGAAGTTTAAAAATGACGTCTCAACATCCGATAAGGGCACAAATACCCACAAAATATTATGCAATGCATTCCACACATATCAAAGGGTACTTTAAAGAAAAAAAAAATTTTGAAAATTTAATTTACCGGAAACAACAATAAAAGTGGGCAAGTGATTTAAAAATCCATAACGCAGGAAGTTTAAAAATGGCAACTCATCCTCCGATAAGAGTACAAATACCCACAAAATGTTATGCTATTGTGACAGCGACGTGAGATTCGAACTCACGACCAGCGTCCCGCAAGAGAGCAGACCGCGCGTGAGCCGACGCGGGCTTCATGGAGCACTTTGGGATGGCGCGCGGCGGAGAGAAGTAAGGGGAAAGGGCCTACGTGGCGAGGGAGTTTGCGCGCGCATCTTCTGCTTGCCTAGAGAGGCCGAGAAATCCGTCGAAGTGGAAGACTCGCGAATTCGAACTTTCGAGGCTACGTCGCTGTGGTTATAAATTACGGTCGCGAAGGAACGACAGCAGTTTTCAGTTGATTAATCAGCCAGTCAGTGACTAAGCCAGAGCAAGCAAGCCAGTCTTGTGTACCGGAGTTCGACTCGAGTGTGCGTCCGCAACTGTTGTCAGCATCCGAGGACCTGAGTTCGAGTTCAGTGAACTGTCTCTGAAGGTCTGTGGTTCGAGATTCTGTGAACTCGAGTGACTGAGCTAGAAGAACTGTGAACTGAGAACTGACAGTTCTGATTTGTAAATAGTGCTTTGTAAATATTAGTTAAGATTAACAGTTCATTGTTGTTCGTAATAGTCCAAGTAAATTGACATTGCCGTCAGTGGAGTGCTATAACGAATGCTGTGTTGAGTGAAAATCCTATTGTTGACGAGAGCGTTAAGGTGAATTGTAGAAAGGAATTATTGTTGGAAGAATAAAATCCTATTGTTGAGTGAAAAAAAATCACACTATGCATTCCACACATATCACAGAGTATTTTAAAGAATTTTGTTTTGAAAATTTACTCATTTTTCACCAAAAAAAATACCATCCTCTCCCCTTAATTAGCGCTGCAATGACAGTCAACAGGAACTCGACTCACCCCCTGAAAGATCGAGTAGTTGTTTTGTTAATTAAACGGTACTTCAATTGCAGAGAGTTACAGACTACACTCATTCTTCAGAAGAGAGAATAGTTGGATGGTTTATTAATTAAATAGTGCTTCAATCACAGTGAATTAGACACTCATTTAGTAAACTAGCGAGGTAGTTTCGAAGGGAAAGTTTTATGTACGTCCTTTATTCTCTTGCGTCTCCCACGCTCAGACTGGGAAGTTGAGAACTCTGTAATGAGAAATTCCTATTTGGGTGCCGATATATGCACGCCTGACGAGCACATAATCTTCGGCGTCGCAGTTGGTAGTTTGTTCCGAGGAATGCGATCGCAACACGCGTACTTGTGATTGGAAATAGTTGAAAGCGACAAGACGTATTATGCAGATCCGGTAAGTTGTGAGCTACACAAAATGGCTAAATTCCTAGCATTTCCATACAGATCGTCATCAAACGGTTCATGGACCTCATGCATCCCATCTTTACATTTATCCGATATTGTTAGGTTGATACATAAATTCGTAACGTTTTTTTAGTTAAATCAAAAATTGTTTATTTTGCGTAAACAAAATACATGAACTAGTCCGCACCTGTGGAGTAACGGTCAGCGCGTCTGGCCGCAAAACCAGGTGGCCCGGGTTCGAATCCCGGTGGGGACAAGTTACCTGGTTGAGGTTTTTCCGGGGTTTCCCTCAACCCAATACGAGCAAATCCTGGGTAACTTTCGGTGCTGGACCCCGGACTCATTTCACCCGCATTATCACCTTCATATCTTTTATTTTTTATTTTAGTAGGTTATTTTACGACGCTTTATCAACAGCTTAGGTTATTTAGCGTCTCAATGAGATGAAGGTGATAGTGACGGTGAAATGAGTCCAGGTCCAACACCGAAAGATACCTAGCATTTGCTCATATTGGGTTGAGGGAAAACCCCGGAAAAACCTCAACCAGATAACGTGGCCCGACCGGGAATCGAACCCGGGCCACCTGGTTCACCTTCATATCATTCAGACGCTAAATAACCTAGATGTTGATACAGCGTCGTAAAAAAAACAATAAAAAAATACATGAACTAATCAATAATATAACTTTCATTTCAAAACTTCTCAGTCTAAATAAGTATTTGTTTCAATTAAACTAAATTTAAACAAAAGCACTTCAATATAGACATTGAGAGGGAATTTGAAAACCATTGTTAATTGCATTTTAGGTTTTGCCCATATTCCACACCCCCTTTCAAATGTCATATGACACCCTTATATTTATTCATTCATTCATTCATTCATTGTTCTGCCCAAGGGAAGGTCTTTCACTGCAAACCCAGCTTTCTCCAGTCTTTCCTATTTTCTGTCTTCCTCTTTCTCTCCTCATATGAGCCATACAATATCGTAATGTCATCTATCATCTGGTATCTTCTTCTGCTCCGAACTCTTCTCCCATTCACCATTCCTTCCAGTGCATCCTTCAGTAGGCAGTTTCTTCTCAGCCTGTGATCCAACCAATTCCTTTTCCTCTTCCTCATCAGTTTCAGCATCATTCTTTCTTCATCCACTCTTTCCAACACAGATTCAGTTTACATCAAGAATCTTTTACCGTGGAAAATCTCATCATGCCATTTTTGCAGCTTTTCTTGTTAAAGATAAATGCGGTAGCTTCCCTTTGCTTTCCACAACCCCTACATTATCAGGTTTATAAAGAACTAGTGGTTTGTGCAGCAAATGCTGCTGCAAACTAAGTCCGTTAGACGTTCAAATAAAGTTTTTTCAAATTTATTTTCAATGAAGAATACTTGTCTTTTTGATAGTTATTTGCTTCCATATTAATGAAACATATTCCCTCTGAATGGATTTTTTTAGCCCAAATACTTTTTCTTGAACCTATCCAACTTCAGTTTTTGAGTTTCAACGCGAAAACGCAAGTATCAATGTCAGGATGATAGCAGTAGCTATTTCAGGTCATTGTGGATTGTAGGCAAAACTTAAAAAAAATTTCAGGTTTGCTAAGCTTTCGAACACTAGCATTTTCGTATAGCTGCTGCATGTAGAACTTGAAATGTAGAGCGTAAAATCATTTTATCCTTCTAAGAGATCTTGCTGAAATGATCTGGAGACTACAAAATTTTCTAGGCCTCTTATTTTATCAGTAAGTAATACCTTTTGATCTTTCCTCAGCAACTGTAATTTTTGTGCTCTCTCGAGCCAATACTGAAGACAATGACACATATCAATATCTACACTACACCGCCATTAAGTATATGAAAAAGACCCAACCCCACTGGGTTAATAAGTATAAAAATATTTGATTTTTAATAACAATATTATTATCTTACTTAAGTTTTGTAGTTATATATAGCAGCCACTCAGTAAATTATGGAAATGTAGATCTAAATTAAGATATTCTCTACATTTACTTACATAACCTCAAAACATTTCACTTTCATATCATCAATATAGCATCAATATTATGTACAATTAATTAAAAATAGATGCATCATGATATTAACTATAATAATATTTAATTTCTAATGGTAATAATGTCATCAAACCACCTCAAGTTTCGTAGATTTGAATATCCAATACACAGCTGTACTCAGAAAATTATACACTGCAGAATCAGTTTTTAATAATAAATTGAATTGACCTCTAAATATGTCGGCAATCCTGCAGGTCATGGCCTTCGTGTAATAGCCTATTGTTTATTGTAGTGTGTATTTTGTTCTGAAATTCAATCAAGTCGGCCGTGATTCAATAAAATTAGTTCTCAAAACTGACAACAAATGGATTTTGGAAAATAGGAAAATTATGTAGGAAAATTGACATTTCACTGAAAACTACTACCTTTCCGAAAAACTTTGGGTTCCAAGCTTCAAAATGAGGGGCCATTTATTAAAATCCGTTCAGCCGTTTTCCCGTAATTTTCATTACCAGTTCAAATTATATATATACATATATATACAATTATTTATACATTCATTTCTTTCACATCCTTTGCTTGCTGTCGTCGCCTAGCAACCTGGATTGTTATTGTTGATTAGAGCTGAAGAGAATAAAACTACGAGTAGAAAGGCTCTTGCTGATTACAGGTTATTTCAGACAGTAGCATAAATTAATATTAAGGGGAGTCTGTACACCGAAATTTTACAAAAAAGAATATAATTTTGGTTTTCATCGTTTTTCGTAGATTAATATGTGTGAAATGACATTTTTTATTTCTTCTTTCAGTCCTATCTTCAGAAAAATAAAATTATAATGTTTAGTAATTCTTAATGCAAAAAAATTGTTATAGATAATTTTTTCTCCTACTGCTAAGTGTAATTTTGAATTTATTTAGCCGGTTGTGTAGATAAAGGTATGTTACATATACCCTATTTTTTCTACATTTTGCATCTTTTATAACTTGTGAGAAAAGTACACCCAAAATTGAGGAATTTAACATTGTAAGATATAAAACTACTGTACACTCCCTTTATGGTATTGTTGAAGGATTTACTCTTTGCAATAAAGCTAGAGAGTTAATTAATATATTGCAGGATTATAAAAAAAACACATTCTACCAAAGCAATTGCACTTAGATATGGATACAGAGAGAAACAGAGAATGAGCTAAATGATCAGTCCAGCATGTGCACGAACCCCACACCACTGGTTGTAGTTTTCGTACCAAGTACCTCTCTTCCGACTCCTTACTTCTTAGGCAGTGTCTCTCTTGCAGGGTTGCCAGATTGGGCGAAAAGTCGCGGATTGGGCTACTCCGCAGCCCTGTTTGCGACTAATTCTTATTTCAGGCGATTTGCGAATTTTTGGGCTACTAGAAATTTTGGCGAGCGAAATTTGGGCGGATGGAAATTCCTTGCAATTTAAAAAAAAAAATCTTATCTTTTTCTTTCGTTTTTCTTTGAGTTTGTTTATATTTAAGATGACATGGATTTTCGATCTCTAAATTATTTATTTCTTCTAATAGCTTATACAATAATTGAAATACACGTGAATCACCATCCATGTTAAACCACAGTGTTACATCTCGACGTGCATTCGATGGGGCTTCCCCATCCCCACTCCGTCACTTACTTGAGGAGGTTCAAGTGTAGTATAGACTAGATACAGTGCAAGTTGCAACTTACGTTCAATTAATAGTTAGTTCGTGGGTTTAGGAAAGAAAAAGTTGACAGTTGATAAACTATTTTCCTGTGTTATTCGCTGTCGGTATGGATAAATAGTCTTAATATTAACTAATTGATAGTAATATGCGTTACAAGAGCGGTATGTTGAAGTTTTCATGTTCGAGGAAAAGTTTGAAAAAGCGAAACGTAGTTGATCTTTTTTAATTTCCGAGAATTGAAAGAAAACATACCGCTCGTGTATCGTACATTATTTTGTGCGAAGATCGTTTATTACATACGTGAAAGAGGAATTTCTAATTAGTTGCAATGAAATCTCCATCTTGGTTTCTGTTCAATGACGGCAAATTTGCAAAACAAATATATCTATCTTTAACATTGTTGCTTTAAAATGTTTTCTGTGTTTACTATACTCCAGCAGGCCGTGATACACGTCTGTCTTTTTTTTCCCCCCCCAGTCTATAAATGCGAACTTAACAAACGGCTTTCTTATATTACATGCATCACGAAATGTTGTAACTTTCGTGGAGTTGTAGAGTTTACTTAATTTTTGCAAATATTTAAAAACAATAATTAACAGTGCAATTTAGGTGAAATTGCAGTGGTAAGTTTCCAATTTATAATTATTACTATATTGAACGTCTCTAAAAATAATATGTTAAAAGCCTAAAGCAGTAAAATCAATATGTCACTTAAGCGGTAAGGAGAGGGAAATTGTTATGTGTATTAGTTTGGGAATACTGAATGTGGAATTTTAGACTTACCGCGAGTTGGTTTTGTGCTGAAACCAAGCAAATACGCACGATCTCGTACAAAAGTTATTTATTATTTTTATTGTGTGTATTTATTTACAAGTCTATGAACAGTGAGTTCATTATTGTCTCTTTCACACTGAGTATTGTAATATATCTCTCTGCGATATCATTAATAGTTTGTATAATTGCAATCGGAAAGTGGGAAAAGTGTACAGTAAGAACTGTCGAGTAGAACTAAGGGCACAAAAAGTAGACTTAAAAACATGTAGATTCGTCAAAATACAAACAAAATTCAGCGTCTATATTAAATATCAATATTGCATGCATTGCTTGAAAGATTAAAGTTGAAAGAAAAGTTGAACCGTGTAGATGCACTTTATGAGATATGAAAGAAGTACCAATTTCCTGAATTAATATTAACGAATCGAGAGATGTGTTATATATCTTCGCATTGTATCTGTTGTATGTATTATAACAGGATTTTTGTCTGTCATTAACAGGCTTCGAGACTTCGGACCCGATAGAGCAGTTCAGTGGGAAATCTGCATAACGGCGTACTGAATATCGTGGTAAAGCGTACAGTGGGTGGGGTACTGTAGAATGAATGCCAACAAATACGCAAAGGAAAACGCTCTGGATTTGAAGGTTCTGACGAATAATTTGGTTTTCATACAAACTGTGTCTGAAACTATTACACGGTTAGAAAAGTCAGAGCAAGAGATGCCGGAAGCCCTCAAATTAAATTAGAAAATGATGCAGAGAATTAATGAGACATCAAGTACACCGGTTACTGAACGTGTAAAACAGAAGTGGAAATCAATTTTATGTAAAACAACGGATATGGAACATTGTGTAATATAAACAGCAAATTAGTGGACATAGTCACCCGAGAATAAAGGACTGTCTCTTAGAGACTGCAATGATGTTAGGTTTTTTCATTTTGCTCCTATCACGTCTTGCGACGTAGAGCGCAGCTTTCTACAGTACAAACTTTGGCAGATAACCGAAAAAGATTTTCGTTTGAGACACTGAGAATTATCTTGTAGTACATTGCATTTCGGTACTGTAACTGCACTTCCTAAATTACGACCAATAGGATAAGTGAAAAAATTAAAATTGCTACATGCTTATTTCCACCATTAACATTGTGTATAATTAAACAGAAATGCTTATAAAAGACAGGAGAATAAATGCTTTTCACATTCTTTTGACATTATCATTGTGTAATGTATATTTACTTTCAGAATGTACATATGCGTGTTTCCACATACTACCGTACTCTACTCTAAATAGCAACGTTGTTACCTCAACACATCTCTATCTACCTGCAGCGAGTCAACAACCTATAGTGCATGCACAGTAAACTGATTGTATCGGGTCCAAAGTCTCGAAGCCTGGTCAATGTGAAATTAAAATTTTGGGCAATTTTTTACTCTAAAAGGCTACTTTTAAAGAAATAATTACGAATTTCCCTGAAAACAATCTGGCAACCCTGCTCGCTTATAATCAATTCCGTTCGAGTTCTGGTCACCGCTGTTCCAGGGTACTGAGGAACATTATATTTGTTAGAAAATTTCATGTTTACTACTTTTTAGTTACAAATGGGACACTTTAAAAGTAACTGGACCTCGTCCTTGGATCTGAAAAGATGTGTATTCTTTACCATGCATATAGCACAGCGGTTCTGCCACTTATCCCGATGCTGGAGCAGACGATGTTGATGGATATATTGCCGTTGTTATTATCGTCGTGTTGATACAGCTCTTGAGCCACTCGCTGCCCCCCTCCCCCCTCCACGGCCTTCATAATCGATGCAGCTCGCGACGAAATCTTTCAGTCCATGCTACAGCCGTACGTCTTACACTCAGCGACACAGTTAACAAAAAATAGGAAACGTATATTTTACCCGAGCTGTACGTTATTAAAACCCCTCCCCACCCCACTAACCCCTTTCATTCGAAACTTTAGAGACTGTATTATTTTCTCTCGATATTATATTTCGTCCTACAGTTTGATTCGTAATTAGCAATACGATGGAAATTCCAGAGCATTGGACTCAACCGCAGCTCAGTTAACTGATGCTTTCTTATCAGAAGACTACACAAAAGCTTGCAGTCTGGTTCTTTAACGAATCCATTCATAATAAACATCTTAGTTTTAAAACAGATAACAAAAGTACAACTAAATAATTGATTAAATGACGATCTTACTTGTTTTAATTGTGTAAGCATGTGCGGCTTACAGCTGTTTCGGTGCTTCTTCACACCATCCTCAGAGCAGCTGTAAGCAGTACATGCTTACACAATTAACACAAGTAAGATCGCCATTTAATCAATTATTTATATTCAAGTGTTAAAAGTAGTGTACGAAAGATTCAACATGGATTATGAAAGTACAACACTCTATGACTTTACATTTAGACAGGTAAGCATCGTTCCGTGGAAATAAAAGTTCGATTATTTTTATTATTTTTAAATAGAACTATTATTTTAAAATAGAGCTATAAATTATTGGAATGACCTACCTGCAGCGGTCTTTGAGGGCTATCCTTCTTTAAGGAGATTCTAGAATAACTTAAAACGCTGTGTAAAAAGTGTAAATTAAAATTAAGGTGACATGTATTTATTTAGCTTGACGAGTTACTCCCTTGGTTTGAATTGTAAGTTTAGTTTAAATGTAGTTCTGTTTATAAGTATGAATAAGGGTGTAATTGTTTGTCTTATTTGAACTGTTGTATCAGTGAAGCGTGGTGGGTAAGTGAAGTTATGGTTTTACAGTGCAGTGAATAGTTCCGATCAGTGATAATTTATAGTGTCAATGAAATGTGTTCTATAGTGTCAGTGAAATGTGTTCTATAGTGTCAGTGAAATGTGTTGTATAGTGTCAGTGAAATGTGTTGTATAGTGTCAGTGAAATGTGTTGTATAGTGTCAGTGAAATGTGTTCTATAGTGTCAGTGAAATGTGTTCTATAGTGTCAGTGAAATGTGTTCTATAGTGTCAGTGAAATGTTTGTTGTATAGTGTCAGTGAAATGTGTTGTATAGTGTCAGTGAAATGTGTTCTATAGTGTCAGTGAAATGTGTTCTATAGTGTCAGTAAAATGTGTTGTACAGTGTCAGTGAAATGTGTCATAGTGCCAGTGCAGTGAGTGAAATGAGACTAAAGTGAAAGATTATTATCAGTACCAATGTGAAACTTATGTAGGCCTATACATATGTAGGTTGTATTGTAAAATTAGGTTCACTTATTAATTAGGTTATTTTATGTATTATTATTAATTGTAATTATTGTGTATAATTGTATTGTGTATTGCAGTAGCGGCCGGTGATCGAAATCCTCGGTGAGGCCAGATCCAACTACATAGTTTAAGTGCTTCCGATAGGAAATGTTTGTTTATGATATTAATTATTATTGTTATTATATTAATAATGTCATTATTACTGTATTATTATTATTAATATTATTATTATTACTATTATTAGTCTATTCTTATTACTATCAATGAAAATAATAATTTCACTCACCAAATAAGCTCTTATGCTGTGACTTTGAGTGATTATTTCAGTGTGATGAAGCAACCCATATTATGTGTTGAAATTCCCCTTTCTTTCCTTTTTTATTTTTTTCCTTTGACAGCAACAAACAAGGCCAAGAGAAGTTTATTTTGCCTCACATTACCACATAACCATTTATGTTGCCCATACCAGGATGTAATAGAAACTCGCGTTTTAAGATTATGTGTCAGAAAAATTATCAGCGATGTCGTAGGTATCTCGGTAGTCTCTCTCTTTATTTAAAACTTCCTTTCTTTCAATATTATTTCTTCTCGAAAAAAGACACTCTAACAATGAATTAACTTCTCCAGCATTATTTCTCTCATTTGTTTCTGTTTATATTTTCCCGAAATATATAACATTGGTCCAGATTCACTACTGTACTATGAAGTACAATACTACAGGAAATCAGGAGCGCAGGAAATCAGGAGCACAGGAAATCAGGAGCAGTCGGAGTCTAAAATCTTTTAAGTACACTCTACTTAGAAATGTCTTTAATGAACAGAACTAGACTCTTGCGGAAGTTTCTAAATAGTCTTAAATGACCAAGTTGTTATTTTTTTTCTCCTCTCTCTTCTTCTTTTTTTTTTTTCTTTTTTTTTTTTATTATCTTCATATCTTACTTAATCATTTGTGTTTGTATGCCATTTAGTAGGACTTTGCTAATCAACATTTTATGTCTTGCCACCCATATGTATTCTCCAATTAGTATATTAACTGAATAATATATCTCAAGTAAATTAATCGTCCAATTTGTCTCAGGTATTTTAGGTCTTATAAATTGTGTGTGTGTGTGTGTGTGTATTCCCGTTATGTTATGTAACTGATTTTGATTATGTGTAATTTTCTACTTTATTTATATATTATGTAACTGATCTTGTCTATTGTAATTTCCTACTATATTTTATGTAATTCCTAAGTTATTTTCTTTTGTATTGTTTTGTAATCAAATTTTGTATCTCATGTATTTGTATTATTGAAACCTGGTTGAGTGGAAGAGAAGGCCTCATGGCCTTAACTCTGCCAGGCAAAATAAACGTACTACTACTACTACTACTACTACTACTACTACTACTACTACTACTACTACTACTACTACTACTACTACTACTACTACTACTACAATAGTAGAACACCCTCGTTTATGTCATAAACTAAGACATAAGGGAAGAGAATAGAGTGGGTCTCTGCCTGCCAAAGAGCTGGAATTTTGTTATTTATGACCTAGTTAGGAAAACAAGTCACCACTGCTATTCCCACCCCACTCTACCCTTGAGGCCGGCCCATGGATGGGACGAGTGAAACCTGACCAGGCCAGGCGAATTGTGCCTCAGCTACTACGTTTTAAGCGTAAACTCAAAGCCCGCGAAAGGACATGAAATGCATTGACAGACCCGGCACGAATGATTCTGGCCTCAGGAACAAATTTTACTGCAAAACAGGTCTACATACATCACAAGCCAAACCCGGCACGAGCGATCCCGGCCTCAGGAACAAATTTTACTGCAAAACAGTTCTATATACATCAAAGTTTTCAAATGCTTCTACAGCGATATATGCTTCATTCAAATAACTAATATGAAGGGTACACGGGAAAAACGAACAATGTCACATTTCCATTAAAGGTGAGACAGTGATCTATTTCAGTATATTACTGCAACATTTATTGATGTTTCAACTTGAAATGAAGGAAATGATGAGTGTATGAGTGGTTTTAATTCTCCTTTACCACTTTTGGTAAAAATAACACTGAAGTTTGTAGTAATACAGTGAATTAGATAATGGCATCACCCTTAACAGCATTGTGACATTGTTCGTTTTTCCCTGTACCCTTCATGTATTATATAAAAACACAAAATTTGATTTCAGTTAAGCCAAGTGACTGAGGCCCGGCCTCACTTGCCTCAGCCAATCAGCCGCCACTGGTGTATTGTAATTTTATTGTGTATACCGCTGCCACCGGGTGCTTGCCCACTTGCAGTGTAAATAAAAATAAAATAAAAATAAATTTTCCAGTATACTGCCAACATTCAGAACTCTAAATAATTGAGATATGGACCATGTAATTTCTCATTATTGTGGAAACTTGTAAAGAAAATTGAAGATAACTGTTCTGTGGTAGATATAAAACGCTGTGATAGACCAAAGTCTGTAGGAAACGAAGTGAATGCTGCAATTGTTTTACAAGAAGTGCAGGAAATTAGACGAAATTCAGAATGGAGTACGCAGTGTGAATAAAGTTGCTAGGCGACGAAGGATGAGCTATTCAACAGTGTAGCATATTTTGACAAATTTTTATGGCTGAATAAACCCCACTCTTTAAAGAACAAACTGTATTAGTTTTCTACATGCTTACTTCTTAACGAAGTCTGGGAATTTTCAAATATTTCGTAGCTTTTTAAGAGTACTATAGGGCTATTCCATATGAAATCGATCAGTAAAAAACCTCGCATTTTTAATACTCTAATTTTTTCCCTATTTATACAAGGTGCTGAGGAGAGTGCATTTTCAAAAATATGCTATCGAAAGTCAAACGGTTTTCTTACTGTTGAGCGACAAATTTAGCGTATTTTATAAAAACAAGCCTCTTTCAGCGATCAGAACTCTGGAACCATTTACTGCAGAACATTGAACGAGAGCTCATTTTGAAGCTGACATTTGGTAGATTATGTTAAGAAGTAATCCTTATTTTTATTATATACAGAGAGACAGATAATCTGATTTTACTTCCTTTTAGGCTTTTTGCTCATTTGTAAAAATGTAAAAAATATTGAGAATAAGCCTTTCATTATTAAGAGGGATTCGGCATTGTTTGGTTAGTGGCTCGGTATTAAATAAATTATATTCACACGCCTAGACTTGAACGGCTCAGTACCGCACGAACTGGCCGAGAGCTGAAGATAAGCGAGTGTTGGGCGTCATTTTACTCCTGTGTTTATGAAAACTTGTGATAAAGCTAGTCCAGCTATGCTCTACTAGACGAAACATCACGTGTTTATGTCTCCTGGCCTTGCTTGCCTAGGCTAGCTCCCGCCTCACAGTCAGCTGGTTAGCTCACGCGTGTACTATTTATTTTCTTTATTTGATATTTTCAATACTTTCTTATCAACGCTGCACCAGTAAAAAAGATGTGTTTATTTGTACTTTCAATGCGGAATCTAACCATATATTTTAAAAATATTTTTTCGTGAGCAAAGACTTCTTAATGAAGAAAAATCTAAACTTCTCCATTTCCATAAAAAGTAAGAAAAACTGTTTACATATCAATATAAATTTTAACTTCTCAGCATCAAAATAAACCATGATTTTGATCACTGGATGAAAGGGTTTCGGAGCCACAACAGTTTAAAGTTGCTAATTTTATAAAAATGCGATAAATTAAAATATTTTTAATTTAAACACTATGAAGTTCTGATGCCTCAAACTTTGCACAAAGCATTGTATCACAGTCGTCAACAGACAGAAAAAGTTTCATTGTATTTAAAAATTGCAAGGTCAATTTTCTCTATATTTCGGTCGATTTGAGATGGAATAGCCTATAGTTCATTGTTGGCTTGAATCATTTGTATGACCTTAAACACCTTTATGCCTTATGAGTTCCTTTAAAAACGAATTTGTAATCATCCCATATATTCTATCAATATTACTAGGTAAACACAAGTCCAGAACTCGACTCTACGGTTTTTAAACGAGTCCCATTAACAGCTAATGGCACAAACTCTCGCAGTGTGTAAGCGACGTTTCGACAGGCAGTTGTCACCAAACTTTTTAATGGGGCTCACCCTCGTTTCCAGCAAATGTCCCTCCTCCCTCCCTCTTCGCTCTCCTTATCCGCACGTTATTAAGGTCACGTCCGCTGACTATTGGGCAGAATCGGAGACCCCGGGATTCATCGAGTGAGAAGTGAGACCACTTCCGAATGGAAGCAGGCTATATGACTTCGCGTTACAAAGTGAACTATTGTCGGCGATATGTCGTTATGGTTAGGGCAGTCGAAATGCTGCTATCCGATTCAATTTTCTGTGTTTCATCCTTCATTTTTTGCAGAGCTTTCAGCTTATCCTAGTCTTCATTTAATTTCTTTTTATTATTTCCTTCATATCTGTATTACCGTTTGTTCGCCACTACATTCAATACCCTACTAGCTAAATATCACTGATAGATTGTAGTTCGGTTCCAGGATGATCCTGTGAATGTTTGGTTCACACATATAGCACGGACTAGGTTTTCCACGAGTATATTGATTTTCCCTTCCGTTTCCGTTTCACTTTTCCTCTACCATATATATCATTGTTTCTCAAGAGCCACTGTAGTTAAAAAAAACAGATGATAAATTGAAGGGCTCAGAGCCAAAGGCGACTAACCCACAATTAAAAATGAGTAAATAAGGGTTGATATTAAGAGGATCCTGACAAAAAATGAGTGGTTTCAAAATTTATTTTAATTGGTCTACATTGAATAAATACAGACGTGGACAAATTATTAACAAAATTGACGATTTTTATGATAATTCTGTTCACAAAATTTGACTTTTTAATTTAGATTACGGTTGATAATTTTGCATATTTTTATCATTACAATAGACAGAAATATGCAAAAATGTCAACTTTAGTTTTAAATTGAAGAGTTAAATTTTGTAAAAATATATAATAAAAAATCTTCAATTTTGCTAATAATTTATAAATTAGCAAAAATGTCAACTACAGTCTAAATTGAAGAGTCAAATTTTATAAAACTATAAAATAAAAATCTTCAGTTTTGCTAGTAATTTGAAAATATCCAAAATGTCAACTGTATTCCAAATTGAAGAATCGAATTTTGTAAAAATATATAATAAAAACCTTCAGTTTTGCTAATAATTTGTAAATATGCAAAAATATCCAATGTAGTCCAAATTGAAGAGTTAAATTTTCTAAAAATATACAATACAAATCTTCAATTTTGCTAATAATTTGGAAATACGCAAAAATGTCAACTGTAGTCTAAATTGAAGAATCATATTTTGTAAAAATATATTGTAAAATCTTCAATTTTGCTAATAATTTGTCCACGTCTGTACAAAAATATGGCATGAATCTATAACAACAATGTATAGTTTTGAAAAAAGCTTAATAATTAGAAATACAAAATTGTGGGTTGGTCGCCTTTGGCTCTGAGCCCTTCAATTAAGTATTACACATTATTTCTATCCATTTTACTCACAGTAAATATAAGGTCAATTAAAAGTCACTTAAAAATTTAAAGCGTTATAAATAACACTTGAGGTAGGATAAAAATAGAAAAAAAATCAGCATGTTGAGACAAATAATGTTTTTTTTTTTTTTTCATTGGAAGTAAGTCTGTCATTCTTTTGTTCAACAAACGCCATTCTTTCTGCGCCACTACGCAAAACCTTTTGCAGACAATGGATCAGTAATTGAATAAAAATAAGCGAACTCTTTTACTTCCAGAAATTTCATGATTATTCTACTTGGAAACAATTGAATAAGACTTAAGTAATAACTTGCAATTTTAGAGTTTACTTAATACTGATTAATTATTACTTTTTTGTTAAGTAGGTATCTAGATGCTCATTTTTTCATTAAACACTTAAAATTTTTTGAATAAAGTTCAGTAATTACTTATCTGATTCAATAATATTCACACATTTTTAAGTTTGCTAAAGAGTTGACTTTCAAATTTTTTTGTTAGATTATGAAGGAAATGACAGTTTTCTACAAACACGTTGAAAAAAGAGGTATAAAGGCAGTTTATATGGGTACAGACGAAGATTTTTTTTTTTTTTTTAGAATTATTCAAACTGTGTTATAACTCATTTGAAGATGTCTGAAAATTCCATAATAATTATCTATCTTAATACATTACTTCTCTGCAAAACTTAACAGCAGTGATATCATTATCTCCGGTTTTATGAGATTTCTTCTTATAAGCAACAGAACCAGTTTCGTTTCCTCAACCTCCTGATCAAATCCCCATAGTTATGAATGGAACATGAACCTTCTCTTAAATTGCTAAGGCAAATGTCCATACTTTAAGAAAGAGTGCTGTTATTTTCATAATGGCATTGGACCAGTTTTGTTGTAACTTTCAATGATAGAGCCATGGCCTAGCAGTACCAATAAAATCATTAATGTTTAATTAATAAAATGATAACTTCAGTTCCCGCTTGGGCTGATTACCTGGTTGTGTTTCTTCCGATGTTTTCTCCAACCGTAAGGCGAATGTTAGGTAATATGTGGCGAATCCTCGACCTCATCTTGCAAAATATCATTTCGCTATTACCAATTCTATCGACACTAAATAATCCAGTAGTTGATACAGCGTTGTTATATAACCAAGTAAAAAAAAAGACTCTAATCTTGAACTCCCTCAAGACGTACTCGTTTTTCGATCTGTTGGTAGCCCTTCGCCCTTCGTAAAAGAACGCGTTTCCACCGTGAATCATTCTTTAATCTGACGATCAAATTACAGGGCTGAGAGTGTAATTAAATGTGATCGAGTTTAATCTGATTTTAAATTGCAATAAATTGTCGAAGAGTGACATCCAACTGCTCGCAGACAAACTTCAATGCAATGTATTGGTGAATACTAGGTAATACAGGATGTTCGGGCTAAAGGTATACACAAATAACAGCGTGTAACGCTAGAATTGTACAATGGGGGACATAATAGTTGAGCGACTCGAGTTTTTTATAAGTCAAAGAATGCCACATTGCGCATGCTCCGAGCAGAAAGTTTATTGAGATATTCACTTCTCTTTTCTGTTTAAATATTACATATCTATGTTGCTAAGGAATTAAAACTGTAGCCTTATATGAACCGCGATACAAATTTTGAAACATTTTCGCTCGCTCAACAATTAATCCCTTCCCTGTACATTATAATTTTGTAACGTAAATCGCAATCAGTAGAAAATCTCTCCGATATTTGATCTGTCACATTTGCAAGGTCATTGTTGCGTTACTCAACACGTAAGC
Source organism: Periplaneta americana (assembly GCA_025594305.2). Classification (NCBI taxonomy): domain Eukaryota; kingdom Metazoa; phylum Arthropoda; class Insecta; order Blattodea; family Blattidae; genus Periplaneta; species Periplaneta americana. The sequence goes on from JAJSOF020000035.1 coordinate 13,479,575, forward strand.
GTAGAAACGGAATGAGGACAGGTTATATGCATCAGTTACTTTGCTTGTCAGTCGAGATGTGAAGGCCACAGCGTAAAGTGCAATGCGCTCTGATTTTCATCGATGTGGCAAATCTCTGCACCGAAATCAACTCTTTTGTGGCAATCGTTTGGTTTAAGATTATTGAAGGAGTTGGAGTTTGTAAGCACGCAAACTGAGTCGCCTATGAAGAATGGAGCGAACTGTTGAACGAGGAATTTATATTTTCATATTAGCCTGTCTAATTGACTTACGTGAGCTTCTAGCAGATGACTGACTCACCTGATCCACAACCTCTTCAGTCACATGCTTTTTAGGATGTTTCCCTGGTTTTGAAATAAAGCTTGTAGCCTCTTGTAGAGTTCTATCCTACACGTAAATGGATTTGCGTGTAGGATGATTCACATCCCATTCCCTTTGTGCACGCCGCTGAAAACGTGTAACTGGTTAAATTGGAAAAAAAATACCATAACACGCACTGCATTAGCATTATATGATGAATAAAAATTTTAGATTCATTTTGATAAAATTATCTAATTCTTGCACTGAATCACAGAATTGAAAGTGTTTGTTATATAATGTTGTTTATAACCATTTTCGATCTTATGGGATTTTAGGTTCCAAATTCTACGGCTTTGGTCTTATCTGTAAATATGGTTAACCCATATCTTATTGATATTTTATTCTAATTTGTGTATGGACTGTAGTAGTGGATTTTTTAACCAACTACTAGGACCTGATTATCAGCAAAAAGGAATGTTTTAATATCAAAACTTTTTAAAATTTTATCTCCTTTATCTGTTACTCCACTCACTTATAATATTTCGTTAGTACATTATAATTATACTTCGGATTTTAGGTAAAAACCTATTTTAATCGTTAAAAGATCAGTTCATAAAAACTTGCAAGTACACGTTTCATATGAGACTATGCCTAAAATTGATATTTTAATAGAATCTAAAAATACCTATTTTGACGACAAAGCCTATTTTAACCTATTAAGTATGTTTTATCCCTAATAGGTCAAAACAGCCATTCTTATTTCAAAAATTTATATTTTAAATTCCAAAATATATTTTTCAGTGTGTATTAATCGTGTCAGAGAGCATATCAGGTTACAATATCCAAATGTAAATATTAATTTCTACTGTAAAAAAATTCGTCAGGGCGCCAACAAGGGTTCAGATTTTCCTTGAGAAATTGCCCAATGTCTCTCTGCCACCAGAACTTGTACTTACCTGCTGGGGAATATGGTTGAAAGCTGCAGAATACTACAACGATCACATTAGTGAAGTGAAAGATGTTTCAAGTTTAGAAGACGAGTCTGCAAGTATTGCTTCTGCAAAGGAAGCGATGGAAGATTCTGGTATTCAGAGGGATCTAGCATTTTTAAAGCCACACTTCACTTTCTTAGTGCACGTTATTGCATCATTGGAAGCAGCAGGAAAACCACTGTATGAACAAATGGAAATATTTCATGATATGCAAGAAGGGATCAAAAATGTTCCTTGTTCTGCTGAAAATAAAGTACTGAAAAAACTGGAGCAAGTTCTGCAGAGAAATGTAGGACTGAAGGACCAGCGTACTGTTTCAGATATCCTAGCAGGGAAGAACACGGATTTACAATGTAACATTCCTGTACAACTAGTGTCAAAATTGAAATACGCTCCTGTTACTTCAGTGGATGTGAAGCACACAAATTTGTATTGAGTGACAGACGGCATTGTTTTAAATTGATAATTTAGAAAAAGTATTGTTAATTTATTGTGAAAGTAATTATAGGCATTAATGGACAAGGCTTGGTAAAATTTGTTCTATTTGGCTTGTTTGTATACTGAATTTATGTTTAAAATATTTTTACACATTTTATTGTTTAGTTTATGTATAACTAGTTAGATACATAAACTAAACAATAAAATGTGTAAAAATATGTTTTAGACATAAATTCAGTATACAAACAAGCCAAATAGAATAATTAAGAGAGAAGTTTTATATGATATTATTATTGAATTTGGTATTCCCAAGAAACTAGTTCGATTAATTAAAATGTGTCTCAGTGAAACGTACAGCAGAGTTCGTATAGGTCAGTTTCTGTCAGATGCGTTTCCAATTCACTATGGGCTAAAGCAAGGAGATCCACTATCACCTTTACTTTTTAACTTTGCTCTAGAATATGCCATTAGGAAAGTCCAGGATAACAGAGAGGGTTTGGAATTGAACGGGTTACATCAGCTGCTTGTCTATGCGGATGACGTGAATATGTTAGGAGAAAATCCACAAACGATTAGGGAAAACGCGGGAATTTTACTGGAAGCAAGTAAAGAGATAGGTTTGGAAGTAAATCCCGAAAAGACAAAGTATATGATTATGTCTTGTGACGAGAATATTGTACGAAATGTAAATATAAAAATTGGAAATTTCTCTTTTGAAGAGGTGGAGAAGTTCAAATATCTGGGAGCAACAGTAACAAATATAAATGATACTCGGGAGGAAATTAAACACAGAATAAATATGGGAAATGCCTGTTATTATTCGGTTGAGAAACTTTCATCATCCAGTCTGCTGTCGAAAAATCTGAAAGTTAGAATTTATAAAACAGTTCTATTACCGGTTGTTCTGTATGGTTGTGAAACTTGGACTCTCACTTTGAGAGAGGAACAGAGACTACGGGTGTTTGAGAATAAGATTCTTAGGAAAATATTTGGGACTAAGAGGGATGAAGTTACAGGAGAATGGAGAAAGTTACACAACACAGAACTGCACGCATTGTATTCTTCACCTGGCATAATTAGGAACATTAAATCCAGACGTTTGAGATGGGCAGGGCATGTAGCACATATGGGCGAATCCAGAAATGCATATAGAGTGTTAGTTGGGAGGCAGGAGGGAAAAAGACCTTTGGGGAGGCCGAGACGTAGATGAGAGGATAATATTAAAATGGATTTGAGGGAGGTGGGATATGATGATAGAGAATGGATTAATTTTGCTCAGGATAGGGACCAATGGCGGGCTTATGTGAGGGCGGCAATGAACCTCCGGGTTCCTTAAAAGCCAGTAAGTAAGTAAGTAATGACTAGTTAGATATTTGTTGTTGTTGTAGTTCTAGTAATAATGGTGGTAACGTTATATTTAAACATTTAAAATTATTAAATTCTAAAAGTGAATTGCTGATGATTTGAAACATGTTTTAAAGAAAACATTTTTGTTAGAGCCTATTTCCAATTCTTTAGAGACTATTTCCTACACTTTTAAGCCTATTTTAAGGCACCTAAAGTTACATTTTAAGACCTAAAAATCCGTACTCCAATTATAATAATTATAATACTGAAACGTTTAAGCGACGTGAATTTCAAGTTGAATTTGTGGTGAAAAAAAAAGTTTTGGAACATCTTTTCTCGGGGTACTCTTGTTTTCTCTACCATCATCCCGTCATTTCTCTGTAATGCACAACAATTCTTACCAGTAATAGAAGTGTATGGGGAAACTATCGTGCTGTACAGTTTTTTCCAAATCCGTGACATTCCTGCCGCTAATTTCCTTCTGTACAAATAATCACATAAATCTCTGAAGTTGTTGTTGACGCATGAGTAACAGGAAAGCTACATAGCTACCTCACTACCAACTATAGCAGTGATCGCCAAAAGCTGTGTCGTGACACATGCCCCTGTCTCCACTCAAGCGTAAACATGACATCATATCCCCACCCTCTGTTTACAGCCATCACTTCGATATAAGAAAAGATATTTATCAGCAGCGGGCGTACTCATGTAATGTTACAAGTGTGTAGGATAATATGTTTCGATGTCTTTTCCGAAACAGATAATAAGTAAAAACTTGATTTTAAAGAGCATGGAAGGAAAAGTATTTATTTCGTGCAGATGGCAAAAATATGAGATACTTAATTTGTTGTAAAATGTTAAATGAAGTATAAAAGAACAATGTACGTTGTCATTATGTTTCTTGTTATGAAGACTACCACGCCCTTACCTGTAACGTGAATAATAAACGAACAATAAAAAGTAACGGCTTCTATGTCTTAATCGGGGTAAAATACATCGACTTTTTTCGACGTATGTAGTGTAATTTGAATATTTAATTAATAAATAAACAATAAAAAGTACTGGATTCTATGTTTTCATCGGTGTAAAATACTTTCACGTTCTTTTTCTACGTATGAGTCTAATTTGAAGATTTCATTAATAAATAAACAATAAAAAATATCGGCTTCTATGTCTTAATCGGAGTAAAATACTTCAACGTTTTTTTTTTAAGTATGTAGTGTAATTTACAACTTCGTGACCAGTCTGGTACGTTTTTCTAATTTCAAATATCTGCTGATGTAAAGTACACACTCTTTCTATGGTAAATAAGAAAATAAATTTATTTTATTTTATTAATAATACAAAAATAATTAATACGAGGATGAAAAATTAACATGGAAAAAAGTGTGTATAGTTAATATGTAGAGGAATATTATATTGCTTTCGTTTTTTGGTCACAGTCCGTCTCTGCACTGTTATTCACTGCATTACCTGGGGAGATACCCACTCCACCCCTCTCCCTATGGTAGTGGTGTGCGGGTTGCATTTCTATTACGTCACAATTTCGTGGTGTTTGGCAACCACTGAACTACTGGGTGTTCATTTCAAAGTGTGTCATGACGTCACTGTTGAGAGTCACCGATTTGAAGCGAGTTTCAGCTTTTATGTCAGAGAAGTTGCCTATTAATCAAGGCGTTCAATCTGAACTTGAGAACACGTACTGTATAACTTGAACGTCGTAGCAACAGATGGCGGTCTGTAAAGTCTGTGTGCTATCATAACCTCTTTCGAACTGTGTTTTGCGCGGGCAAGTCGTACACAGGGTACTTGTTATCATCTGTTGCGTACGGCAACATTCCACAACACAAATCAAATGCTCCGTGTCCATGTTGACCGTCGAAGTTAATGTCAACAAATACGTAAGTGTTGTTATGAAGACTACCACGCCCTTACCTGTAACGTGAATAATAAACGAATAATAAAAAGTAGCGGCGTCTATGTCTTAATCGGGGTAAAATACATCGACGTTTTTTTCGACGTATGTAGTGTAATTTGAATATTTAATTAATAAATAAACAATAAAAAGTATTGGCTTCTATGTTTTAATCGGTGTAAAATACTTCCACGTTTTTTTTTTCTACGTATGATGTACAAATACGTACGTCTTAACCCTCTCCCCATATCCCGACAGTAAGAAAAATCTCACCTCAGTACATGTTTCCAAACAGTTCACATTCCTGCCACTACCGGCGTTACCGTACGTATCGGTACGTACTCTTCAGAATGAACGCCGTACTTTCTAGGCAACTTCTCTGGCACAAAGGTAATACGCCTTTGCGGAAGTGTAGGAAGATTGAATTCTCTAGGCTCATCGGCTAGCCACATGACTGCATACGGCGAGCCATGACACACTTTGAACTGAACACGCAGTAGAAGTTGTCAAGAAGTATTTTAAACACCCTGTATTTTCGGGCTATTGGTTTACAAGTTCATTGAATTTCTGTGCGTGCGCTTGTTCATATTTAGCTGGCGTTGCTGTTTCCAATATCTGTCAATTCTCCCTTCGCATCGGTCAGTTCCTTCACTTCTCTCCCTCTCACTTACTTTGAGTCTGTTCTCGTTTCTTTAAGTTTTACATTTTGTTTTACTACGGCCTTCGCCTTCCCTTTCACTTCAATCACAAGGCAAAGCTTTGGTTTACGACTTGCTTAAAAACAACAAGTCCATTTCTGAACGGTTTCCTAACTTTGATGTATTGGCTGAATTGCTTAGTGGCGTGGTGCACGTGACCCGGCTAGCAATAACGCAGAGAACTCTATCTCTCGATAAAATAACAAGTTTGTGTAAACTCACACTTCAGGAATTTATCGCAATCATTTGTTCTAACGGGTTGACTGGCAGGTTTGCCATTTAGTTTTTCCGTCCCATAATGTCACCCTTGTCCGCTGAAGGAATTTAGAATCTCCTCACCGATTGACTTCCCAAAATGGTTCTCCTTTTATTTCCACATACAGTAACTGTACTCAGAGGCGTAGCATGAAATTTTGAGCAGGGAAGCTAACTCAAGTTGTCTCTCAAGCAATATGAGAAAACGTATTACAAAAATATTCTTGAAATAAATAGTAGTCAATTTCAAGTCAGCAGTCAAAGATTGGTTGGAACATCGTAAGTAGAGTTGGGTCGATTCGTGAACGAATCGTTCATTCGAACGACTAATAATAAAGAATCGTAAGAATCGATTCGTGGTATCAACGAATCGTCGTTCAAAAGAATCGTAACGAATCGTCGTTCAAAAGAATCGTAACGAATCGTCGTGCAAAAGAATCGTAACGAATCGTCGTTCAAAAGAATAGTAACGAATTGACATGGTATCGTAACCCACGATTCTATTTACTTGTTTGATGTAACCTGTCAACGGACATTTCCGAACAGTGCCGAATACTCCCGAGCGAGAGTGAAATCAAAATACTGCATTTGTTAAGCATGGAAAATAATGAACACAAACCTGAAATTTGCATAGTTAAATAGAGATGTAATGCAACAAATGTACTTCGTAATAAGTTTCAGTTGATAAATTATAATTTAGAAACATTATCTTGGGTAATTTTGTAGACTAATGGAGGTCATGCTGAATGGTTCCAGCCAATGAGAAAGAGACAATCCAATGTCTCGCCCCTTATGCCATCTATGCGAGAGATGTAGAACGTTTTTGGTTCTACGCGTGGTTTGCAAAGGAAAGTGTCCTGTAAGTCGTTTCTTGACGAATCGTTGGAATCGCAGAGTAGAAAGAATCGTGAACTCGTTGACGATTCAAAAGAATAGTTGGAATCGCAGACTGAGAAGAATCGTGAACGAATCGTTAGAATCGATTCGTAATGTATGATTGAATCGTTGGAATCGACTTCTGAAAAAGAATCGTATTGCCCAACTCTAATCGTAAGTAACACCAATAAGGCATGACCTCAAACGGTACGTAGTAAAATATGATTTCACGGTTTACACATATCTCTAACAAATAGACACGTATACGTATAACATTAGCTCACTCCCTGTCATACTTAGAGGAATCACAATATTAACGGTCAATAGATACAGTACGTAAGTATGCGTCTGTCTTTTGGTTGTGTCCTTCAGTGACAGCAAGGGAGTCGGTGGTTTGTTTTTTAAATCACACTTTTGTTCGTAAGTCAGTCTTGATAATACAATTGTACTAAAAAAATTCAAGTAAATTAGTGTCAGGAACTGTTATTTCGCTCATTATTTATTATATCAGCCACAATGCACACTAACACTTCAACTGAACACAACTGACGAAAAGGGATAACTCGGAAACTACTTATTTTAAATGTTAAAGCTAGCTTCTTGCGAGCCTTGCGACTAGGGTAGTTTAGTTAGAAAGGGATGGAAAATCTGCTGCTTGGAAGCTGGTGTGTGCAGGCTTCTTGTTTACTGCTGCATCACAAATCATCCTGAGCTGCCGCATCACAATATTTAACGCGTAAATATAAATTCTATTAAAATTAATAAATAATTTTCTCCATAAACTGCAGGTTTATTATGAGATTATTATTAACTGGGGAAGCTAAGTTTTTAGCTTACATTGACGCTACGCCGCTGACTGTACTTCTTTTCAGTAGTATCTGCTTCCTTCTTCTCTTCATTACTGTAATTGTCACACTTGCTTTCCTCCTTCCTCCTGGTCTTCAATCTCTTCCTCTCTGCGTCTCTTTCGCCTTTCATTCGCTAATTCTCCTCTATCTTCTCTTTCGTCTCAACCAATCTCTCTCATTCTCCACTTCCTATTTTTCTCCTCGTTTTTCCCCCTTCTACATATCGATAACCTAATCTTGCCGGTTTTATTGGTTTTTCTTTTCTAGTTCTTTTCGTATCTCATTTTTTCTTCCTTGCACTACTTCTCTCTCTGCCTTCACTTTTTTCCTTTTAATTATTACACAAACATACATTCTACCCTGGCTTCAGAATTTTGTCTAGATTCCTAGATCTTCCTTAATCTTGTATACGCGTGGGTTTTCAATTTGTGTAAATTTGAGCAGTGTTAACAATTTCTTCCTGAATTAGTGCCCTCACTGTTTTCGATGACGTCTTTAATTATGACTTCTGCTACCCTTACCTCAGTCATGTATCTTATTGTCGTCTCCAATTCATAATTATGACATTGTAAAATTATGCGTTTTATTTCCTTCAAGCATCTTACTGTTAGATGATGTTCTTTTAATTAATACGTCTTTAGTTTTCTTAACCATTTCAGATGACGTTCTTTAATTGTGCCTTTTTACTGCCCTCAACCATTTTAGATGATATAATTTAATTATATATTTTTATGTCCTCAACATGTAAGATGTTTCTTAATTATGCCTCTTATTGCCCTCATTGTAGATAAGGTTCATCAATCATACCCTTTATTTCACACATCACTTTTCGATTATGTTCTTTAATTACGTCTTTAACGTTCTAAGCATTTTAGATAACTTTTTTTATTTAATTATGCCTTTTGTTGCCTTCTTACTGTCATTGCAAGTTATCTTGAACCTTACATCCCCTAAGTCTGTCTTTGGAACTGCTCGGTACGGCATGTACTCATCAATGTAACGGCACGGCAAGGATGCCCCTCCCTCGGGTAACGTGACTCTTTTCAGAAAACGTTGGTTCTTTCACTTTACGCCTCTCTACTGTAATAGAACTTGGTTCAATACAGACATCATCTTCTCTCGATACTCCGGTTTTGAGAGGAGAACATAGTTTCGTAGCAAGCTTTAAGTAACCTGTAATGAGTAAGTGTTTAAATATAATCGTGTGTACACTCCTCTCATCCGGGCTGGGGACCGGCAATGGCGGAGTTACTACAGCTACTTCTAGCTATACATTATATACGCCTACATGACTTACATCTTCAGCTAATATGTGAATATTCTTATAACAATATTTTACAGGCCTATTATCTGAATTTACATTAATTTACAATTATACACAATCCATATCCCTATCGTTGCTGCCATCATCGCTTGTTTCAGAATTAATTATTTGGCCAATGGCATCATCCATTCGGAATTATCTTCTTAATCGTAGGTACTACTTTCTGAACACGATAGAATTCTTCGATTGTATCCCGAATAACATGTTGATCGAAGTCGTGCACTTCAACTTTACACAAGTCTAATTCTGGAATGGAATAATATCTTTAGTAGAACTATAAGAAAATAATAACTTGCAACAGTAATTCATTATGTCGCTCTCAATACAGACACTATTGTACATAACTATTATAGCAATAATTTCTAAACATTACATACCTATTCTTTCCCGGAGTAGTGTGAGGTTCATTCGGTTGTAATTCAATATTATTTTTAATTCTCTTCACGAAACTAATACTTTTGCCAGAGTATTTAGCCGCTCTCTCATATTCCTTAGCAAGAGGTTCCAGCAAATATACGTTTAATTTTTCTTCCTCGCAACGCTTAATTTTATTGTATTTGCGATAATTTCTTTTTCTACGCGGTGGTGTGATTTCACCATAATTACTACCCTGTGGTTGCTGCTCCATGGTAACACTACTGGTACGCAGTGAAGGAAATAGTTCTATGTATCTTGACAAGAGATTATGCTGCGGAGCATGCGCAAACAACTCAGTTGGCTCCACCCGCGTTACGCGCTTCCTTCCCTCTGCCCCTCTGATCCCCGCTCAGAAGGTTCAAGATAACTTGCAATAATAGTATTGCACTCACTATTTCAGACTATACTTTTTAATTGCGTCTTTTATTGCAATCAGTAGGCCGTTTTAGACCACGTTCTATAATTTGTGTATTTAATGCTCTTAAAAACTAGATTACATTGTTTTACTCTCACAAAACTATTAAGTTACATTCTTTAATTGTATCTCATAATGTCCGTATATAGGATTAGGCTACATTGCTGAATTACAGATCTAGGTATATCTTAATTCCTTCACATTCTAGTTACATTAATTAGGCCTATATATCTTAATTCCCTCACAATCTAGTTTCATTGCTTGAGTATATTATCTTAATTCTCTCATATTCTAGTTACATTAATTATATCGGTTCCGGACAATTGGCCACAGAAAATTGGTAACTGGGACAATTGGCCACAGAAAATTGGTAATAGGGACAATTTGTCACAGATAGACAATTTGCCATACCGTCCATTATCCAAAAATGGGACTGTAACAATTTATTTAAATGTGAATTAGTGGCAAACATGATAACTTTCACGTTATCCTCCGGTTCAAATTACAACAACCACTTTTCTCCTTGTACGGTCTTAGTGTATCTGTCGGCTATAACGTCCAGTTCGTCAATATTCCTTGGTTCAGCTGGTAGGTGCAGCTTCCTGGCACGGCGCACAGTTTTTTTAATAGATGGTTTCTTCGGTAGATTCACATTGGCTTCGCTTGCAATCCGCTGTAACTCATTTTGAATAATGACAGATGTTGGTTCTCGGGAAGTCCCCGCCCTTGCCTTCATGTTCTCTACACATTCCTTTGCCTTAATCCTTCCCCAGTCTGCAGAATGATTCTTGTGTTCAGACGGTTCTTTGACGACACTGCTTCTATCTTCTGATAACGTGACTGTTGCATTACACCCGCCACGCATGTCACGGCGCCAAACAACTCCATTCTTATTTTCTCTAAGTCTCGTGTACATGTAGCCAAGATATATTAATTTGTCAGAGCCTCTTTCTGATTTTGTGAAGCGAATTTCTTCCACCATAGTTCCAAATTAGTTTACAGCTTCTGGATTTGTCTTGTGTTACCATAGAAATATATTATAAATTGTTGCGAATTTGAGTATTGCCTTGAATTTTAATGTGTGGCTAATTGTCTTTGATACGAATTTCATTATGTGGCGAGTTGGCTTGTGGCCAGTTGACCCCAGCCCTAATTATATAATTTATTCCCTCACATATAGTTTCATTGTTAGAGTATATCTTAATTCCCTCACAATCTAGTTACGTTAATTATATCTCTTTAATTCCCTCACATATAGTTTCATTATTAGAGTATATCTTAATTCCCTCACAATCTAGTTACGTTAATTATATCTTTTAATTCCCTCACAATATAGTTTCATTGTTAGAGTATATCTTAATTCCCTCACAATCTAGTTACGTTAATTATATTTCTTTAATTCCCTCACAATATAGTTTCATTGTTAGAGTATATCTTAATTCCCTCAAATCTAGTTACGTTAATTATATCTCTTTAATTCCTCACATATAGTTTCATTGTTAGAGTATATCTTAATTCCCTCACAATCTAGTTACGTTAATTATATCTCTTTAATTCCCTCACATATAGTTTCATTGTTAGAGTATATCTTAATTCCCTCACAATCTAGTTACGTTAATTATATCTCTTTAATTCCCTCACATATAGTTTCATTATTAGAGTATATCTTAATTCCCTCACAATCTAGTTACGTTAATTATATATCTTTAATTCCCTCACAATATAGTTTCATTGTTAGAGTATATCTTAATTCCCTCACAATCTAGTTACGTTAAATTATATCTCTTTATATTCCCTCACAATATAGTTTCATTGTTAGAGTATATCTTAATTCCCTCACAATCTAGTTACGTTAATTATATCTCTTTAATTCCCTCACAATATAGTTTCATTGTTAGAGTATATCTTAATTCCCTCTCTAGTTACGTTAATTATATCTTTTAATTCCCTCACATATGATTTCATTGTTAGAGTATATCTTAATTCCCTCACAATCTAGTTACGTTAATTATATCTCTTTAATTCCCTCACAATATAGTTTCATTGTTAGAGTATATCTTAATTCCCTCACAATCTAGTTACGTTAATTATATCTCTTTAATTCCCTCACAATATAGTTCCGTTATCAGAGTATATCTTAATTCCCTCACAATTTTACGTTAATTATATCTCTTTAATTCCCTCACATATAGTTTCATTGTTAGAGTATATCTTAATTCCCTCACAATCTAGTTACGTTAATTATATCTCTTTAATATCCCTCACAATATAGTTTCATTGTTAGAGTATATCTTAATTCCCTCACATTTTAGTTATATTAATTATATCTTTAATTCCCTCGTAATATAATTTCATTGTTAGAGTATATCTTAATTCCCTCACAATCTAGTTACGTTAATTATATCTCTTTAATTCCCTCACATATAGTTTCATTGTTAGAGTATATCTTAATTCCCTCACAATCTAGTTACGTTAATTATATTTCTTTAATTCCCTCACATATATTTTCATTGTTAGAGTATATCTTAATTCCCTCACAATCTAGTTGCGTTAATTATATCTCTTTAATTCCCTCACAATATAGTTTCATTGTTAGAGTATATCTTAATTCCCTCACATTTTAGTTATATTAATTATATCTCTTAATTCCCTCGTAATATAATTTCATTGTTAGAGTATATCTTAATTCCCTCACAATCTAGTTACGTTAATTATATCTCTTTAATTCCCTCACATATAGTTTCATTGTTAGAGTATATCTTAATTCCCTCACAATCTAGTTACGTTAATTATATCTCTTTAATTCCCTCACAATATAGTTTCATTGTTAGAGTATATCTTAATTCCCTCACATTTTAGTTTCATTATTTAATTCTATATCTTAATGCTCTCGAACTTCAGGTTCCACTCTTCAGTTGTATCTCTTAATGCCATATTAGCCAGGTTACTTCTTTAATTGCCTCTTAATGCCTTCCCATTTTAGGTCATAGTTTTCAGTTTCTCTCTTAATATCCTCACATTTTAGGTTAGATATCTTAACCACATATCTTTATCCACACACATTTTAGTTAACATTCTTTAATAACATTTATTATTGTTCTAACATTTTATTTTAAATTTCTAGAGTATATTTCGCCATGCCTTCATCATTCTAGATGACATTCTTCAGTCTGTTCTTTATTAGTTTTATTTATTATTCCTTATTTTATCTGTAATATTAATAGGATCTCTCTTTTTTTTTCTTTTGTTATTTCATGAAGAGGATCTCAACATATCTACCAATGATATGTAGTCTTTATCAACTGTAAAAACCCTTAATGACACAAAGATACAAAAAGTAACATACATCTTACTGGCGTACTACTTACGCATGTTACGGAAACTGCTAGTAACAAGAAAGCATGATAAAAAGTGAAGGTCATCAACTTTTATGCGAAATCGTGCGTATTTGCTTGGTTTCCGCACAAAACCAACCCGCGGTAAGTCTAAAATTCCACATTCAGTATTCCCAACCGAACACACACAACAATCTCCCTCTTCTTACCGCTTAAGTGACATATTGATTTTACTGCTTTAGGCTTTTAACATATTATTTTTAGAGACGTTCAATATAGTAATAATTATAAATTGGAAACTTACCTGCAATTTCACTGTTAATTATTGTTTTTAAATATTTGCAAAAATTAAGTAAACTCTACAACTCCACTAAAGCTACTGCATTTCGTGATGCATGTAACGTTAAGGAAGCCGTTTGTTAAGTTCGCATTTATAGACTGGGGGGGGGGGGGAAGACGTATGTCACGGCCTGCTGGAGTATAGTAAACACAGAAAATATTTTAAAGCAACAATGTTGAAGATAGATATTTTTGTTTTCCAAAATTGCCGTCATTGAACAGAAACCAAGATGGAGATTTCATTGCAACTATAATTAGAAATTCCTCTTTCAGGTATGTAATAAACGATCTGCGTACAAAATAATGTACGATACACGAGCGGTATGTTTTCTTTCAATTCTCGGAAATTAAAAAAGCTCAACTACGTTTCGCTTTTCAAACTTTCCCTCGAACATGAAAACTTCAACATACCGCTCTTGTAACGCATATTACTATTTCAGGTTGTTGCTAAAGTTGGTATAGGAAAGAAAGTAAGGTGAATGGAACACTATCAACTTTCGTAGGTTGCTAGGACAACTGATATTGTTGCTTGTGCCGAATTATAGTTGCTGCCCGGGCCTGGGCGGCTGACCTCGCCCAGTCAAGAAGTCTGTTCGATACCCGATGTAAGTGGGAGGAGCGCCCGTAAATCTCCCCCACTGAAGGTATCGGCACCCGGTTATTATACCAGCACTGCTAATAACTCAGCTGGCGTTTCCGCCACTCGGAGCTGCGTGAGTCAAAACCATAGCAACGGTTCACTTTCTCTCGGGGTTTCTGTGTTACACGATTCGGTCTCGTAATGGTAATAACTCTTTACCTAGGCTGGATACACTACATCAAACAAACTGTTTGAGGTTGTTTGAAAAAAAATGTTCATGTATCAACTTCAAAATATACTTTGACACACAACTGCTGAAAGCTATCAGCTATTTTATCTAACATTTATCACGCCGTTCAACACGTTGCGGTATTTTTGTTTATTTTTTCAGTATATTATAAATGTAGACGAAATGTTTTTAGTCCTAGGCAGTGTATGGTATTGTACATATCATAAATTCATTTTTGGAAGTCAACTGAAAAATTGTATATTAATGAAGGCAAAATATTTTGATAGTCCAGGATTGTGTCTGGTGGTATTTGGTGTTACTCGTCTGAGACAGGAAACTAATTCAACCCTCCTGCTCCCAAAGTTTATTACAACTTACTAATACCAAGGGGGAGGTAATACAATTACCCATATCAAAATCATACACCAATCTTGTCCACACCTGTGGAGTAACGGTCAGCGCGTCTGGCCGCGAAACCAGGTGGCCCGGGTTCGAATCCCGGTCGGGGCAAGTTACTTGGTTGAGCTTTTTTCCGGGATTTTCCCTCAACCGAATACGAGCAAATGATGGATAACTTTCGGTGCTGGACCCCGGACTCATTTCACCGGCATTATCATCTTCATATCATTCAGACTCTAAATAACCTAGATGTTGATACAGCGTCGTAAAATAACCCAATAAAAAAAATACACCAATCTTACTTAAGAATTTGGAATATTAAAAAAATTATTTATTATTGAATGCAGACCTCCAGAAAATGTAAAAATATAAAATAATCTTCCCTTTTTTAAAATAGAGTTTAAAAAGTCCCGTTCCATTTTTCTGACAAAAAAACGTATACCAAAATTTATGAAGCTTTAGGTACGTTGCATGTGACACTATAAGATAACATACCGGTATAAAGCAATGATCCGAAATAGCTACTGCATTACTCCCACATGAAAAACCCACTGACCATCCTGACATTCTTACTAGTGATTTCTCATTGAAACTCAAGAACTGAAGACGGATAGGTTCAAGGAAAAGTATTTGGCAAAAAAAAAAAAACATTCAGAGGGACTATGTTTCACTATTATGGAAGCAAATAATTATCAAAATATCTGGTAAAAAATGTCTACCTGGTATTCTTTCAAGGTTGAAAATGGCATTTAATCTGAGGCTCAATTTTGGCATTTGACAAAAATTCCGGCGACGCTTATAACCTCTGCAGTTGCGAGCGTCGTTAAATAAAACATAACATTTAACATTTTCATTGAAAATAAATCCGATCAATTTTTATTTGAACCTTTCATGGACTTAGTTTGCAGCAATTGCTGCACAAGCCACTAGTAAATTGGGAATCATTTCAGTTATTTCTTGAAATTTAAATATTGGAATACAATCTATAGAACCATGAACATCTTCAAAACATCTAATCATTTGAGACAGGCAATTAAAGGATTGTGAGACAGAATATTTTCTTAGTTCCAAACAAAATTTGATGTTTCTTGGTATCTACTCGCCTGATATATGCAACTGAAACATTGTTGGTGAATGTAGATAAAATGTTTTGTTATTTCCACATAGTGTTTGGCATCTATTCATTTGCATTTGAAACGAACAATTTAATAAATTTGTGATGGTAAACAAAATTGTTGTTAGTTTCTGATAGTGTTTGGTGATGTTTATCTGCTCATTTGAGGCAGGTAATTGAAAGATTATTATTTATAAAGGTAGACAGAAAGTTTTGTTAGCCCTAAACAGCATTTAGTCGTGTTTGGTATCTACTTGTTTGAGACAGGCAATTGAATGATTATCTATGAATATAGACAAAACGTTTTCTTTACTATACATATGTTTAGCATTTGCTGGTTTCAGGTAATAAATTCATTTTCTATTTACTCGTATTAAGCTATACAAAATATTTTGTTAGTGGTAAACAGTGTTTGATATGTACTTATTTGAGACTAACAGTTGGAAAGATTATAATCTTATTTTATCTATAGGACGTAGAAAAAGTGATATTCTTAATTCCAAACAGTGTTTGGTAATGTGTTTTACCTATTCGTTTGAGATAAGCAGTTGAAAAATTGTCTATGAATGTATAAAAAATATTTTGTGCGAGATCGTGCGTATTTGCTTGTTTTCCGCACAGAACCAATACGCGGTAAGTGTGAAATACCACATTCAGTATTCCCAACGTAACACACATAACAATTTCCCTCTTCTTACCGCTTAAGCGCGACATTCATTTTACTGCTTTAGGCTTTTAACATATTATTTTTAGAGACGTTTAACATAGTAATAATTATAAATTGGAAACTTACCACTGCAATTTCACCTAAATTGCACTGTTAATTATTGTTTTTAAATATTTGCAAAAATTAAGTAAAGTCTACTACTCCACGAAAGCTATTGTATTCCTGATACAAGTAACATTAAGGAAGCCGTGAAAAAATCAACAAGACTCCAGATGCGGATGTTATTACTGCAATATGTTATATAAATAATATTGATAAAATATTAAAATGAAAAATAAATCATTACATAACCTTACCGTTTGTTTTAAGTTCGCATTTATAGACTGGGGAAAAAAAGACAGACGTATATCACGGCCTGCTGGAGTATAGATATTTTTGTTTTCTAAAGTTGCCGTCATTAAACAGAAACCAAGATGGAGATTTCATTGCAACTAATTAGAAATTCGTCTTTCAGGTATGTAATAAACGATTTTCACATAAATAATGTACGATACACGAGCGGTATGTTTGTTTTCATCTTCTCGGAAATTAAAAAAGCTCAACTACGTTTCGCTTTTTCAATCTTTTCCTCGAACATGAAAACGTCAACATACCGCTCTTGTAACGTATATTACTATTATGGGTCCCAGATAGTGTTTGGTGGTGTTCAGTGTGTACCAGTTTGATGTAGTTACTTATGGCTTTTGAGGAACCCGGAGGTTCATTGCCGCCCTCACATAAGCCCGCCATCGGTCCCTATCCTGAGCAAGATTAATCCAGTCTCTATCATCTTATCCCCACCTTTTTCAAATCCATTTTAATATTATCTTTCCATCTACATCTCGGCCTCCCAAAGGTCTTTTTCCCTCCGGCCTACCAACTAACACTCTATATGCATTTCTGGATTCGCCCATACGTGCTACTTGCCCTGCCCATCTCAAACGTCTGGATTTAATGTACCTAATAATGTCAAGTGAAGAATACAATCCCTGTAGTTCTGCGTTGTAGAACTTTCTCCATTCTCCTGTAAATTCATTTAAGATTATGCACGGTACAAAGATCCAAGAATCCCGTAGCCTACTAGCCCACTTGTACCACTCAGAGTACTGGAACCGTGGAACTGATATTTATTTTATTTTCATTTATTTATTTATTTATTTATTTATTTATTTATTTATTTATTTATTTATTTATTTATTTATTTATTTATTTATTTATTTATTTAACCTGGTAGAGATAAGGCCATCAGGCCTTCTCTTCCCCTCTACCAGGGGATTACAACTACAATATTAAGAATACAATTACAATTATAATTATAATCAATATTAAATTTACAAATACAATAAAAATCGAAGTACTAAAAGATTAACTGATTAATAAAAGCTAGACAGTTTATTGTAAAAGTTAAGAAGAGGGGAACATTTTTTTTATTAATTAAGTACAAATTAAACCTACTCTACGCAATAAGAAAATGCTTAATAAGTTTGCTTCTGAACGCTACTAAATTCCGACAGTCTCTGATGTCACTGGGTAGGGTATTTCACAAGCGCGAGAGCGAGATTGTGTATGATGATGAATACGATGATGTCTTATGTGTTGGTATGGCTAGTATGCGGCTATTTTGCGTGCGTGTGAAGAGATTATGATATGATGACAGGTAACTGAAACGGGAGGCAAGGTAGGTAGGTGTAGAAGTGTGAAGGACTTGGAAAAGGAGAACAAGAGAATGAAAATTTCTAAGTTCGTTAAGCCGTAGCCAGTTTAGAGTTTGGAAGGATGGGGTATTGTGGTCAGCGCGACGGACATCGCAGACGAAGCGAACACAAGAATTATGAACACTTTGTAATTTTTGCGACTGGTTGGCATTGAGGTCAGTCAGTACAAAATAACAATAATGGAAGTGGGGCATTACTAGTGTTTCCACTAGTATTTTCTTGAGTGATAGCGGGAGGAATTTTCGAATGCCGTTTAAGGAATGTAGTATGGAAAGCACTTTTTTGGTAATATGGGTTACTTGGTTATTCCAGTTTAAATGCATATCAAAGTAAACTCCAAGGTTTTTAACACAGGAAGCAAAAGGGATTATTGTGTCGTTTAACTTGACTGGAAGAACAGGAGTAATGTTGCATAATATATTTTACTTACTGGCTTCATTGCACATAAGCCCTCCATTGGTCCCTATCCTGAGAAAGATTAATCCATTCTCTATCGTCATATCCCACCTCCCACAAATCCATTTTAATATTATCTTCCCATCTACATCTCGGCCTACCCAAAGGTCTTTTTCCTTCCGGCCTCCCAACTAACACTCTATATGCATTTCTGGATTCGCATTTCTGGATTCAAACGTCTGGATTTAATGTTTCTAATTATGTCATGAAGAATGCTAACAAGAAATATTTGAATTTCTCCACCTCTTCAAAAGATAAATTTCCAATTTTTTGTTTTTATATTTCCATTTTGTTGACAATATTCTCGTCACGAGACATAATCATTTATTTCCTCCCGACTTTGTCTTTTCGATATTTGAATTTACTTCAAAAGATAAATTTCAAACCTTTCGTACTCTTTACTTGCGTTCAGTAAAACCTCCTTGTGTTTTCCCGTAATCGTTTGTGGATTTTCTCCTAACATATTCACGTCATCCGCATAGACAAGCAGCTGATGTAACCCGTTCAGTTCCAAACCCTCTCTGTTATCCTGAACTTTCCTAATGGCATACTCTAGAGCAAAGTTAAAAAGTAAAGGTGATAGTGCATCTTCTTGCTTTAGCCCGCAGTGAATTGGAAACGCATCTGACAGAAACTGACCTATACGAACTCTGCTGTACGTTTCACTGAGACACATTTTAATTAATCGAACTAGTTCCTTGGGAATACCAAATTCAATAAGAATATCATATAAAACTTCTCTCTTAACCGAGTCATATCCCTTTTTGAAATCTATGAATAACTGATGCACTGTACCCTTTATACTCCCATGTTGCATAATATATGATTAATGAAAAGAAATGATATTGTCCTGTTCATTCAGATATCAGCTTGTTATCTCTTTTGATTTGCACTTCATTTTCCTTACTGAAAAATCCACCCTTGTTTTTCCCCTTATTTGTAACGATATATATGAATAACTGTCACGGAAACGTATAATTGTTATCAATGTCGGCCAGAATAAGAACAGAGTTGACTTCGACTTCGGCTCGAGTGCCCCTGGCTGGACGCCGCGTGCCGAGGGTTCAAGGATCGACAATCCTCGACAAGGTGACAACCTGTACTGCGTGGCTCTTTCTATTTTAAATAAGTTTCACACTGAAAATCGATACAGCGGAATTAGGCGACGCCGCCGCGCCTCTCCGCCCCACACGGCGGGCACGATTCACAGCAAGGGGGTGCTAAGATTGAATCCACCCTTAAATGGGGAGAACCACTACCTTTCTTTTATAAGAAAGCGTGTAGAGCGATGTCTTCTCTTCAGAAAGAGACAGTCCTTTCTAAGGTGCGTGTACAGAAGAAAGCCCGGCCATAGCTGCATCAACTTGTGGCTTGCTGTCATATGCCCAGGGTTCAGAGATGAATAACTGGCATAATCAGTTCTGAGTCATTAACGTATAGCTATTTCATCAGGTCTCCCTGCGCGCAGTAGCATTGTGTTCTAAGGCAGTGATGTCAAAGCAAGCGCATTTTTCTGACCTTGACGTCGTGCGCGGGCATCAAGCGCTAAGTATGCAAAGAGGAAGGGTTGTGTATATGAATAAGCAGCCTGTTGGATTAAGAAAACAGTGGTGCACAAACTTCAAACGGAACGTGAAATTTTATATCGTTATTTTTATATGGCTTCTTTCTGTTTAATATTTCTATATCGCCTGTAAAACAAAAGTACTACAACCAGTTTCTTAATATTGCTGTTGTGTTTTAAAAGTTAATAACATAATATTCATTCATTTATTTTATTCCATAGATCTTACATGAGCAATGAAGCTTTAAGATGCGGAACAAGTCAACATTTTACAATATTACAATTACAATTTTTACAAATTTTTATAGTTTTACAATTTAGTAATTTTCTACAATTTTTACAATTTTGTGCAATTTTTACTCTTTTTTTTACATTTTGGCGAGATGTAGTGAGATGAGGTGAGGTCCGAGGATTCGCCAAAATATTACCCGGCATTTGCCATTTGGTGGGGGAAACCTCGGAAAAACCCAACCAGGTAATCAAATCAAAGGGGTCGATGCCAAGGACTCGCCATAGACCATCCGGCTTCAGTCCCACATAAATTCCATAGCAGTACAACTATACTGTACTAAATGGATGAAATACATCATTCATAAAGAAAGTGATGTCCCAAAAAAAGAGATTGAGTATGGCATGATAAGTTGGAATTTATATTGATAGTACCTTTAGTAATCAATAAATTAATCAAAACAATATTACAGTACAAAGCAAAGTTACCTGGGTGCTATACATGTTTTAAGTGTAACTAATATTACATAACAAAACTCTTATCGCATTATGCTTTTAAGGTGATATTGGTGAGCAACTCCTATCATCAGAATATTAAATTATTTTCTCGAAATCTGCTGAAGCTATAGAGCTGACATTTTTACAACACATGGGCACGTATCTTTTGCTTATGATGTAACAGTAGTTGCTTTGTTAATTCATTTCCTTACAAACAATTTCCATGCGAATATTTTCAAAATTTTCAATACACTATCTTCAGTAATACGTATATACGGCATATTAGATTTACGAAAACATTCTGTAAGGCTACTAAATAAATAGGCCTATATCTGAAAATTTCACTTTTCTATAAAAAAAAAACTGAGAAAATATTTCTTTTGAATAAAAAATCAAACTTGTGAAAAATGAGCATTAAAATTAAAACTTACATTCTTATAATGCACTTATACTTCTCAGGCAAATCTAAAAATTAATATGGATACAGTTTTAATAAGTTGTCTTCCTTTTATCCATTGAATCAGTGCTGGTCATCCCTGAATGTAGCTCGACCAAGCGGCATATACCACCTCTTTCGTCTGTCTCTTTCCTTTCCGCTGTAAAGCGCTCAGGCTCTCCTGAGCTCTAAAGCGCGCGCTTGCTCCTATGGACATCAATTGACATGCCTGTTCTAAGGCATCACAGTGCAACTTCCTGCATATCTTCCACTGCAGACCCAACATTTTCCAATCTTTCCTATTTTCTGTCTTCCTCTTAGTCTCCACGTATAGTAAGGTCTCATTTTATAAACCTATAGACCAACAATTGGCTCTCTTCTGACAAAGGATAAATTTTATAGTCCATTTAAAAGAAACCAAATGACCTGGAAATGTACAAAAACTTTCCCAGACATGTTCAAACATTTTTAACAAGAGCCAGAACAGGTCACATTGTCACTCAATTGTACCTACACCGATTTCACATTTCTGATAATCCTACTTGTCTGGGGTGTAATAATCATGATGAAGATCTGGAACACATTCTTCTATACTGTCCATCCATAAACCACAAAAGAAGTAAATTAAAATCATCAGTACCAGTTGCAGAAGACACAGCCCTGCAGTATATATTGACTACACCCCAACTCTGGCTACTAGCAACAGGCATCTATAATGAACACCGATCAAAATACCCCTCATTTCTCATGAAAAACAAGAACTGAAAAGACTACAGTGGACTATAGAGGATTTATGTTGTCAGCAAACAGCTGGATACATTAAGAAGATTGATTGGTCTCCACGTATAATCCATATATCCTAATGTTGTATATCGCCTGATATCTTCTTCTGTCCCGAACTCTTCTCCCGTTCACCATTCCTTCCAGTGCATTCTTCAGTAGGCAGTTTCTTCTCAGCCAGTGACCCAACCAATTCCTTTTTCTCTTCCTGATCAGTTTCAGCATCGTTCTTTCTTCACCCACTGTTTCCAACACAGCTCCATTTCTTATTCTGTCTGTCCATTTCACACACTCTATTCATCTCCATATCTCTATTTTCAAATGCTTCTATTCGCTTCTCTGCAAATTCTTCAATTCATTCCGATTCAAAATGTTTAATACACACGACACTTGTATCTGAAAGAATCCAGCACTCTAACCACTAGATCATCGTGGTGGCTGTATTATTATTATTATTATTATTATTATTATTATTATTATTATTATTATTATTATTATTATTATTACTTACTTACAAATGACTTTTATGCTCGACCATGCCGAAATGTACTAATTATACACCTGGCAGTAGCCCTTTAATGCACCTCATTAAAGTATAACTATTCATTATAATTCAGTTGTTCAGCCAATGAGAAATCACCTTTGTACCATTATAAAACCGCAAGTATCGATTATTCTCGGATATGCAATCGAAAGACAATTAGCGAAAAGTCACGGAGGCTGAAATCCAATACTATCGCAGAAGGTTATGTTCTGTTACTATAATAATTAGCGTTAATTTTAAATAATATTCAAATAAATTCAATTTGTCATCTCGTTTTTCAATTCTAAATCAATTTCCAGGTTATATCAAGACTAATGTTCATTTTATTCTCTAGATTATATCAAGGTCAGTGACATTCGTGGCTCGGAAAAAATCAATATTTTTGCGTCTGCGCACATCTCACAATTCAGGTCAGTTCCGCTCCTCACTTACATAACCATAACATGAATACTTATGAATAATTTCAAGTTAGAAATATGGTCGAGCTTAAAAAGTCGTATGAAACTTGCCTATAATGGTAATTAAGACGCTCGTATGAAAATTATGAAACTCGCTTGCGCTCGTTTCATAAACATACTCGCGTCTTAATTACTACCATTATAGGCCCGTTGCATAATGTACTATTAAGGAACCCGCAGGTTCATTGCAGCCCTCACATAAGCCATCAGTCCCTATCCAGTCCCATTCCGAGGCTTATTGTAAGGCTTCGTAACAAGCTGTTTTTTACGATGATGGGTTGCTAGCCCTTCGCCCAACCCCCAAGCTGGAGGACCACCCCTTATCAGCTGTGCACGACTGCTTATTCAATATATTCACAGCTACCCTCCATATCTGGAGGCCGTCTCCTCTATCCGCAACCTGAGGACGCGCCATGCCGTGGTGATAGGGACCCACAATACATGGTTGTATTATTATTATTATTATTATTATTATTATTATTATTATCATTATTATTACTTACTTACAAATGGCTTTTAAGGAACCCGAAGGTTCATTGCCGCCCTCACAAAAGCCCGCCAGCGGTCCCTATCCTGTGCAAGATTAATCTAGTCTCTATCATCATACCCCACCTCCTCAAATCCATTTTAATATTATCCTCCCATTTACGTCTCGGCCTCCCTAAAGTTCTTTTTCCCTGCGGTCTCCCAACTAACACTCTATATGCATTTCTGGATTCGCCCATACGTGTCACATGCCCTGCCCATCTCAAACGTCTGGATTTTAAGTTCCTAATTATGTCAGGTGAAGAATACAATGCGTGCAGTTCTGTGTTGTGTAACTTTCTCCATTCTCCTGTAACTTCATCCCGCTTAGCCCCAAATATTTTCCTAAGCACCTTATTCTCAAACACCCTTAACCTATGTTCCTCTCTCAAATTGAGACTCCAAGTTTCACAACCATATAGAAGAACCGGTAATATAACTGTTTTATAAATTCTAACTTTCAGATTTTTGGACAGCAGACTGGATGATAAGAGCTTCTCAACCGAATAATAACACGCATTTCCCATATTTATTCTGCGTTTAATTTCCTCCCGAGTGTCATTTATATTTTGTTACTGTTGCTCCAAGATATTTGAATTTTTCCACCTCTTCAAAGCATAAATCTCCAATTTTTATATTTCCATTTCGTACAATATTCTGGTTATTATTATTATTATTATTATTATTATTATTATTATTATTATTATTATATTATTATTATTTGCAATGACAGTGATATCGTATGGACAAAAAATCTTGTGGATGAACAATGGACGAAAAGAGAGTGGGCAAAGAATTCGTGCACATACACTTAGAATTGAGGACAGATAAGTATGGACCAAAAATAAGAGTGAACCAACAGGTAATGGACGAAACATCTGGGAACCCTGGGTAGTTCCCTGGTTTTTCTATCGAAGACACTTACCTGTGTTTTTCCCCATGTCTTATGCTTACACTACGCTGTCTCGGGGTGGTCTTGCGTCGTGCTGACACCAAGTCTAAGGAGGCTTGCATTGTGTAGCTCAGTCATGTCAATTGATGCCCATAGGGGCAAGCGCGCGCTTTAGAGCTCAGGAGAGCCTGAGCGCTTTACAAAGGAAAGGAAAGAGACAGACGAAAGAGGTAGTATATACCGCTTGGTCGAGCTATATTCAGGGATGACCAGCATTGATTCAATAGATAAAGGGAAGAGAACTTATTAAAACTATATGCATGTTAATTTTTATATTTGTGTGAGAAGTTTAAGTGCATTATAAAAATGTAAGTTTTAATTTTAATGCTCATTTTTCACAAGTTTGATTTTTTTATTCAAAAGAAATATTTTCTCAACCTTTTTTAATAGGAAAGTGAAATTTTCAGATATAGGCCTATTTATTTAGTAGCCTTACAGAATGTTTTCGTAAATCTAATATACCGTAAATACGTAGGTATTACTGAAGATGGCATATTGAACATTTTTTGTCGACCTGGTTAGCAAGTTAGTATAGCGCTGGCCTTCTATGCCCACGGTTGCGGGTTCGATCCCGGGCCAGGTCGATGGCATTTAAGTGTGCTTAAATGCGACAGGCTCATGTCAGTAGATTTACTGGCATGTAAAAGAACTCCTGCGGGACAAAATTCTGGCACATCCGGCGACGCTGATATAACCTCTGCAGTTGCGAGCGTCGTTAAATAAAACATAACATTTTTTTTTTGAACATTTTGAAAATATTTGCATGGAAATTGTTTGTAAGGAAATGAATTAACAAAGCAACTACTGTTACGTCATAAGCTAAAGATACGTGCCCATGTGTTGTAAAAATGTCAGCTCTATAGCTTCAGCACATTTCGAGAAAATAATTTAATATTCTGATGGTAGGAAGTTGCTCACCAATATCACCTTAAAAGCATAATGCGATAAGAGTTTTGTTATGGAATATTAGTTACACTTAAAACTTATATATAGCACCTAGGTAACTTTGCTTTGTATTGTAACATTGTTTTGATTAGTTTATTGATTACTTTTATAAGGCTAAAGGTATCACCAATATCAATTCCAACTTACCATGTCATACTCAATCTCTTTTCTTTTTTTGGGGGATATCACTTTCTTTATGAATGATGTGTTTAATTCACTTAGTACAGTATAGTTGTACTACTACGGAATTTATGTGAATATTCCTTCTTAACTCTTTATTATGTTATTAAGATTTAAAACACAAGTGCAATATTAAGAAATTGGTGTTAGTACTTTTGTTTTACAGACAATATAGATAATATCAAACAGAAAGAAGCCATATAAAAATAACGACATAAAATGTCACGTGCCGTTTGAAGTTTGTGCACCACTGTTTTCTTAATCCAACAGGCTGCTTATTCATATACACAACCCTTCCTCTTTCCATACTTAGCGCTTGTTGCCCGCGCACGACGTCAAGGTCAGAAAAATGCGCTTGCTTTAACATCACTGGTGTAGCTGTCCAATATTAATTCAGATGTAACTTCCAATAATATCTGCACTAACTATACTAACATAAATGCGGTGAAAACAGAACATAGAAAGACGAAATATTTTATGTAGTTTGAGTAGCGTAATTTGCATTACATATTTCATCCTTCTATTTATTTTAATTTCTGTTTTATTTAATTATGGTTTTGTTAAATGTATCGTCTATGAGTAGCCTTAAGCAAAGCCCGGCTTACTGCAATTAATTAAAATCCATCTCTGTCAATCATTTCCAATAGCTATTATAAAGGGAAATTAAAAACTTAAACTCGCGATAAATTGCAGCATTTTAAAGCCCTGCATGGCGTAATTATGAAGATGTCAGTTGCTAAATACTTCATTTGGCGGCCATTCAGCTGGATTACTACGTCGCTACGGTACACATCTGCCTGCTCTCATTACGCCAGAGGGAACTTTGGGGAGGGGGAGGGTTCTGAAGGGGTGAGGGCGAGTTCAACGATCCTTGCCTAAAAGGAGACGTTCAAATGTTTCCCGCATGTTGCGGGTCTCCGATTTTCATTATATATTTTGCGAATTTCCCCACAGTTCTCTTTTTTGTCAATCGGGAGGGTGTGCAGGGGTGAGTGACCCTGCTTTTAGCTTCCCCTAAATGCGCTTCGGGCGGTAAAGTTTATGGATAATGTGCCGAGCTTACCCGGCCGTGCATAACGATTCGGTTATTATCATGATGAAGTTGTTTGTGCACTTTTACACAATTCTGCTGCCAGAACTTTGTTTCACACGAACGGACATATTCGTAGCTCAGTCAGCCTTCTTCAAAGAAGCCTTGAGTTCGATTCTTGATGCGTGATATTTATTTATATACTTACTTATTTATTTATTTACTTATTTATTTATTTATTTATTTATTTATTTATTTATTTATTTATTTATTTATTTATTTATTTATTTATTTATTTACTTCATTATTTATATTTATTCATTTTACTTTATTTATTTAGTTGTTTATTTACTTATTTATTCATGTATATATTTACTTATTTTTGTACATATTTACTTGTTCATTTACTTATTTATTATTATGCATTCATTTTATTTTATTTATTTGTTAATTTATTTGCATTTATTTATTTACTTTTTTACTGATTTATTTATTTTTACTTATTTACGTTTCTAATTATTGATGTATTTATTTTTTACTTATTTATTTATGTATTTATTTATTTATTTATTTCTTTACTTATTTATTTATTTATTTTTTTATTTATTTATTTATTTATTCATTTATATATTCATTTACTTATTTATGTTCTTATTTACTTGTTTATTTACTTATTTATGGATTCATATATTTTATTTATTTGCATTTATTTATTTACTTTTTACTGATTTATTTATTTTTTACTTATTTACTTTTCTACTTATTGATGTACTTATTTGTTTATGTATTTATTTATTTACTTCTTTACTTATTTATTTATTTATATTTATTTATTTATTTTTTATTTATTTATTTACTTATTTATTATTTTTATATATTCATTTACTTATTTATTTATTTGTTCTTATTTACTTGATTATTTATTATTTATGGATTCATATATTCTATTTATTATTTACTTATTTATTTATGGATTCATATATTCTATTTATTTGTTAATTTATTTGCATTTATTTATTTACTTATTTATTTACTTTTTTACTGATTTATTCATTTTTTACTTATTTACTTTTCTACTTATTGATGTACTTATTTGTTTATTTATTTATTTATTTATTTATTTATTCATTTATATATTTTATTCACTTATTTATTTACTTATTCAATTATTTATTTATTTATTTATTTACTTATTTACTTATTTATTTATATTTATTTAATTGTTTATTTATTTACTTACTTTTATTTATTCAGTTTGTTTATTTACTTATTTATTAATTTATATATTTATTTACCGGTATTTACTTATTTATGTACTTATTTTCTTACTTATCTACTTATTTATGGATTCGTTCATTTTATTTGTTAATTTATTTACATATATTTATTTACTTATATTTGTATTTATTTACTTATTTATTTACGTCTTTACTTATTTATTTACTTTTTTACTTGTTGATGTACTTATTTATTTGTTTGTATATTTATTTTTTTATTTTTGTTTATTTATATTTATTCATTTGTTTATTTTATTGTATTTATTTAATAATATTATTTAATATTATTAATATACTTACTTATTTATTCCGGCGAAGTTAAGGTCATGAAGCCTTCAGTGCCACAGCACCAGAATAAAAATAGGCATAGGCAAAAAAACAAATGCAGAGAAAAAGCAAATAAGAAATAGAAATAAAATTACAAATACAAATACAAAAAGCACACGTACAAAAATGCAAGAATGGAGAAATAAAAATAAATATTCAAGTATACAGATAAGTCCACAATGAAACAAATAGTACTAATACAATATCTTGACTGCCTAATATGTTTGTGTTTATTTATTTACTTTTTTACTGATTTATTTATTTTTTACTTATTTACTTTTCTACTTATTGATGTACTTATTTGTTTATGTATTTATTTATTTACTTCTTTACTTATTTATTTATTTATTTATTTATTTATTTATTTATTTATTTATTTATTTATTTATTTATTTATTTATTTATTTATTTATTTGCGGTTGCACTTTTAGAAAATATTAAATAACTTGACTACAACTTGTCTTCATGTACTTTCTTCAAATTTTGCACTCTTATTATACATGATTTTAGCTTCAATTTTATATATAATACATCTAGTAACCATGAATATGTTTGAAAGTTTGAATTTTTCAAGAAAAAAAATTGTCTTACAAAAAATATGATTTAACAAACTGAGAAAATATTAGCCATTTACTATTTTTCCTTTATTATGAGATGATAATCTAAAGATTGGCCCTCAATGAGCATTACAGCTGACTTCATACTAAATTTATAGATATTTAAATTTACATTAAAATAATTTAGTTTCTATTTCAATGTATTTTTACTAGAAAATTACTCATTTTTCATTCAAATTTAACCATTGTGGTCGAAAATTATAGAGATTTTACAAAGGACAAGTGTACAAAATTTGAATGAAATCAGACAAACGGTTCTTGAGATATCAAGATTTTGTATATATAAAAATGTAATTATCAACAGTAATCTCACTAGACGTTTTGATTTATCTAGAGAAAATCAAAACTCGAGTGGGATTTAACTGACTATTACACGATTAGAAGAAAGTATATAAAGATTAGAAGTAACAAAGTACTCCAATACAATAAAATATTAATTGACTTACGAAAATACTACTGTCTTCAAATGTATTATTGTACCATCTCAACATTACAAATATTACGCTAGATGCAGATGGCAGTAGTGAGCAATGCCTTCTCGTCGAGAAGCTCTTCTCTATTATACCAAATTATACACGATGGCAATGTTACTAGTCAAGAAGGCTTTGTTGATTCAGTTTCATTTTTATTAAAATGCAACATTCCACTTCAATTATCCGAATCCCAGTAATCAACGTCACTTGACAGATGATTTTCAATAAATCTTAATATTAAACAATCTCTGATACGTGACTATCCATAATATCATATAGCAGAAGCTATAACATAACCTAACTAATATACTATACACAAGTGTTAGAAAAGTTTTAATTAACGACAATGACATAAAAAATAAACATGAATAATTTTAAAAGGAATAATTATTGAATGTACAATTTTCAAATTTGAATGTGGTTGGTGGTTCAATTGATGTTATATTGGACGTGTGCGTAATAGAAGTGGAACTCGTTGATTTAGGCCTACATAGTGTATTCAACTTATTCAGGATTTCCGAATAGTGCTCTTCATTTATTTGTAAATCGGATTTCAGGAGATGCATAGGTATGATCAGTGATTTTTATTAATTCTTGTTCTTGAATGCCAATGCGAGTCATATTTGAAACTGCTGTGCATCGACTGGAGTGGTTTGTAATTTTATATATATTTTTGACGTCCAGATCAGCGCAGTTTCAAATGTTGGCAAACAAAGAAACAAATGCTAGGGACGCGATAAAATTAAACAAATGCTAGGGACGCGATAAAATTAAACAAATGCTAGGGACGCGATAAAATTGTGCGATAAGCAGCCATGATTGGTTGAAATACGTCCTTTCCTACCGTTTTATTGGTCAAAAGTAGTATGACGTAGTAAGAGTGTAATAGTCAGGAAAATCAGTCTAAAGTTGGGACATGCTTGTACTTACAACCTGCACTAAAAAGAACCTGCTGCATAGTCTCCCTGTCAGCATTTATCTGAAATTTGGAAATATATATATACAGAAAAGTATATTCTATCGATTGAGACAAGAAAAATTTTTCAATTTTTTTAAACAATTCTTGCTGTATAAGCCCCCTTAAGAAAAATGACTAAATATCTAGAAATAATTAACTGGCTATGAAAGTATCAAGAGAAACAAAATAGTAACAATATCGAAACATTTGCAATAAGTTAGAATACTCAGTTTACTGCATTGCAGTCTACGCAGTAAGCCATAGAACTGGGAGGAGATTATGTAGAAAAATAGGGTACGTAGAAAAAATCATCGTTCTTTCATATGTGTAAATCACATTGTGTGGAATAAATAATTTTGACGAGGAAAAAATGTGGGGCATTACTTTCTTGGCGACCCTCGTATTACACTGGTCAACACTGTTTTTGTCAAATGTACAATTTTTGCTGTTTCTTATGTAATGTCATCTGCTGATTCCAAAAATGAAGTCAGAATTTTTCTACCACCCACAATTTTTTATTTTAGAATTGATTTACTTTTATTGCTATATATACAGTCCTTAACATGCCAATGGAAAGAAAATATTTCAAATATTTCAATTTATTGCTTTATGAATTGATCTATAACTTTAGATCACCGTTGTCTGTGAAGTTAGAATTCATAAAGATGAATTTTATTTCTCATAAGACTGGGAGAGTTAGTATTAATTCTAAGTTGAGCTGGGACTTACATTTACAAAACAAATTTCATAACCCGTGTTTTCTTTGTCCCAATTTTAAGTGTGGTAAAAGTATCTTATAAAGTGAAACATACCTCGAAAATCACAAACAATTTTTGTTACGTTTGTGATTTAACTTTGAAAGCACCCAAGTGAACTTTACTACACTAGTTAAAAGAGTTTACGAGTGTTCTTTTTATTGCAAAATAGATGAGGACAAGAACTGGACCCCTAAAATCTGTTGTTCTCCATGTAATTCTATTAACTGGTTGGCTGAAAGGATCCCGTCATATGCCTTTTCCAAATCCAATGATACCGGGAACCTAAGGATCATTCAACAGATTGTTACTTTCTAGGAACCACAGTTCAGAAGATTACAGAGAACTTGTCAGCGAGCTGATTCAGAACTATAATGTGATGGGGTGTCATGTATCTCTCAAAATAATATCTTAGATCCACGTCTATTTTTTCTTTCCTCAAAACCTTCAGGTAGTGAGCGACAAAAATGGGGAGCGTTTTCATCAGATTGGAAAGGCGCTACCAGGAAAAGTGGAGCCCAAATATTCTGTCAGATTATTGCTGGACACTGGAAAAAGATGTTTCTCAAGCGAAGTATAGTCTAAAATCTATTTCACACACATTTTAGGAAAATAAATATGATTTTAGGTAAAATATTAAAAGGTATCAATACTAGATAAATCTGAAGTATATTTCATATAATTACTCAAAAAACTTGGGTTATAAAACAATTTTGAAAACAGATCTGAAATCAGCACGAAAAATGCTATAAGAATCACCCACCCTTTATCTTTTAACAAAAAATATGTTTAATTTTATTGACCAGTGTTATTACACGCAACAGTGGTGGGACTTTTGTGACTGATTCGTTAGTCAAGGTACACTCCGTGCATTGAAACTGCCAACGGAGACCGATAGAATCGGAAGGAGTGGAAAATAAATAGAAGAGATCGATATATTCTGCCCCTGCACGTTACTGAATCCTAACTGTTCAGACATTATATAAGAATTGGAATAGCAGGTTAATATTTCTGCAGTAGATGGTACCACCGCAGTCCCCAAGCAAAAGTTAAATTTCAAATTATTAAAAAGAAAAAAGTAAACTATCTTATTGCAGTTTAGAATATTAATTCACGCAATCTTTCCAGAATCGAAATTAATTCCCTCTGTGATAGGATCGCAGATGTGTGTATACAGGCAGTGTAGCAGAAGAGAAGGACGCTAGATGGGCACACCGACCCTGTAGAGAAGGAGATGGAGTGAGGCGTGACGTTAATTAATATTTCTATTTGCACAGTAATAAACCTGCTCCTCTCTCTCTTTCAAATAACCCGTCCGTTCGTCGCCATTTTAACTGAGATAAACTCAGTTCATCCCCGTACAATCTCTGCGTGAAGAGGTTTATGTACCAAGCAGATATCGAGCTAAGTTTGAGTGACAGTAATAGTTCACTATGTCTGGGGTAAGAATTCAATTTGGACTCATAATTTACGAAACCAACACTTTGTGTTGTTAAATGTTTACTGCTATTAAATCCAAAACCTTCTGTAACAATTTAAGGGCCGATTGTATAAACCATTTAATCTTAGATCAGAGGTTAAATTGATCCTTGTTCTAGCTGAACTTGGAATTTTGTGTTGTATAAAGTCTAATCTGAGATTAATTTGTCTCAAACTAAAGTCAACTTTGACTGAAGAAATTTCTGAGATTAAGTTAGATTACCCAAGTTCAGATATTTCTTTTCTGTTTGAAATATACGAATGACAGATTGTGCAAATAAAATATCCATTATTATTAATATTAATTATTATTATTATTATTATTATTATTATTACATTTATATATATATTCTTTATATATTTTTTTCAATTTCTTACCTTAATACACAAACAATCTTATATTTTATAAGGCTCTATCGTGTTCAGCAGTATCAAATAACATAACCTATAATTATATTATGTTTATAACAACCATTAATTATTAATGAATATGATAGGTACATTCATAAATTTTCAATTAACTGTATTACTAAACGAAAATTGTCGTTTTATAAAGTTTTATTATGTTTAGCAGTATCAAACACCATAACATGATAACAACTTGGAGAACAGTTCAACCTTCTTTTGTTGTCCGCCATTATTTACAATGCATAAAACAAACCAGTGTCTCCAACAGATGTACGGAAAGTCGCCAAAAAGTAGTTGTAAAGTCGCTAGATTTCACATTATCAACAAAGAAAGATTAAATTTTCTTCACTATGGGGTGTTAAAAAGGTCGCTAAATCCCTATTTAAGCAATATAAAAGTTAAAAGAAATTGTTATTGAAAAAGAGTTAAAGTCGCTACATTGGCAACACTGAATAAACTTGTACAACATGGTCCGCTCATCACATATTTCACCTGTTTATGCGATGTTGCCAAATCCTTTTCACGTGAACTTAGATTGCATTTGAACCAAGGTCGCAGAAAAGTTTTATGCAATAAAAGAAGTGTCTGAACTCGGTTCACTTTTCGATCTTCGATCAAAGTTGTTCTTTAGTCCGGGAGTTTTATACAATTGGGCCTAAATATGTTGTTGACACCAATTTTCTTCCCTTTTGTGAAGGAGAAGAAACCCAAATGCTATTGCTGTAGTCTCAAGTGAGTTTATTGCGCCTTGACGCTCATATCTTACTAATAACAATTCGAGCCCGAACGGCCGCACTCTATTAGTTACCGTGACTCAGTTATGTGGCGCTATTTGTCGATTCAGCTTGCATGTCTTCAAGGTTCCGATGGAGTCTCACTGCAGAGTAATGCGGCCTCAGATAGAAGCCATCTGTAGGCCAGTCGCAATACTATACCACGTCGGTACCGTTTTGAGTAATATTAATGATTTTAGGTTAATGAATATTCATAGGGAGAGTATGATATAATATGAAATATTTTTCCTAATTGATGCACATTTCTCATTTTTTGTATGTAGAAATATCATTGTGTTAGAATTTACGGATTACATCAGCTGCTTGTCTATGCAGACGACGTGAATATGTTAGGAGAAAATCCATAAACGATTAGGGAAAACACGGAAATTTTACTGGAAGCAAGTAAAGAGAGAGGTTTGGAAGTAAATCCCGAAAAGACAAAGCATACGATTATGTCTCGTGACGAGAATATTGTACGAAATGGAATTAAAAAATTGGAAATTTATCTTTTGAAGAGGCGGAAAAGTTCAAATATCTTGGAGCAGTAAAAAATATAAATGATACTCGGGAGGAAATTAAACACAGAATAAATATGGGAAATGCCTGTTATTATTCGGTTGAGAAGCTTTTATCATCCAGTCTGCTGTCAAGAAATCTGAAAGTCAGAATTTATAAAACAGTTATATTACCTTTCTTCTGTATGGCTTTTAAACTTGGACTCTCACTTTGAGATAGGAACATAGGTTAAGGGTGTTTGAGAATAAGATGCTTAGGAAAATATTTGGGGCTAAGAGGGATGAAGTTACAAGAGAATGGAGAAAGTTACACAACACAGAACTGCACGCCTTGTATTCTTCACCTGACATCAATTTTTGAGATGAACATTAAATTCAGACATTTGAGATGGGCAGGGCATGATGGGAAGATAATATTAAAATGGATTTGACTTGCTAGGATGGGAAATCCAGAAATGCATATAGTGTTGTTAGTTGGAAGACCCTGTACAAACTGAAGTGTACGTGGAAGCGGAGGGAAAAAACGTTCTACATCATACCTGAGACCTTAGGGAGGCCGAGACGTAGATGGGAAGATAATATTAAAATGGATTTGAGGGAGGTGGGATTCTGATAGAGAATGGATTAATCTTGCTCAGGATAGGGACCAATGGCGGGCTTATGTTTCAGGGCGGCAATGAACCTAACCATTTAACGATTTACCTTGAAAGATCTTCAGTGACCTAAGGGCTAAAGATCTTTGAATAATAAAGCCTGGTTGATTTTACAAGACTAAACATTAAATAATATCCAAGACTACACAGGCTGGCTGTGAAAATGATTGCTATGCTTGGCTCAACATTTTTATATTTGTGAGCAACTGTTTTCTGTTATCAACTTTAATAAAGGCAGACATCGAATATCTGTAACTGATGTTTCATTACGATCAGTACTGTTCCTTTCAGCTGCCATCAGCATAAAACCTCGTTTTGATGTACTGATAAATAAAAAATAACAAAATGATATTGTACATTTAAGTAGCTATAGAATTTCTATTATTTCTGAAAAATAAATATTTCTTTATTAATTAATAATAGTCCAAGATAGTTTTGCAAACACTGAACGGGAATTCATTTCATAAGCACTCGTAATAGTACTTCCTTTTGTGTATATTTTGTACGAGATCATCCCTTCTTCCAGTCCACCCAGCGAATAGGGATTATAAAGAATGGACACTTCGCGTCGGTACCTTTGATGTAGCCGGACTGATTTCAATGACCTTTAAGCCAGCTAGAGCGTGAGATTCTGCTTTCTCCCTAGAGTTGGCGCTGACATCACACCAGCTAGCAATCGACACAGCGGAAATATAACACAATTAATACATCTAGGTACATTATGTACTCAAATAAAATAAATTGGATCTATAAAATAATAAATCCTTCATTAACTGTAATGTCTAGACTCTAGAGTTCCTTTATAATGAGAGTTGAGACGTTGACCCCAACAACAATTAAAATGTGTAATGATTTGATAGTGCTGAAAATGGAAAAACAAAACTCGTACAAGAAATAAAACCATATACCTATATTATATTATTATACAAATATTAAAAGAATTCGATACTTAATTTTATAATGTATTATATTATTTTATGTTATAATTTACGATATCTGAAATATAAAATATTATTATTACAACTAGTTTGTCACTGAGAAATAAGGAAAAGCTGTTAACTTGAATTTATTTGAAGCAAAGCGTTACTGGATTACGCAATAAGGTAGGCGATGTTTGGATCCTGTGTCTCAACTCTATTCTCAATAATTATCTTAGCGTATGCTCGATTACACTAACCTCTAGCGCTTGAAAGTGGAACTAACCGCTGACGCACAGAGAAACAAAACACAGGAGAATTCGCTCAGTGTCCATTCTTTATAATCCCTATTCGCTGGTCCACCCTTATACAGAGCGCAGCTAATATCTGCATTCTGCTCATGAGCTGTGAGCCGGCTCGGAGAGCGCAAACCTTGTGCAGGCCTGCTCTACATCGTGACCAATCATTTTTTTACTCGCTGTCATGACGGAAAGTCAGGAAAATGGAAATGTATTCACATTTAGATGGGGATGAAGAAGTAATTAAATTTACACTACACGGACAACTGCCTTATTTTTCCAAATGCTGCTCTTGGAAAGACTTGCCACCCCTGCTCGCAACATGGCGGCTGTTTTAATTTCGTCGGCCGTGATGAACGAACAGAGACAAGTAAAGGAAGACGCGTCTGTCAGAGGCGCTGCATCTCGCTATGTAGAGCAGGCCAAGGCAGATGCGAACTTGTTCACACAGAGCGGACCTCGTGCTGCAGCGAATGTAATGAAATTCCGCTTGTAACACATGCCGATGCAGGTTTACTAGCCCCTAACGTTTCTATCGTTGTTATCTATTATTGATTTCTTCACGTACCGTAGAAGAGGGTAAAGTCGATCAAAATTTTGAAATTTTTTTATGATATTGAGGTTTTGCAATGGAGCGAAGTTCCTCAGAAAATAGCATTTTGTCGTCATAGGATAAAGACAGGGTTTGGAATTGAACGGGTTACATCAGCGTCTTGTCTATGCGGATGACGTGAATATGTTAGGAGAAACTCCACAAACGATTCGGGAAAACGCGGAAATTCTAGTTGAAGCAAGTAAAGCGATAAGGTTGGAAGTAAATCCCGAAAAGACTAAGTATAATATGATTATGTCTCGTGACCAGAATATTGTACGAAATGGAACTACTGTATAAAAATTGGAGATTTATCTTTCGAAGAGGTGGAAAAATTCAAATATCTTGGAGCAACAGTAATAAATATAAATGACACTCGGGAGGAAATTCAACGCAGAATAAATATGGAAAATGCGTGTTATTATTCGGTTGAGAAACTTTTGTCATATAGTCTTCTGTCAAAAAATCTGAAAGTTAGAATTTATAAAACAGTTACATTATTCTGTATGATTGTGAAACTTGGACTCTCACTTTGAGAGAGGAACAGAGATTAAGGGTGTTTGAGAATAAGGTGCTTAGGAAAATATTTGGAGCTAAGAGGGATGAAGTTACAGAAGAATGGAGAAAGTTACATAACGCAGAGCTGCACGCATTGTATTCTTCACCTGACACAATTAGGAACATAAAATCCAGATGTTTGAGAAGGGCAGGACATGTAGCACGTATGGGCGAATCCAGAAATGCATATAGAGTATTAGTTGGGAGGCCGGAGGAAAAAGACTTTTGGGAGGCCGAGACGAAGGTGGAAGATAATATTAAAATGGATTTGAAGGAGGTGGGATATGATGGTAGAGACTGGATTTATCTTGCTCAGGATAGGGACCAATGGCGGGCTTATGTGAGGGCGGCAATGAACCTCCGGGTTCCTTAAAAGCCAGTAAGTAAGTATCCTTAACTTATGAACGCACGTTACAAGAATTGAATTACAATCTATAAAAACCATTTTTTTTTTTTATTTGACTTGTGATCGAAGTTACCTGCTTAAATAGGGAAAAGTCGATCACCATTGAATTTTTAGTATAAGATCGATTTAAAATATTGCGGAGTAAAGTCGTCGATCACTGTTTATGTTTTTAAAAAACAAATTAAGTGTATTACATATATTTTATTTGTTATAAGGGGTGTAAAAACAATAATAATCTTCGATATATGCGTATAGCATTATATAGTGTATCTTTTGTTACTGTGATCATACTATTCGATACAATTAGACCTATAGGTCTCCAGTGTACAATCGTGACTATGATTGCCAACACATAAGACATAAAAACACATTTTAATACTTCACATATCAACAAACAAAGATTTAAGAATTCAAAATTTACATTGAAATACCACCCTTCAACAATTATAATCTAAAATGTAATTCAACATTGCTTAGGTTTATATCAGATGTTATTTGAAATCTTCCCCTCCTCATGTCACTTTAGAAACCACGTTGTTCCCATAGTCAGGTACAGAGGGGTGTACAAAATATGTTGCTTTGGCAGTGCTTCTCTTTAGCAAGAAATTCACCATAATTTCGTCTTCCTCTTTCCATACTATCCCATCAATATAAGCTATACCATGACACTTTTCTGTTTATACTCCTAAGTGTTAGTTGGAGTATTTCGGTGAACAATTTATTCTTCCTGCTGGTCCTATCTGTTTCGAGTAGGTCGATGGCATGATCGACTTAACCCTACAAAGGTACAAGTTTTCTTAAAATAATAAGTTTCAATACTAACATTTACGAACTGCAAAACTATTATTTCAGGATACAATCTCAACGAAAGGTACTTACGTATACTTCCTGTCTCCTTTCACTGCTGACTATAATTTAGAGTTTGTAAGACTTTGTTTTCATTTAAGAGAAAAAGTTAGAATAACAATTTTCACTTCAACGGTAATTACACAGTGTTCCCATTGTTGGCATTCGCAGGCTTTTTGTTGTCCCTCTCGCTTACATTTACAATGTAAGGCAATGAAGTCAGCAAAACAAAATTTTAACAAGTAACTGAGAAAATACATAATTATCAATAAAAACCGCAAATTATCGATTTTACACCCACTGATTGACTTTACCCACTTCTACGGCATATGCTTATTTATAGAAAGGTCACTACAGAAATGCGGGTAACGGAATCAAGAAACGAAAAGTATAAGTTTTATACGTAACATGTCATGTGTCCCATTGTCGTGATTTTCCATGCGGTCAAGTCTTACTCCACTTCGTATGTAATGTGCCTTCTGATTTTCCACACGGTCGGTTTTGCTCCTTTCTGAATGTAATATGCTTCGTGGTTCACCACGCACCGTTCTGTACGCAGTGCGTTTCGCTTTCTCTACGCGGTTAGAGTCACTCTATTCTGCATGTAATACAGGGCTATTCAAAAAGAATGAGCAGATTTCAAATATTTATTTCTTCCAAACTACAAAAGATAGAAACAAAATCCCAACGTTCCTGGACAGACGAAAGTTTAAATCTTGAACAGTCCGGGTATAAGTTCCAATCACGGCCACATTGGCGCTGTTGCTTGTCATGCGTGGCAGCATTGGCGCTGTTGATTGCAGTGTTAAGGCCAATGTCAGGCATAGGGGGATAAAAACACGATCTTTTACGTAACCCCACAGATAAAATCACATGGAGTGAGGTCTGGTGACCTGGGAGGCTACCGGCGATGAAGTTGATCTTCTCCTCCTCTTCCAATCCAACGTCCTGGAATGGTGTTATTTTTGTGGTCGTCAGGATGCAATGCTTGCAAAAACTGCAGTTTGTACGGCTTCATGTACAGACGGTGTTTCAGAACTCGCCATAGCGTTGGTTGAGGAATGTCCAGTTCTCTGCTTGCTCGTGTTGTGGATTTTTTTTGTGCTCCTTTCGTAAACTATACGAATACGCTCGACATTTTCATTCGATGTGCGTGGACGTCCCGTGCTTTTCTGTTTGCAGATGCAACCATCTTCTACGAATTTTCGATGCCACTGGTAAATCTGCTTATGACGAGGTGAATTAAACTGACGGCGAAAAGCACGTTGAATTTCAATAATAGACTCTAGTTTTACTAATTGCAGCACACAAAATGCTTTTTCCTGTTGTGTGGCCATTTTACTACAGAAAATCAACAACGCCAATGCGGCCGCGCATGACAAGCAACAGCGCTAATGCGGCCGTGATTGGAACTTCTACCCTTAGTGTTCAAAATTTAAACTTTCGTCTGTCCAGGAACGTTGGAATTGTGTTTCTATCTTTTTGTAGTTTGGAAGAAACTTTTTAATACCCTGTATTTCTCGTGGTTTTCTACGCTTAAGGGGTTAGGTACAGCTTACAGTAGTAAAATTTTGGAAATATTCAACATTTTTTCCCTCCATTATTATATCTGTTACAATAATGAAAATTAGTATGTGTAAAACACTGTCCTTCTGCTTACTTACTTACAACTTAATTACAAATGGCTTTTAAGGAACCCGGAGGTTCATTGCCGCCCTCACATAAGCCCGTCATCGGTCCCGATTCTGTGCAAGATTAATCCAGTCTCTATCATCATACCCCACCTCCCTCAAATCCATTTTAATATTATCTTCCCATCTACGTCTCGGTCTCTCCAAAGATCTTTTTCCCTCCGGTCTCCCAACTAACACTCTATATGCATTTCTGGGTTCGCCCGTACGTGCTACATTCCCTGCCCATCTAAAACTTCTGGATTTAATGTTCGTAATTGTACAATGCGTGCAGTTCTGCGTTGTGTAACTTTCTCCATTCTTCTGTAACTTCATCCCTCTTAGCCCCAAATATTTTCCTAAGCACCTTATTCTCAAAGATCCTTAATCTCTGTTCCCTTCTGCTATATGAAAAAAATATATTTTTACTATTTAAAAAAATAATTACATTTTTCTTTCAAAATTCAGTTCCCTGTGCAGTGATGAAACGTTTCCCACATAACTCAAAAACTATCCAACATTCTGTGATGAAATATTTGTGTGTATTTATGCATGTCATATTATCTACAATATGATGCAAAATCATTCTCTACCTTTGATAGATTGTGTGATAAAGAATGAATTCATTTTTAAAAATTGTCAAATATTAGTATTTTCTGCTAGCACAAAATAAAAAAAAAATATTATTTATTAAGAAATGTATTTGAAAGAACATGATGTTGTAAATACGAGTTTCAGCAATAAAATAAGAGAGAGAACATGAAAAAGTTAACAAGTTTATGAGTGATGAGGCAAACGCTTCATCACTGCACAGTAAACAGCCACCATTTTGAATTTTGAAAAAAATATATAAAAATAATTTTTCAAATCGTAAAAATAGTTTTTTTTTCGTATAGCAGAAGGACAGTGTTTTATACATACCAATTTTCATTATTGTACAAGATACAGTAATGGAGGAAAATATGTTGAATACTTCCAAACATTTTACTGCTGTAAGCTGTACCTAACCCCTTAAGGCTCGAGAATAGGGAGGACAATCACTTTTCACACTGACGAGGCCTGGTTTGACATTTACAGCTCCATTAATTCATAGACCATAGGATTACTCGTATGGTCACTGGACAATCTTCACAGTTTACAAGTCACACCACTACATGAAAATATGTTGGTTGGAATTTTAAAACGTTACATTGTTGGCCCAGCTTTCTTTAATGAA
Source organism: Periplaneta americana (assembly GCA_025594305.2). Lineage (NCBI taxonomy): Eukaryota > Metazoa > Arthropoda > Insecta > Blattodea > Blattidae > Periplaneta > Periplaneta americana. The sequence goes on from JAJSOF020000035.1 coordinate 13,521,155, forward strand.
ACAATAAATAGTGAATGTTTTTTCTCTGGCATTGCGTAAAATTTCGTTGGTCAACTTGATTAAAAGAAATACGCATTGTTCCAATAAGTCAGCGCCACTGTATAACTATGACTTTTCAGTGAGATTTTTGAGAAACTGATTATCTCTAAAGGTCTATGGCCCCCACGCTCCCCAGACTTAACATCACTAGACATTTATCTGTGAAAAGCATAAAAATGTGAGATAGTGTATAGAGATCGCCCACGTACATTTTTGATTAAATATAAGCAACAATGAACGCATATATAAGTGGTCTTTCACTACAAACATTGATGGAACTTTTGAAGACATGTATTGATACTCGTGAACACAACTTTCCGAACGACCTGTATGTAATGTACTTCATTCTCGGATAAATTTACTCGGAAAATATTGAACATGAGCGAAATCCATCCAGTAGTTCAGGAGAAATAGTTGCACACGCTGCCAAACAGCATGTTCAAATCCACTTAAGGATACCGTGAGCATTTATTTCCGTGAAAATCTTGAAATAAATGTTTTCATGTATCAAAATATTTTTCTCTCTGTACTTATTGTGAGATAGCTAATTTCATTCCTTGTAATTGAAGCCTTACTGCAGCGGCAACTTCTTCGACACTGCTGTCGTGCTGTTAATCTAAGCAGTATCTACAGGCGTCTCTATGGAAGTGCCCAAGATCTTACGACCAACGTGCAGCTCAGAGGTGGCGATGGCAAGAGCTCTTCAGATTTTAAAGTTGGGAATTACTTCGATGATCTTCTGTATAAGCGACGTTTACCTGCATTTCCAAATCGTTTAATTAATTTTTTTTAGTGACGCTTTCATGACCTTTGTGTAAGTTTACTTAAAGCTTTCGAGAGCTGCTGTATGTATTACAGTCAGTGTACAGCGAAGGGTTTTTTTAGATTACTTTATGAATTAAGTTTCCTGGAAGCAAGACTCGTACTTAAATTTAATTAAAACGTCGCTAAGAATATTTGGGGTGCAGTACATCTAAAGACGATATTTACAGCAATAATACGTAAGGATCTCTATTTATTTTTCTAAGAACTGGGCATTCTTGTGGAACTAGAAATCCGTTCCCAAGTCATTACCCAGTAGCTACATCTGTTCTTAGAGTGGCGTTGGAAACAATAACGAAGAAATGACACAGATTATTGGAGATCTACATTTTCAATGACACTGTAGAATTGCAGGAACCAGTGGTTCAGTCATATTAAACGAATAAACAAGAACCTAATGTGACAACGTACCTATTTACTGGTAGAAAACCACAGAACTACTCACCGCAGAACGACTAATGAAAATATGTGTAATAAAATTTGAAATTTTCACCAGACACAATAAAATGAGTAAGGAGGAAAAAATGAGGAGCAGATGGAAAAGTTTACAAGACGATGATTAAGATAAAATAAGAAAACGATGAGTTCAGAAAATAATGAGAAGACAACGAAAGGGAAGAGTGAGAAGAATAAAGAGAGGACAGATTTAAGAGGAAAAAGGAGATTTAAGAGAAGTATAATAAGGAAGTTGTAAAAGAAGGAAAAGAAGAAGGTATAAAAGAAGGTGAAAAGGAAATAATTAAGAAGCGACCGAGGAATACAAGAAGAAATATTTAAGAGAAGGCGAAGAAGAAAGATTTGAGAGAAAAAGAAGCAGAAGAAGTAAAATTTAAAGAGAAGAAGAAGGAAGATTAGGAGAAGAAAAAAGGCTATAAGAGAAGAAAAAGATTAATTTAAAAGGAGGAGGAGAAGAAGAAGAAGAAGAAGAAGAACAGGGAAGATTTCAGATAATAAAAATAGTAATAATAACGTTTTTAATATGGCAGAGGAGGAAGGTTTAAGAGGAGAAGAAGAGAGGTTTAAGAGGAGAGAAGAAATTTAAGAGGAGGAGAAGAGAAGTTTAAGAGGAGGAGGAAAAGAATATAGGTTTAAGAGGAAAAGGAGAAGAGAGGTTTCAATGGGTGAGGAGAAGAGAGGTTTAAGAGGAGGAGGAGGAAAAGAGAGGTTTAAGAGAAGAAGAAGAAGAAGAATAGAGGTTTTTAAAATGAGGAGAAGAAGAGAGGTTTAAGAGGAGGAGGAGAAGAGAGGTTTAAGAGGAGGAGGAGAAGAAGAAAAGTTTAAGGAGGAGGAGAAGAAGAAAAGTTTAAGAGGAGGAGGAGAAGAGAGGTTCAAGAGGAGGAGGAGGAGAAGAAGAAGAGGAGAAAAAGAGGGATTTAATAGGAGGAGAAGAAGAGAGGTTTAAGAGGAGGAGAAGAAGAAGAGGTTTAAGAGTAGGAGAAAAGAGAGGTTTAAGAGGAGGAGAAGAAGAAGAGAGGTTTAAGAGGAGTAGAAGAAGAAAGGTTTAAGAAGGGTGGAAGTTTAAGGAGGAGGAGAAGAAGAAGAAGAAGAAGAAGAAGAAGAAGAGAGGTTTAAGAGGAGGAGGAGAAGAGAGGTTTAAGAGGAGGAGGAGGAGAAGAAAAGTTTAAGAGGAGGAGGAGAAGAGGTTCAAGAGGAGGAGGAGAAGAAGAAGAGAGGTTTAAGAGGAGTAGAAGAAGAGTGGTTTAAGAAGGGTGGAAGTTTAAGAGGAGGAGGAGGAGAAAAGAAGAAGAAGAAGAAGAAGAAGAAGAAAGGTTTAAGAGGAGGAGGAGAAGAGAGTTTAAGAGGAGGAGGAGAAGAGAGGTTTAAGAGGAGGAGGAGAAGAGAGGTTTAAGAGGAGGAGGAGAAGAGAGGTTTAAGAGGAGGAGGAGAAGAGAGGTTTAGGAGGAGGAGAAGAAGAAAAGTTTAAGAGGAGGAGAAGAAGAGAGATTCAAGAGGAGGAGGAGGAGAAGAAGAGGAGGAGAGAAAAGAGGGATTTAATAGGAGGAGAAGAAGAGAGGTTTAAGAGTAGGAGAAGAAGAGAGGTTTAAGAGGAGTTGTAGAAGAGAGGTTTAAGAATCACAGAAGTTTAAGAGGAGGAGGAGGAGGAGGAGGAGAAGAAGAAGAAGAAGAAGAAGAAGAAGAGAGGTTTAAGAGGAGGAGAAGAAGAGAGGTTCAAGAGGAGGAGAAAAAGAGATATTTAAGAGGAGGAGGAGAAGAAGAGAGGTTTAAAAGGAGGAGGAGAAGAAGAGAGGTTAAAGAGAAGGTGGAGAAGAGAGGTTTAAGAGGAGGAGAGGAAGAAGAGAAGTTTAAGAGGAGGAGGAGAGAGGTTTAAGAGGAGAAGAAGATAGGTTTTAGAGGAGGATGAGAAGAGAGGTTCAAGAGTGGGAGTAGAAGAGGTTTAATAGGAGGGGGGGAAAGTTTTAAAACGAAGAAAATAGAGATTTAAAAGGACGAGAAGAAGAAAAAGAGAGGTATAGGAGGAGAAGACAAGAGTTTAAGAAAAGCAAAAATTATTAATGAAGATGTGATTAAATGAAGAGGAGATGAAAGAACAGGAGACGATGAGGAAAACGAATATAGATGACTAGTTGAGACCCGAAGAGGGGGAGAGCAAAGATAAAACGCCAATACTGAAAAAAATGAACATGGAAATAAAGAGAATGGGAAAAGTAAAGAGAGAGAGAATAGTGACGGAGAGAACGATTAGACTACGAAAGAACAGAAAAAATACAAAAATGAAGAAAATGGGTACAATAATCACAGACAGAAAAAGAAAAGATGAAGCAAAGTAGAAGAAAAAGAAGTGAAAAGTATTAATATAACAAGGAGATCATGATAAAAACGAAAAAGGGAACAAGGAAGAAAAAGTGTGAATATGTATTGAGTCAGAAGAGGTGTGAATGTAAAAACTTAACGACAAAGAGGAGAGAAAGCAACATGCATATATTAAAGAGAAGAAGAATAGGGATAAAGAAAACGGTTGTGCGGTTTATTTCCAAATCATAAAATACCTTGCTGTAAAAATCTTTGTTTGATTTAGTCAGAAACTTTCTGTAGCACCCTGTAGCCCAGCCACGCCCCTATCTTCATATTGTACATGTAGACAGCTGAATGGAAGGTGTAGAGACGAGATTGGTAATTTTAGAATGGACCGCGCTATTTCATGTGTCCGTCAAACCGCTGCCTTCTAAACACGTTTACATACACATTTTGAAACCACACGTAATAAAATATGTATGAAGAAGGCTGTGTAACGGAAATCAACATAATAATGTCCCAACTTGCGACAGCCAATTTCCGAGAGCCTTGTGATTGGTTGCTTGTTGAGAGGGGGAGGTGTAACAATGAAACGCCAGCTTTCGACAGAAAGGTCACAGTGGAAATTTCAAGCAAGACTAACACCGCATAAAACTCCAGCCAAATCAGTTCTGAAAATCATTAGAGGGGAGAAAATGTGTTGTACAGCCATTAACATGTTTCATGTCGTGCGTTTCATTTATTGTACAATACACATTAACACCTTCTAAATATATGGTTCGACTGCTAAGATCAACAATAATTCCAACATTTCTCAGAGATTAAGGAATACTGCTTTGATTTCGCTTTCTCGTCACACGAAGTGTGAAGAAAAGTATTCTGATACTACAAAAATCGAGTCCGAGATTTCCATACAAATAAGACACTCTCAAAGTCCCTGAACACCGGTCTGTTCTAAAATCATCACGAGTTACGTATATGCAGTCAGATTGCCTTGTCTTGTCTCTTCTCTCTTGCATCTAGTCTTGCATCTTGTCTTCTCTTGTTCCTTATCTTATGTCTTATCTTCTCTCGCCTTTTGCCTTGTTTCTTGTCTCTTATCTTGTCCCGTGTCTCTTTTCTTCTCTCTTTTCTCTTTTTTCTTATCTCTTGTCTTATCTCTTGCCTTGCCTCTTGTTTTGTCTGTTGTCTTGTCTCTTTTGTCTGTTGTCTTCCCTCTCGCATTGTCTCTTCCCATGTGTGTTGTCTCTCTCTTTTTTATTTTGTCACTTGTATCTCGTCTCTTGCCTTGTCTCTCGTCATTTACCTTTTCTCTTGCCTTGACTCTCGTCTCTTGCTTTGTCTCTTGTCTCTTGCCTTGTCTGTCGTCTCTTGCCTTGTCTCTTGTCTTGTATCTTGCCTTGTCTCTTGTCTCGTCTCTCGTCTCTTGCCATGTCTCTTGTCATGTCTCTCATGTCTCTTGCCATGTCTCTTGCCTTGTCTCTCGCCTCCTGCCTTGTCTGTCGCCTCTTGCCTTGTCTCTCGCCTCCTGCCTTGTCTCTCGTCTCTTGCCTTGTCTGTCGTCCCTTGCCTCGTCTCTTGTCTGGTCTCTTGTCTCTTGCCTTGTCTCTGTCTCTTGCCTTGTCTCTCTTGTCTCTTGTCTTGTCTCTCGTCTCTTGCCTTGTCTCTTGTCCCTTGCCTCTTCTCTTGTCTGGTCTCTTGTCTCTTGCCTTGTCTCTCGTCCCTTGCCTCGTCTCTTGTCTGGTCTCTTGTCTCTTGCCTTGTCTCTCATCCTTGTCTTTGCCTTGTCTCTTGTCTGGTCTCTCGTCTCTTGCCTTGTCTCTCGTCTTTGCCTGTCTCTTGTCTGGTCTCTTGTCTCTTGCCTTGTCTCTCATCCCTTGCCTCGTCTCTTGTCTCTTGCCTTGTCTCTCGTCCTTGCCTCGTCTCTTGTCTGGTCTCTTGTCTCTTGCATTGTCTCTCTTGTCTCTTGCCATGTCTCTTGTATCTTGCCTTGTCTCTCGTCTCTTGCCTTGTCTTTCGTCTCTTGCCTTGTCTCTCGTCTCTTGCCTTGTCTCTCATCTCTTGCCTTGTCTCTTGTCTTTTGCCTTGTCTCTCGTCTCTTGTCTTGTCTCTCGTCTCTTGCCTTGTCACTTGTCTCTTATCTTGTCTCTCGTCTCTTGCCATGTATCTTGTCTCCTGCCTTGCCTCTCGTCTTTGCCTTGTCTCTCGTCTCTTGCCTTGTCTCTCGTCTCTTGCCTTGTCTCTCTCTTGTCTTTGCCATGTCTCTTGTCATGTCTCTTGCCTTGTCTCTCGTCTCTTGCCTTGTCTCTCGTCTCTTGACTTTTCTTTGGCATGTCTCTTGTCTCCTGCCTTGCCTCTCGTCTCTTGCCTTGTTTCTCGTCTCTTCTTTGCTTTTCTCTTGCCATGTCTCTCGTCTCTTGCCATGTCTCTCGTTTCTTGCTTTGTCTCTTGTCTCTTGCCTTGTCTCTTACCTTGCCTATTGCCATGCCCTTTGTCTTTGCCATGTCTCTTGTCTCTTGACTTGTTTCTCGTCTCTTGTCTCTTGTTATTGGTCTTGTCTCTTGTTATCTGTCACAAACCATTTGCACAGAATTTTTGTATTCAATATCTATAAGTAAATTTATCCTGGATTGATGAACAAGAAATGTAACAATTTTCTTAAAGTTTAAAGTGGATATAATCATCTAGTGAAAAAAGAATAATTAATTGGTATTTATTTGAAGTCAGTAACACGTAATTGCGATTCACACCTAACCAAATTGGACGATATTCTTCGTGATTTCTTCTGTTAAAAAAACTTAGCAAGTGAAGTGCTATAGTTCGTATCGCAGGAAAATTATTGCCACATAAAGTTTTTTATATCGCAATTTTGTTTTTTATATGGCAGTTTTACTCCTGATTGAGTGTTAGAGGATGCCACATGACCTTAACTCTGCCAGGTTAAATAAAACATTATTATTATTATTATTATTATTATTATTATTATTATTATTATTATTAATTTGTATGTTGTTCATTTGTTTTATTATTATCGTTCATCAACATCTTTATCATCATCATCCTGAAAGGGGAGGGCAAATCATTGCCCTACATCTAAGTGAACTATAACTCTGACCCCGGTGCCCACATTCCAGTCAAGTAATCCCACATGTTCCTGGGCCAGACCCTCTGCACTTTTCCAACTGATGGCTGGATAAATTATGAATATAATTTAGTATCGCTACCAATTTATTCAGAATGTTTAATTTACAACGTAATGCAAATGTTCGATGAGTAGAATGAAATAACAGCTTCAAGGGATCCGTGGCATCCAAAAGATTGGGAACCATTGGTCTAGAACAGTCATGTCAATTGATGCCCATAGGAGCAAGCGCGCGCTTTAGAGCCCAGGCGAGCCTGAGCGCTTGACAGCGGAAAGAAAAGAGACAGACGAAAGAGGTAGTTTATGCCGCTTGGTTGAGCTATATTCAGAGATGGCCAGCACTGATTCAATGGTTAAAGGGAAGAGAACTTATTAAAACTGTATCCATGTTAATTTTTAGATTTGTCTGAGAAGTATAAGTGCATTATAAGAATGTAAGTTTTAATTTTAATGCTCATTTTCACAAGTTTGATTTTTTTTTTTATTCAAAGAAATATTTTCTCAACTTTTATAATAATAATAATAATAATAATAATAATAATAATAATAATAATCACAATAATAATAATAATCACAATAATAATAATAATAATAATCACAATATAATAATAATAAAAAAATCCTTGGCGCTACAGCCCGTGAATGGCCTAGACCGACCAGCCGGCTGCTGGCTTCACGCCCACATGCCGAAGCAGAGGTGGACGATCATCCAACCAGAATAGAGGTATCGTGTGGTTAGCACGATGATTCTCCCAGCCGTTCAACTTTTTTTTATAGAAAAGTGAAATTTTCAGATATAGACCTATTTATTTAGTAGCCTTACAGAATGTTTTCGTAAATCTAACATCTAACATACCGTAAATACGTATTACTGAAGATAGTGTATTGAAAATTTTGAAAATATTCGCATGGAAATTGTTTGTAAGCAATTGAATTAACAAATAAATTCCAACTACTGTTACATAATAAGACAGAAAAACTACGTGCCCATGTGTTGTAAAATTGTCAGCTCTATAGTTTTAGCACATTTCGAGAAAATAATTTAATATTCTGATGACAGGAAGTTGCTCACTAATATCACCTTAAAAGCATAATGCGATAAGGGTTTTGTTATGGAATATTAGTTACAGTTAAAACATATACAGCACCTAGGTAACTTTGCTTTGTACTGTAATATTGTTTTGATTGGTTTATTGATTACTTTTATAAGGCTAAAGATACCATCAATATCAATTCCAACTTATCATGTCATACTCAATCTCTTTTTTTTGGGATATCACTTTCTTTATGAATGATGTGTTTCATCCATTTAGTACAGTATAGTTGTACTATTATGGAACTTATGTGAATATTCCTTCTTAACTCTCTATTATGTTATTAAGATTTAAAACACAAGTGCAATATTAAGAAATTGGTATTAGTGCTTTTGTTTTAGAGACAATATAGATAATATTAAACAGAAAGAAGCCATATAAAAATAACGACATAAAATTTCACGTTCCGTCTGAAGTTTGTGCACCACTGTTTTCTTAATCCAACAGGCTGCTTATTCATATACACAAACCTTCCCCTTTCCATACTTAGCGCTTGATCCCCGCGCACGACGTCAAGGTCAGAAAAATGCGCTTGCTTTGACACTACTGGTGTAGAACCACACAGCCACAACTGGACTGCCCTGGATCTTGAAAATCGTAATCCTGCAGCACCTTGCATTAACTGAAGTTATTTTAACCCTAATCTCTGACGTGGAAAGCCAAAACTCCAGCTTTTGCTGAAAAGGAAGTGCGTCATGTCTATACCGATGGCCTTATCATGGGATTAGCATCATTCGATCATAGTTAACGATCTGAAACAGATCTTGTTAAATCGTAATAAAATGCTGTTAGCGAAGAGGGACACGCGAGAAGGGTGTTCTGTTGGGTGTGATTAATCAGATGCCAGTTGAGAGCACAGCGGTTTGCATCACCTTCTGTTGAAACAGTGGTTCAGCATCTGAGCAGTTTATTCAGCTGATGGTTCAGACGGAAATCCGATATGCATTTCATTTGTTATGCATCTAACTTGACGCCTGTTATGTAGAAAATATAGAAACGCTTCACTAGTTGCGGGAACAGGGCAAACAAACTACTTTGAAACAAGTAACATCCATAGTCGAACCGGCCCGCACGTAACAGTGGCTAAAACAATCCTTAACATTGGGTGTAGGATTGGTCGCAGATTCGAATCTTATCTACGGCATGGATGTCCATATAATGTTTTTTTAAGTCTCGTGTGACGACATTCACGACAAGGGAATGCCACACTGTGATGCATCTCGTTTGTGTTTTTTGTGTTTTTGTGTTTTGTTTATTTATTTATTTTTTATTTTTTATTTTTTATTTTTTATTTATTTATTTTTTATTTATTTATTTATTTATTTATTTTTTATTTATTTATTTATTTTTTTTGTTTTATTTTTTTGTTTTTTTTGTTTTTGTTTGTTTGTTTTTTCTTTTTTGTTTTTTCTTTTTTTCTTTCTTTTTGTTTTTTTCCTTCCTTTTTGTTTTTTCTTTTTTTTTTTTTTTTTTTTGTTTTTTGTGTTTTTTGTTTTTGTGTTTTTGTGTTTTTGTTTTTTGTGTTTTTGTGTTTTTGTTTTTTGTGTTTTTGTTTTTTTGTGTTTTTGTTTTTTTGTGTTTTTGTTTTTTGTGTTTTTGTTTTTTTGTTTTTTTTTTTTGTGTTTTTGTTTTTGTTTTTTTTGTTTTTTTTGTTTTTTTGTTTTTTTGTTTTTGTTTTGTTTTTGTGTTTTTAGTTTTTTTTTTGTTTTTTGTTTTTGTTTTTTGTTTTTGTTTTTGTTTTTTGTTTTTGTTTTTTTTGTGTTTTTGTTTTTTTGTTTTTGTTTTTTGTGTTTTTGTTTTGTTTTTTTTTTGTTTTTGTGTGTTTTTTGTTTTTTGTGTTTTTGTGTTTTTGTGTTTTTGTGTTTTTGTTTTTTTGTTTTTTGTTTTTTGTGTTTTTGTGTTTTTTTGTGTTTTGTGTTTTTGTTTTTTGTTTTTTGTGTTTTTTGTTTTTTTTTTGTTTTTTTTTTGTTTTTGTTTTTGTTTTTGCCTATAACAGGGCAAAGCCCCAATTACAATAGACAGTACTATTATCTGTACTTAATTTCCATTTTTTGTTCGTTCTCCACATTTCTCTTTTGTGGTCTGTTTTTGTTTTCACTCTGTGTGTTTGTTATGCTTTGTCCAATGAGGCAGTCCCGTTATTGGGAAAGCTGACAAACTGTCTTTCTCTATTCGTTCAAAAAAAACATAGAATTGCATAATTGTATGGGACGATAACATAGAAAGTGACCGTCACATACAAATGCAACCCCCCCTCCTTTATTCCTCTTGTTCTCCTTGCCTTCCCCTTGTTCTCCTTGCCTTCCCCATGTCCTCCATGTCTTACTCTTGTTGCTCTGCTTGCCTTCCCCTTTTCTCCTTGCCTTCCCCTTTTCTCCTTGCCTTCCCCTTTTCTCCTTGCCTTCCCCTTGTTCTCCTAGTCTTCCTCTTGTACTCCTAGCCTTTCCCTTATCTTCTTCTTCCCCTTCTCCTCCTTTACTTCCCCTTCCCCTCCTAGTCTTCCCCTTGTTCTCCTAATTTTCCCTTGTTTTCCTAGTCTTTCTCTTGTTCTCCTACTCTTTCGTTTATTCTCCTTGTCTTCCCCTTTTCCTCTCTGTTTTCGACTTATCCTCCCTTGTCTTCCTCTTGTTCTCCTTGCCTTCTCCTTGTTCTTCTTGTCCTCATCTTTCTCTTGTTCTCCTGGTTTTCCCATTGTTCTTTTATTCTCCTTGTTTTCCTTTTCCACCTTGTTTTCTTTGTATTTCCCTTGTACCCCTTGTATTCTTCTTCTCTTTGTATTCCAGTTATTCTTGTCCTCCACTTATTCTTGTCTTTCTCTTTGTCTCCCCCTTGAGATCCTTGTCATCCTTGAGCTCTTTATCTCCCCTTGAGTTCTTTATATCTTCTTGAGCCCGTCATCTTTTTCGAATCCTATCTACGGCTAATCTTCTGCCTCATCTCGCTATCACGAATTCCATCGACACTAAATAACCCAGTAGTTGATGCAATATCATTAAATAACCAAGTAAAAAGATACTGTTAAAGCTACTTGTTATTTACGGTAGGCCTACATGATTTATTTCACTCTGTTTACATCATCCAACTACTGGCTAATCCTCAATTTATCTTACCGCTAATCTTTCCCGTAGCTAACAGACCAACTACAAACCAATTCAGTCACACTATCTCAACTACAGGGAGTTCATTTTAACTTGAGACTGAATGGACATGAATAAATACATTGAAAGATTGGATAAAATAACGAATGCGACTGAAACTATACTCTCTAGTTGAAGATAAAATGGAGTAGCACGTGTGATATGTTGTCGCTTTGCTGGAGCAACAGGTTTGAGCGTGTTGCTATGCGACAGCGGCAGAAAAGGGAGCGCTGTTCTCGTTCATGATAAGCCCTAAAAATGTTGACGTGCACAAGTTGCTGCTAATTGGCGCGCACAAACGCCCTGAGGGAATAGAATTTAAATAAATTAACAACTGTGTACACAAAGAGGCTTCGGTGATTAAGAAACCGTAATTGTTCGCCCGAGGCCTCCCTTCATAAACCGTACAGGATATTACAGTTCGGTGACGCTGCCAGGACTATTGTGGCAGTATTGCGATGTCGGAAAAATTATTTCCTGACGGGTTAGATTAAAGGCAGGCCTGCAGAACCCGTAAGTAGGGGAAATATGACGTCAGCCTCACTCCACTTCTATTGGATATGATCGACTTCCGCGTAGAGTTGTTTACATTCTCTGTCCGTGCAAAGGTCCATCAGTGGCGGCATGTAATTTTCAAAAGGATTGTAATAAATTTATTGTATTTATAATGCGTTATCTCGTTTCAAGGTTAACAATTATGTTAGATTTCCTGTCGGTAGTTTCTTTGAGATTTCTTTGCACCTAACCTGCTTTAGATTTTCGAAAAATTTCCTCCTATCATCACCTACGGAAACATAAATTTATATCATTTAAGTAATGAACCTTGAAAGTCACTATTAATTTCAATTCAAAATGAACACAAGGAGTGACGTCCTTAATTTAACAGTATATAAATAAATAATCAATATACAGTTCGTAGTAATGAACTTATCGGAAAGTTTGTGCATTCCATAATTCTTAATATGGACTTTGTTGAAATGTTGTTCAATATTGAAATGACGAGTAGAAATAAATTGGATGGGACACAGTAAACAAGCAATTTTTTCGTCTTCAACAACAAAATAATCATATTCCCATTTCCTTTGGGAGTAGTATTTCTTCACAGGTTTAGATTTTTCCACGTTCCAGTTCTCTTTAAACTGCAGTACGCGTATTGTGTATTTATTTATTTATTTATTTATTTATTTATTTATTTATTTATTTATTTATTTATTTATTTATTTATTTATTTATTTATTTATTTATTTATTTATTTATTTATTTACATTAATTTATTCATTTATTTTTATTCATTCATTCATTTATTCATTTATTTGGCTGGAGTGCATTACACTGTTGAATGACAGCACTGACATCCAGTCATATAGCTATCACTCACTTATCAACGTACAATTTATTTACCGTCCTATTACTAGTAGAACCAGTTAAGACCACTAATGCAAGTTTTGTAAAAACAGGAATTAAAACTTTATTAATGCATGAAAAATCTTAATAAATTCTTTCAAATAAAGTAATTGGTTTATTGCCTGCATGCAACATTTCATTTTAGCAGAATACAGAGCACGGAAAGACAAGTCGGGGACTGTACTTAACTTATTTTACAGAAAAAATGGACTTAATCGGCTTTACTAGTAATAGGACGATATATACGAGTACATAGGCAGACCTTCTTACTTTATATGCACACATACACTTTAAAATTTATTTTACATGTCTTTTAACTTATTTATTTCCCTCATTCATTTTTCTCTTACTTTCCAAAGGTATATTCCTAAGGATTTTATTATCTGTTCATTTGTAATTCTTGATCGTGTATTGTATACCTGCCGCCGCGAGAATGAATGTTGATGCAGCCGAGCATAACTAGAACTCCATGACCGCACTGGTAGATAAGGTGGGTGGGGTAAGAAGGAGTAGTAAGGCAGTTGCTCTGAGGATCTACAGTTCTGCTGGTCTGTTAAAGGAAATACATGTGAACTCCAAGAATAGTATATAAATAATTGAATGTGCAAGTTTGTAAAGGGCACATCTCTGAAAAGTGAAAGTGTTCAGGAATTTAAAAAACTGATTTAATTTTAAACCGTTGTACCCATTCATAGTGTTCTGCACAAGGGCAGGTCTTACACTACAAACCCAGCATTCTCCAGTCTTTCCTATTTTCTGCCTTCCTCTCTTTTCTTAATTTATTAATAGACGCGTTATTTTCCCGCTTACAGGCTCGACTGCGTGGGAACCGCTCGATGATAGCGTCGGAAACCGTGTACCAGCGATGGAAAATTCCTTTCTCACGGACAAGAGCCACTCGCTTGTCAGTCAGCATTGATGGTAAGTCTGTAATTTTTAATATTTGTGTCCTTACTTGTGATTAGTACTAGAGCAGACGTCTCCAAAAGCGTAATCGCGAGTAAGCCCCTGAACGGAACCGAAGCCAGTACGTAATGAGCGCGCTCCGCCTCACCCATCCCCACCTGTACTATACTCAATGCTTATGCGCAAACGAAGAGCAGTGGCGGACTGCCATTATCACTGTGTTGGTCGGAGTGTTCCACCGTTTCACAATGTCTTCTAATCATGGACGTAGTACATTCAAGGATGAATAGGAAGAGAAATTTTTTTGTGTTAGTGGGGAGAATGTGAAATGCTTAATTTGTTCGAAAATTTTTAACGATGTGTTAAAATTCAACATGCGACAATACTGGACTCTTTACAAAGAATATCATACAATTACAGGCATGTTGGACATGTGAAAATAGTTTATTTTGGGGCTATCTGTATAACTGTTGGTTACACATAATAATCAGTATATTACAATACGTTTACACTCAGTTCGGCTTGACAAAAATATAGTTTTTCGTTTAATTTTAGGTGAAATTCGTAGGCCTACAAATATTGATAAATATAAAACAAGAAAATACGAACACAAATCATACACGTGTCCTCAGTCTTAAACAAAAAAGTTTCTTTCTAGCTGTGTTCTAGCTTGGAATATTGGAAAATCAATGAAGTCCTTTACAGAAGCATCATTGTAAAATCGTGCATACAGGACGTTACAAAAATACTGTGTCCAGAACAAAGTCAAAGTTTAAGAAAATTAAATTGTTTTCAATTACAGTTCAGAGAAGGAATTTCAAGATTGTAAATGTAATTGAATCTGAAGTCGAAACCACAATTAACCAGTTTGTAGCTTACTCACTTGCATTGGACGAAAGCACAGATAGAAATGACAAAGCTCACCTAGCCATTTTCATCCGAGGAGTTAATGAACATTTTACTGTGTCTGAATGTCTTCTAGATGTAATTACAAAATACAACTGGAGAAGATCTTTTCCAGGCACTGAAAGGCACCATAGAACAGAAGAGGTTGAATTTGCAACGGCTTGTGTCAATAGCAACAGAGGGGCTCCAGCTTCATAGTATGTCAAAATAATGTGCAAACGTATGATATTTCATATTCTTTTGATGTTATTATTTGTAAACATAAGCAGACCGTTGCCGCGATCCCCCACTGACTGCTCCCATCTGTTGAGGTACGAGTCTCTTCCTCTTCTCTAGCCTTACAGCACACTGTGTTCGGCGGGCAGCATCGAGAGCACGAATGACGATACGCTTTTTGGAGACCTCTATACTAGAGTGTCTTAGTGTGTCAATATTATTCTTTTGTGTCAGTGAAGTAAATTGTAGCCTGTAGAACTACCCCACAAAAGTTACCACCAGAACATAAAACTATTATACAGGGTGGGGAATGAAAGGCTACCTTTTATAAAAGTGAAATAATTTTCTTTCAAATGAACAAAACATTTATTTATGCATATCAGAAGATAACTCTCCCTCTTGGATTATCATTACTAGGCTTCGTATTCCAGGTACCTAAAACTTAAGTTAAAGACACATTGCCGAACACAGGTAATGCAATGGATAAGGATATAAACAAACACGTCGTCGCTGCGTGTTCGTGGAGTACAGTCAACTCCCGACATTCTGCAGCTATACGAGTAAACACATGCTTGAGCCGTGATGTTCATTTTCGTCGTGATCTTTGCAGTGAATAATAACGTGCATTCGTAAATTACGGAACTTGAACATATGCGGATGTCACTTGAAATGATCTTATATTGCAAGAAATTCTTGCAATAGCACATTACGTTATTGGTGCATGATGTAGTACAAGATATTCCTATTGTTTGATATTTTTTCGTGTTTCATTGGATATTGCATAAGTCGCTCATCACTGAAAACCCACTAATTTTCTATATACTTTTCTAGAAATTCCCTAAAATGTAGATTATCTAATTTAGTAATTGGGATGTTGGCACTGAACATCATGGTAGACTACACAAATCCATGCTAAACGTCGAGTTATTATCTTCATAATTTTCAGATTGTGATGGTACTGGTTCTTTTGGATTACGCTCAGTACACTTTCTGTGCCTTTTTGTACTGCAGTGTCTTTCAGTGCACTGTTTTTGTTACTTTTACGTTTATTTTACACAATTTATATGTAATGTCTATATTGACAGTGAAAATATTAGTTCAAATATCCTCAACTATGCCCTGCAATATTACACGCTCGAATGTCTTACCTAAGGCATTTTTACCTCTGCAATGAACCTTCTATCAGCCACAAAGATGTAATGAAGGATAGATAGAACAGAGAAAAATTCTCTCTGGCACCGGGACTCGAACCCGGGTTTTCAGCTCTACGTGCCGATGCTTCATCCACTAAGCCACACCGGATTCCAGTTCCGATGCCGGATCGAATCCCCTCAGTTCCTTCATCATATGGTAACGCAGAATTCCTGCACGGAAGTATATGTACTTTGGTACATCATAATAATACAATAATCACACAAAGATATAGTTATTTAAATAATACGACTAGTAAGAACAGTGATCGATAAGACTACTCACTATGACTGCGTCCCGATTTAGACTTTCTAGAGCAACCATGGGGAAAAATGGCTCCGAAGGGCCACTGCACTTAAAGCCGCCTTACCTCACTCCACCGACCCTCTCCTCCGCCTGGTGCTTCTCTAGACACGCTTCATTCAGTGGCGGGTATGGCTTCGATCTCGGGACGTCAGTTTCAGGAAGAGTGGCAGAAAGAATTTTTTATTGCTTACAAAGGAAGAAAGTCTGTTGCTTAATATGTCGGTTTAAAATTGCGCATATAAAACGCTTCAATATTAAACGCCACTTTAATCGGAAGCATAAAGCGGACTTCGGTGATCTGACAAGTATTTAATTACAATTTTAAAAGCTATTTTCGTAATATTTGTGAAAAGATACAAAACAAGATATGTTTATAGTATTTTCAGGATTTAGATACTTGTTATTTTATTAACTATCTGGAACTGAACTTATTTAAAACTTTGAGTGCATATTAGGCCTACTTGATGCGTTCTCTTTCCAAGAAAGATTTTCAGAAGTAACTGCAATGGACATGGAGATGTGTCTGTTCAATAATCCATTTGTATTTGATGATACCCAAGCATCAGAGCCGCTATAGAGATGCAAAAGAGCACGCCACTAAAGTGTTTAGGAAAAAATGTATTAGATCTCTTTAAATACCTACCAGAGGAGCGATTCCCTAATCTGCGCACATTTGCAATGCGTATGGTATCTAAGTTTGGCTCAACTTACTGTTGTGAGCTGTTTTTCTTTTCAAAATGAATATGACCAAAAGTATCTCCAGGTCTAGGATCACAGACATGCATTTAGTTTCAGTATTACGGTTGAGTTGTTCTATTTTAGAGCAAAATATATCCTTTTAGTTAATAACAAGAAATTTCGAGGACAATCAACAACAAAAAAATGAAAACCAGCAGTATAGGCCTACAGTAGTGTTTTGTTTCATTCATATCTCATATATTTTGTTTAATATGTTTTAAAGTTAAATGACAGTGGAGCTTAGTTTTACTTTCTTTAGTATTTATAAAAAGAAACAATTTTTGTTGATCATTATATTGTGTTTAATATGTTTTCCAGTTAAATGACAATGGAGCTTAGTTACTTTATTGGTTTTAAAAGAAACAATTTATTATGTTGAGCATTGTATCTTTTAATATATCGTGCAGTTAAATGACAATGGAGCTTTGCTTTTTCTTTATTGTTTTAAAAAAGAAATACTTTATTATGTCGATCACAAGGCAGTTCAACACATGTGTATGTGTCATAGTTTGTGTATGTGTCATTGAGCTTGGTAAAACTCTGACTTCCCACGCATTCGTATCAGCCTTCGTATAAGTTGTAAATTATTTAAAAATAGTTTAGACTAAAATGTTTATGTAGTTCAATGTATAAATAAGGGGTGTAATTATTTGACTTTGTTGTATCTTTGAGTTGAAGTTATGGTTTTAAGTGCAGTGAATAGTTCCGAATGATTTTATAGCGTCAATGAAATGTATTCTATAGTGTCAGTGAAATGTGTTACAGAGTGTCAGTGAAATGTGTTACAGAGTGTCAGTGAAATGTGGTCAGTGAAATGCAAGTGCCACTACTGGGAGTGAGATGAGAGTAAAGTGAAAGACTATTGAAACTTATGTAGGACCTATACGTAATTATGTAGGTTGTAATGTAAAATTAGGTATTTTATTTATGTTTTATTATTATTGTGTTAAATTATATTGTGTATTCTTATTGTATTGTGTATAAAATTGTATTGTGTATAAAATTGTATTGTGTATTGTATAATTGTATTGTGTATTGTATAATTGTATTGTGTATTGCAAATTTATTGTGTATTGGTGTATTGTTTATATTTTGTATACCACTGCCACCGGGTGCTTGCCCACTTGCAGTGTAAATAAATATTACATGATAAAGGAATGGTTACACAATTGAAAAATAAATAATTTGCCTAATGACAGTAGGTGGTCGTCATAATTATTGTATGATACGTGTACTTCCTATAAACAAAATACTGTAAAGATTTTGAAACAAAAATAAGAGCGGAGAAATTACTGATGTGCAAGGTGTGTCGAATCCACCACTGCACTTGACTTAGAAAAACAACTGCTTTACCCCTCGCCTGTCAATCAAAAGAATGTGGGGTGAGTAGGAACGTTCCCTCCCTACTTTGCTTATACAGGGACATCATTTTATTTTTACTAACATTTTTAATATTAACCTGGCTATACCTTTCTATTAACGATTGAAACAGGAAACACCGTTTGCTACCCCTTCCACGACTGGAGTTCGATGATACCGGCGTAAAATACAAATCACTTTAATAGGTATAGGACAGAAGAAAAGGAGTTCATCC
This sequence comes from Periplaneta americana, assembly GCA_025594305.2. Taxonomy (NCBI): domain Eukaryota; kingdom Metazoa; phylum Arthropoda; class Insecta; order Blattodea; family Blattidae; genus Periplaneta; species Periplaneta americana. The sequence continues at coordinate 13,539,404 of JAJSOF020000035.1, forward strand.
ATTTATGTAAACTAGGAAATACCGCAATTTTGAGTTTGATAATTTTCATTAGGTTTTTGTTTAATCAAAATACAGTACAGTATTAACACTCAGTGTTTTACTCACGAATTGAGCTATCCATTCGGACGTATTAATTATCCAATGTATATTATACTGTTACAGCACATTAGCGTACAATATAGAGAATGAAGTTAAATTGAAAAATAATCATAATATGGATATTTAAACACACTTTTGAAAATGGTGGCCGTTCATTTCGATACAGGCTTCAGTTCTAATGTGCATATTATCGCACTATAGATTATTGTACGTAATTCCAATTACCAGGTTCGTACTTCGTATCAGTAACTCATGTTGAAATAATTCTGTACCTACTCTATAAAAGAGGCCTTACGTACTGTAAATTCAATCTTCACTTCTTCCCGATCCGAAAGATAAAATTACTCAGACATGCTATCTACTGTCCGTCCAAGTGGTTACGTCGCAGCGTCGTAGAAAGTGGGGGAGGGAATCACGTGACAGTTAATTACTTGACGAGGACCTTTTATTTAAGTTATTTTAAACACTTGTATAATATTACGTAGACGTCCAATTCCTAACAGAAATTAATGTTTTCAGAAAAGAGCTAAGATAGCCCAGCTACTAGACTTTACAGAGGGGCGAACAGAAGCAGATGGGGGAAACCGGGATGCGACGTAGACAAACGGACGACAGTACCTGTGCGAAAATATGATTCAATATTGAAAGCTCTTTCGTGACTGGAAAACGAGAACATATTTCGGGAACGTACTATACTCACTAGCTCAGTACTGCTTACACGCCCTCGGCTCTGTGTCGTGAACGGTTGGAAGTTTACTAGTAGAAGGGGTGGGAGTGAAGTACATTCAAAAACTCGGGTACAATAAAAATTGAAGTAAAAATAAAATGATGTCCCTGTAGAACCCATAGCTGTTCTAGAGGAAGAGGGCAGAGGATGCGTAACTATTTTGTATACGAACGTACCTGTACCTGCGCTAGGATTTCACATATATTTCGAATCACCCAACCTCATTCCAGTTTATAGGTAGATGAATTACAAAGCCTAATCATTTTTCTGTTATATATTTAAACATTACACCATTGGCCTACAAAAATTTAGTAAAATTCATTTCTTTCATATTTCAGCCACTATAAAAGCTAAATGAACAAAACCTTTCATACTTAATATACTGTACATACATTACACTCTATAAAACACTGTTCAGAATATTAAAATAACTTATAATTAACTGTAAAAATAATACCAAATTTGCATATTTATACAACCGTTAAGCATTTACATAATAAGATAAACAATTAATTAAATATCGGCATGATTCCTTTTACTGGAATGATTTAAAAACTAACATCAACAACATAGTATAGTATAGGATCTTTTACCTATTCCTTCAAGAAATATTTTTTTCTTAATCGTTACCTTCAATATCAAATTTTCTAAAAAATTTTATTAAGACCAGCAATCAGCAGTATGACTGGCTATGTGAAAGTGCAATGTTGGTCCAAAGAAAGGCTGAAAATCTAAGATCATTCATTCATTAATTTAGTGTTCTGCCCAAGGGCAAGTCTTTCACTGCAAACTCAGTTTTCTCCAATCTTTTCTATTTTCTGCCTTCCTCTTCGTTTCCTCATATGATCCATATGCCTTAATGTCGTCTATGATCTGATATCTTCTTCTATCCCGAACTCAGCCAATTCCTTTTTCTCTTCCTGATCAGTTTCAGCATCATTTTTCTTCACCCACTCTTTCCAACACAGCTTCATTTCTTATTCTATTCTATTCTTCTCCATATCCACATTTCAAATGCTTCTATTCGCTTCTCTTTACTTCGTCGTAATGACCATGTTTCTGACCTATACAATGCCACACTCCATACAAAGAACTTCACTAGTCTCTTCCTTAGTTCTTTCTCCAGAGATCCGCAGAATGGATAGGCGGAAACTGCACACTTTGATCCGGAAACTGCACACCGCTTTTCGCGGGACACACTATTCCTACCCGGATACTGCACACTGATTCACGAGGGTTTTACTAATCGTAATCGGAAACGCGGAAATTCTTGTTGAAGCAAGTAGAGCGATAGGGTTGGAAGTAAATCCCGAAAAGACTAAGTATATGATTATGTCTCGTGACCAGAATATTGTACGAAATGGAACTATAAAAATTGGAGATTTATCCTTCGAAGATGTGGAAAAATTAAAATATCTTGGACAACAGTAACAAAGCTAAATGACACTCGGGAGGAAATTAAACGCAGAATAAATATGGGAAATGCCTGTTATTATTCGGTTGAGAAACTTTTGTCATCTAGTCCTCTGTCAAAAAGTCTGAAAGTTAGAATTTATAAAACAGTTATATTACCGGTTGTTCTGTATGGTTGTGAAACTTGGACTATCACTTTGAGATAGGAACAAAGATAAGGGTGTTTGAGAATAAGGTTCTTAGGAAAATATTTGGGGCTAAAAGGGATGAAGTTACAGGAGAATGGAGAAAGTTACACAACGCAGAGCTGCATGCATTGTATACTTCACCTGACATAATTAGGAACATAAAATCCAGACGTTTGAGATGGGCAGGACATATAGCACGCATGGGCGAATCCAGAAATGCATATAGAGTGTTAGTTGGGAGACCGGAGGGAAAAAGACCTTTGGGGAGCCCGAGACGTAGATGGGAAGATAATATTAAAATGGATTTGAGGGAGGTAGGATATGATGGTAGAGACTGGATTAATCTTGCACAAGATAGGGACCAATGGCGGGCTTATGTGAGGGCGGCAATGAACCTACGGGTTCCTTAAAAGCCAGTAAGTAAGTAAGTAATCGGAAACTGCACAATTTACAAAATATGTTTCTTTTGCATTTGGCTGACTTTACATTGAAACTTCGGTTACTTCCTTCAGTGCTTTCCAGTTTAATAATGTAAGTCTCAGTTTGTATGTCCAAAAGTTGATTCACGAATTTATACAATGAAAGATTACTGCTGTAAAAACTGACATTAAAATGCTTGTGAAATAATTCACAGCCATTTGTTGTGCGAGAGGTCGATGCAGTCAGGGCTGCCCACACAGTAGGGGAGAAAATTGCATCTTCGGAGATGTACGTTTCTAGTAGGCTAAATAATCTGCAAATTTCTCAAGTCTAGTAGCTATCGGTTTTACCTCAGCCGGTTCCATAGCGAAGAAATCAGCGACTTCTTGTCATTGAAAAGAACGAAATCTTCGCTTCGTTGAGTAATAATCTTTATGCTCGACCATGCCGAAATGTAGCAATTATACACCTGGTAGCAGAACTTTAATGCATGTCATTAAAGTACACCTACTCATTAAAGGTCAGGTCTTTCAGCCAATGACGACTCAGGTTACAACTGTTCAGCCAATGACAGGTCAGCTTTCTACCGTTATAAAACCGCAAGTATCGATTATTCTCGGATATGCAATCGAAAGAGAATTAGCGAAAAGTCACGGACGCTGGAAATCCAATACTGTCGCAGAAGGTTATGTTCTGTTACTATAATAATCAGCGTTAATTGTAAATAATATTCAAATAAATTCAATTTGTCATCTCGTTTTTCAATGTCTAATTTTATTTCAATGTTATCTCTGTAGGTTCTTATGGCCTAGCAAGGTCAATGTGTACATCTGTTCCTCGGAAAAAATCAATACTTTCGCGTCTGCGCACATCTCACAACATACAGGACATTACTCCAGGTCAGATACAATAAAATTAATAATTTCAAGTTAGAAATATGGTCGAGCATAAAAAGTCGTATGAAACTCGCCTATAATGGTAATTACGAAGCTCGTATGAAAATTATGAAACGAGCGCAAGCGAGTTTCATAAATATCCATACTCACTTCTTAATTACCTTCATTATAGGCTCGTTGCATAATGTACTATTAAATGACTCAGTCTGTCATGAACTTCGGTTGCGATTTAGGTAGAATAAGTTGAAATTTCCTCCACGATTTGTATGTTGTCTTTTATTCGAGACATGTTACGCAATTTTAGATTTTCTGTAGCCAAGATTTGACAAACAGCATGAAATATTCTTGGTGATTTACTATTAACAACATCTAATGCTTTTCTTTTCTTAGCTACATTAATTATTTGGCGATTTGATATACTAATGTCCACCACATGTTATGCACACCGTGTTCTCTAATAACTTCCACGTTGTTCAGCAAGCTATAAATTTTCGCATTGCATTTTCTAACACAATACCTCCACATTACTTCATAGTTTTTCAATTCCTTGGCTTTATAAAATTTACAGTCGTCATATACCAGTACTAAATTACCCCGTTCACTTTTAGATGTAAACAGGCGCTCCATTTCGAACAAAATTAAAACAGTTTGGTAAATTAAAACTATCTATAGTATTGGCAAAACAGGTAGAAAATATTTTGGTGTGCAATTTCTATATGGCCGTAATCCAGGTAGGAAATGTTGGTGTGCAGTTCCTATATGACCAAAATCCAGGTAGAAAATGTTGGTGTGCAGTTCCTATATGACCAAAATCCAGGTAGAAAATGTTGGTGTGCAGTTCCTATATGACCAAAATCCAGGTAGAAAATGTTGATGTGCAGTTCCTATATGACCAAAATCCAGGTAGAAAATGTTGGTGTGCAGTTCCTATATGACCAAAACCCAGGTAGAAAATGTTGGTGTGCAGTTCCTATATGACCAAAATCCAGGTAGAAAATGTTGGTGTGCAGTTCCTATATGACCAAAATCCAGGTAGAAAATGTTGGTGTGCAGTTCCTATATGACCAAAATCCAGGTAGAAAATGTTGGTGTGCAGTTCCTATATGACCAAAACCCAGGTAGAAAATGTTGGTGTGCAGTTCCTATATGACCAAAATCCAGGTAGAAAATGTTGGTGTGCAGTTCCTATATGACCAAAATCCAGGTAGAAAATGTTGGTATGCAGTTCCTATATGACCAAAATCCAGGTAGAAAATGTTGGTGTGCAGTTCCTATATGACCAAATACCAAGTAGAAAATGTTGGTGTGCAGTTCCTATATGACCAAAATCCAGGTAGAAAATGTTGGTGTGCAGTTTCTATATGACCAAAATCCAGGTAGAAAATGTTGGTGTGCAGTTCCTATATGACCAAATTCCAGGTAGAAAATGTTGGTGTGCAGTTCCTATATGACCAAAATCCAGGTAGAAAATGGTGTGCAGTTCCTGTATGACCAAAATCCAGGTAGAATATGTTGGTGTGCAGTTCCTATATGACCAAAATCCAGGTAGAAAATGTTGGTGTGCAGTTCCTATATGACCAAAATCCAGGTAGAAAATGTTGGTGTGCAGTTCCTATATGACCAAAATCCAGGTAGAAAATGTTGGTGTGCAGTTCCTATATGACCAAAATCCAGGTAGAAAATGTTGGTGTGCAGTTCTATATCACCAAAATCCAGGTAGAAAATGTTGGTGTGCAGTTCCTATATGACCAAAATCCAGGTAGAAAATGTTGGTGTGCAGTTCCTATATGACCAAAATCCAGGCAGAAAATGTTGGTGTGCAGTTCCTATATGACCAAAAAATCCAGGTAGAAAATGTTGGTGTGCAGTTCCTATATGACCAAAATCCAGGTAGAAAATGTTGGTGTGCAGTTCCTATATGACCAAAATCCAGGTAGAAAATGTTGGTGTGCAGTTCCTATATGACCAAAATCCAGGTAGAAAATGTTGGTGTGCAGTTCCTATATGACCAAAATCCAGGCAGAAAATGTTGGTGTGCAGTTCCTATATGACCAAAATCCAGCTAGAAAATGTTGGTGTGCAGTTCCTATATGACCAAAATCCAGGTAGAAAATGTGGTGTGCAGTTCCTATATGACCAAAATCCAGGTAGAAAATGTTGGTGTGCAGTTCCTATATGACCAAAATCCAGGTAGAAAATGTTGGTGTGCAGTTCTATATCACCAAAATCCAGGTAGAAAATGTTGGTGTGCAGTTCCTATATGACCAAAATCCAGGTAGAAAATGTTGGTGTGCAGTTCCTATATGACCAAAATCCAGGCAGAAAATGTTGGTGTGCAGTTCCTATATGACCAAAATCCAGGTAGAAAATGTTGGTGTGCAGTTCCTATATGACCAAAATCCAGGCAGAAAATGTTGGTGAGCAGTTCCTAATGACCAAAATCCAGGTAGAAAATGTTGGTGTGCAGTTCTATATCACCAAAATCCAGGTAGAAAATGTTGGTGTGCAGTTCCTATATGACCAAAATCCAGGTAGAAAATGTTGGTGTGCAGTTCCTATATGACCAAAAAAATCCAGGTAGAAAATGTTGGTGTGCAGTTCCTATAAAATCCAAAAAATGTTGGTGTGCAGTTCCAGACCAAAATCAGGTAGAAAATGTTGGTGTGCAGTTCCTATATGACCAAAATCCAGGTAGGTAGAAAATGTTGGTGTGCAGTTCCTATATGACCAAAATCCAGGTAGAAAATGTTGGTGTGCAGTTCCTATATGACCAAAATCCAGGTAGAAAATGTTGGTGTGCAGTTCCTATATGACCAAAATCCAGGTAGAAAATGTTGGTGTGCAGTTCCTATATGACCAAAATCCAGAAAATGTAGAAAATGTTGGTGTGCAGTTCCTATATGACCAAAATCCAGGTAGAAAATGTTGGTGTGCAGTTCCAAAAAATCCAGGTAGAAAATGTTGGTGTGCAGTTCCTATATGACCAAATTCCAGGTAGAAAATGTTGGTGTGCAGTTCTATATCACCAAAATCCAGGTAGAAAATGTTGGTGTGCAGTTCCTATATGACCAAAATCCAGGTAGAAAATGTTGGTGTGCAGTTCCTATATGACCAAAATCCAGGTAGAAAATGTTGGTGTGCAGTTCCTATATCACCAAAATCCAGGTAGAAAATGTTGGTGTGCAGTTCCTATATGACCAAAATCCAGGTAGAAAATGTTGGTGTGCAGTTCCTATATGACCAAATTCCAGGTAGAAAATGTTGGTGTGCAGTTCCTATATGACCAAAATCCAGGTAGAAAATGGTGTGCAGTTCCTATATGACCAAAATCCAGGTAGAATATGTTGGTGTGCAGTTCCTATATGACCAAAATCCAGGTAGAAAATGTTGGTGTGCAGTTCCTATATGACCAAAATCCAGGTAGAAAATGTTGGTGTGCAGTTCCTATATGACCAAAATCCAGGTAGAAAATGTTGGTGTGCAGTTCCTATATGACCAAAATCCAGGTAGAAAATGTTGGTGTGCAGTTCTATATCACCAAAATCCAGGTAGAAAATGTTGGTGTGCAGTTCCTATATGACCAAAATCCAGGTAGAAAATGTTGGTGTGCAGTTCCTATATGACCAAAATCCAGGCAGAAAATGTTGGTGTGCAGTTCCTATATGACCAAAATCCAGGTAGAAAATGTTGGTGTGCAGTTCCTATATGACCAAAATCCAGGTAGAAAATGTTGGTGTGCAGTTCCTATATGACCAAAATCCAGGTAGAAAATGTTGGTGTGCAGTTCCTATATGACCAAAATCCAGGTAGAAAATTTTGGTGTGCAGTTCTATATGACCAAAATCCAGGTAGAAAATTTTGGAGTGCATTTCCTATATGACCAAAATCCAGGTAGAAAATGTTGGTGTGCAGTTTCCGACGCCCGAGCAGAAGATGCTCCTTTTTCTATTAATAGGTTCCTTGGCCATTGCTATCCTCCTTTTGACTTCCTGGCAGCAGCTCATGTTACTGCTTATAGTACACCCCAAGTATTTGAAGCTGTTCACTTGCTCTACTGCCTCAAAGATAACGATGTAGCACCTCAATAAATGAAGAAAAATAGTTGATAATTATGATAATTAATTTCATTTATAAAAGAAGTCACCGTTATCAGCATTGACATATTCTGATACATAGTAGAAGCTTTATTTATGACAAACTGCTTTATGTTCAACAAAGATAAAAAGTAATTATTTCTAATCACCTCTTTGTAAATTCAAACTGGACTTGAATTATATTTGATTAAAAAGCAATAACCATATAAAATGCAAGGAACAGGCTACGCAGAGCTTATAAAACTACAAGTCCGTGGACCATGCTGACTACCCAGAAATGACTGCCTACAGTACTACTTAGCTGAGCAGAACTGGGGATGATTGGTGTGTATTGAATTGTTATCTGCAACACGGCGTGCCCGGGGCTTAATTTTCATTCCCCACAGTTTCTGCAAGTAGCGAATTCAGCAACCCCGTAGGAATAACAACGGATGCAGACCTCATCAGCAAAATTCCGCCAAGAGCGTTGGCTTCCCCCAACAGCCCCCCTGGAGTTTCACGAATAGAGGGGAAGGCTGGTAAGGTATTCCCAAGTGACTGACGCATACGGGGCGTGGTGGCTGCCTTCAGCATTGTCTTCATTCATCCTCAGGGATGTGTATCTGGCCCAGTTGCAGTGTTGTCTGTTAATGAATATGGTACGAGGTTTGAATCTCCGTAATTCTGTGAAATAGTGGCAGCTTTTCTCGCATTCCTGCAGCTTCTTTTCATAAGTTAATCTGATGCATGTAGTAATTAAATATCTACTAGCCAGCAATTGAGATTGGTATCACAATTAAATATTATTTCTGTTGTTACCGCTAATATTACTAACACCACCACCACCATTATTATTGGTATTATTATTATTATTATTATTATTATTATTATTATTATTATTATTATTATTATTATTATCCAAAAATGCATACCTATAGAGTGTTAGTGGGAGGCCGGAGGGAAAAAGACCTTTGGGGAGGCCGAGACGTAAATGGGAAGATAATATTAAAATGGATTTAATATTAAAATGGATTTGAGGGAGGTGGGATATGATGATAGAGACTGGATTAATCTTGCTCAGGATAGGGACCGATGGCGGGCTTATGTGAGGGCGGCAATGAACCTCCGGGTTCCTAAAAGCCAGTAAGTATTATTATTATTATTGTTGTTGTTGTTGTTGTTATTATTGTTATTATTATTATTATTATTATTATTATTATTATTATTATTATTATTATTATTATTATTATTATTATTATTATTATGTGGTGCTCGAGGCAGAAGAAGATATCAGACAGTAGACGACGTTAAGATATAGACCTACCGCGGAGAATTATAGCAAGACGGAAAATAGGGAAGATTGGAGAATGCTGGGTTTGTTGTGAAGGACTTGCCCTTGAGCAGAAAAGTATGAATCTGTTGTTGTTGTTGTTGTTATTATTATTATTATTATTATTATTACTATTACTTACTTACTTACAAATGGCTTTTAAGGAACCCGAAGGTTCATTGCCGCCCTCACATAAGCCGCTATCGGTCCCTATCCTGAACAAAACTAATCCAGTCTCTATCATCATATCCCACCTCACTGAAATAGATTTTAATATTATCTTCCCATCTACGTCTCGGCCTCCCCTAAGGTCTTTTTCCCTCCGACCTCCCAACTAACACACTATATGCATTTCTGGATTCGCCCATACGTGCTACATGCTCTGCCCATCTCAAACGTCTGGATTTAATCTTCCTAATTATGTCAGGTGAAGAATACAATGCGTGCAGTTCTGCGTTGTGTAACTTTCTCCATTCTTCTGTAACTTCATCTCTTTTAGCCCCATATATTTTCCTAAGCACCTTATTCTCAAACACCCTTAACCTATGTTCCTCTCGCAAAGTAAGAATCCAAGTTTCACAACCATATAGAACAACCGGTAATATAACTGTTTTATAAATTCTAACTTTCAGATTTTTTACAACACACTGGATGATAAAAGCTATTATTATTATTATTATTATTATTATTATTATTATTATTATTATTATTTATTATTATTATTATTACTTAGAGGTGATGTAAGAAAGAAGATTAAAATGGTTTAGACCTGTGAAGGGGATAACAAATGACAGGTTACCAAAGATGTTGCTGGGGTGGGAAGCAGAGGACAACAGAAGACAGGAAAGACCCAATGAAGAATGGATGGATGGGATGCAATGAAGTATGGATTTTAGACACGGTAGATAGGAACTTACGGGGAACTACTAATGGATTGAGGGAGAAGTACTTCTTCACAATGATATCAAAAATCAGTTTCTATAATATTGGTATGATCTTCGTCCATCACTCTATATAAGGAATACAAATATTTCCATGAATATTGTCTGGTAAATATCGAACACAATAGAGAACAGAGCCAGACGGACCGTTCGGAAAACTAATTACACTTCTGTTTCCATGGTGACATTATTGTATTACGTTTCACCTTGAAAAGTGCAAGGTAAAAGCACAGTCTACTATATACAGTCACGAAGCTTGGGGTGATTTTTTGCAAATCTCGCGATAGTTGCTAGCCGCTTGGAGCGCTGTGAGTACTAGGAACAATAGACTGTGCCACAGCCATCGTGATCTAATACAGGCCGTAAGGCAGACCATGTAACTCGCTTAACCCGATCACGAAGGGCGGCGTTTCAACCATATAAATTAGTTGGAATGCATAAACAGTAACATGTCTTTCTCTAAAATGTAGTGTAATTTCATTAATAAAATTTAAAACAATGATTAGGAGACACTTCAGACATAATTCACTTGCAAGTTAAGATGTAATATTGTTTATTGTGTGAAAATTACGTTGTTCGTATGTGTAATACCTGCCTTTATTTCGATTAAATATTGCGAAATTATTGTACATTCATTTATGCACGATTCAATAATTTTCAATTGCACCGCACGGATATTTAGATATGTTGAAATTATAGATTATGTTTACTGTCCCAGTTGCCCCTTTCTGTCTAAATTTAGTGATCTCCAATGCCTTGCCATTCATATGAAAATTATAGGTTATGTTTACTATATTTAACTTATATTTCTAAATTCGCAATCATACATTATAATTAAGCATAATGTCATGTATGATACCGCGGACATTCAATTTGTCTGTATTTTAATACTACAATTGAGTACTGAATTATTGTATTTATCTACTACCTAAGAGGCGAAGCAACACAATTGTACGTACACTAATTTCATAGGAGTGGTATGGTAAATGTTTTGTCTAAAATTAAGGAAGGTAGATGTGCTAAATTGAAATCACAATATATTTTTTTTATTAAACCTCAAAATAGCTTCCATTCTAAACTTGAAATGTTGACGCGAACAGATTATGTTAACATGTAAAATTCTCTTCACATTAAAATAACACAGTTTTGTAATTATTTCTGCAACAAGAAGTAAAGGGAACTTATGGACACATTACACTAAATAAAGCTTAGCAATGATACGCAATAAAGTTATAATATAATATTTCACTGAGCTCCATACACTGAAATAGAAAACCCGAACAAACATTACAGCCTGGTCTAGATCGGAAAGGCATTGACTGTGCCGTATTTTGCATTTTTGTGAAAAGCTGTGTAAACTGTGAAATGTTCGTTATCGGTTGTAATAAATGTAAATGGCTAAAATACAATAATTTGAATAATAATATGGGACAAGGAGACGTTTGTAGTACTATAAATTGTAAGAAAAATAGGTTAGAGTTATCCTTCTTCCGAAAGATCCAGGAAAGTGAGTTTATAGAATATAATATATATTTTATGAAAATAATATATAAACCTTATGTATTTCACATTTCAATAGTGGAAGGAAGGTGTTAATTTTTTTCAAAAGAACACGATATCGAAAGTGCAATACATTTTATGGTCTGTTAGGGAAAGAGTCTGTGATGAGGCGATAGTAGTAGCGATCCTAGTGGTGAGCAAATATCTATGGATGCATATTTCAACTGTTTATGTTTGCATATTTAGTAAGTATTAAGCTTCGTGACTGTATATACTAGACTGTGGTAAAAGTGATAAATAAATAAGCGATAAAGGAAAAATGGGTATGAAAGGGAAAAGAATTCAAGAACGCAAGAAAATGAAATTAAAAGTATAAGAACAGAAAGGAAATAAGGAGAAATGAAATAAATGGAGGAAAATGCCGAAAATAACTAAGACAGAGAAAGGAAAGTATAAATAGAAGGAAAGAAAGAAAAATTATGCAATATATAGCCTACGTATGCGAAGTGTAAGAAATGAGTACAGCGTACTGATGTCGGTAAGAGAATTATCTTGAATTTAGTTTCCTTCACTTCACCACTTGAGCATGCGGAGTTCATGGCCTGGAGCTCGGATTATTCAGTCCGCAGGGAATTGTGGGAATGCAGAGATGACTTATCGGATTTTCTTAAGCGAATTTGCAAAGTGTTTCCCGTAATAGGATCCAGAGATGGATGGGTGCAGACAACACTCCCTGGAAACCAATCTCCGGTGACGTGGCGCTCGTAGCCGCCGATTCCTCTTAATTAATGATTTAAAGACGGGGAAACCCCTTACTCGGTTATTATGGGAACGCGCACCTTGAAGGGCTGTAGTCACATGAATGCTTCTCATCAGCGATGTGGGGATTCGATTCTCGGCAGATGAGCGAGACCGGTAATCATTACGTCGGCGTGGGGGCGGAGATTCTCTGACTACAAAATCTTATTTTAACTTCTCTGTCAAAATATATTATGTTATTATCTATAGTAATGTCACAGTCTAGTATATACAGTCGCGAAGCTCAATACGTAGTAAATATGCACACATTAGGTAGTTACTCACCACTAGGATCGCTAATATCGCCTCATTACAGGCAATGCAAAATAGTACCGTCACAGTCTATTGTTTCTAGCACCCTCAAAACTCAAGCTTCGTGACTGTATATAGTAGACTGTGGTAATGTCACAAAAGGTCTGAGATTTGGGAAATCTCAGACATCGAGTGACATTTATTAGGTTGGAATTCAAAATTTCATTACACTTCATTGGCCGAAAATGGAATGACGTCATATAAACGAAACAGTCGTATCAAAGCCACGAGAGGTTTCGATTTTGCAGATGAATTGCTCGTGAATTTTATAGGAAAACTGAAAACCTGCAGAGGAATTTATCATAACTGTTTGCTAAAACCCTATTACATAATAGGAGAATGAATACACATTATTGTTATTATTGTTATTATTATTATTGTTATTATTGTTGTTGTTATTATTATTATTATTATTATTATTATTATTATTATTATTATTATTATTATTATATTCATAGATTTCAAAAAGGCATATGACTCAGTTAAGAGGGAAGTTTTATATGATATTCTTATTGAATTTGGTATTCCCAAGAAACTATTTCGATTAATTAAAATGTGTCTCAGTGAAACATACAGCAGAGTCCGTATAGGCCAGTTTCTATCTGATGCTTTTCCAATTCACTGCGGGCTAAAGCAGGAGATGCACTATCACCTTTACTTTTTAACTTCGCTTTAGAATATGCCCATTAGGAAAGTTCAGGATAACAGGCAGGGTTTGGAATTGAACGGGTTACATCAGCTGCTTGTCTATGCGGATGACGTGAATATGTTAGGAGAAAATCCACAAACGATTAGGGAAAACACGGAAATTTTATTTGAAGCAAGTAAAGCGATAGGTTTGAAAGTAAATCCCGAAAAGACAAAGTATATGATTATGTCTCGTGACCAGAATATTGTACGAAATGGTAATATAAAAATTGGAGATTTATCATTCGAAGGGGTGGAAAAATTCAAATATCTTGGAGCAACAGTAACAAATATAAATGACACTCGGGAGGAAATTAAACGCAGAATAAATATGGGAATTGCCTGTTATTATTCGGTTGAGAAGCTTTTATCATCTAGTCTGCTGTCAAAAAATCTGAAAGCTAGAATTTATAAAACAGTTATATTACCGGTTCTTCTGTATGGCTGTGAAACTTGGACTCTCACTGTGAGAGAGGAACATAGGTTAAGGGTGTTTGAGAATAAGGTGCTTAGGAAAATATTTGGGGCTAAGCGGGATGAAGTTACAGAAGAATGGAAAAAGTTACACAACGCAGAACTGCACGCATTGTATTCTTCACCTGACACAATTAGGAACATTAAATCCAGACGTTTGAGATGGGCAGGGCATGTAGCACGTATGGGCGAATCCAGAAGTGCATATAGTGTTAGTTGGGAGACCGGAGGGAAAAAGACCTTTAGGGAGGCCGAGACGTAGATGGGAGGATAATATTAAAATGGATTTGAGGGAGGTGGGATATGATGATAGAGACTGGATTAATCTTGCACAGGATAGAGACCAATGGCGGGCTTATGTGATGAACCTTCGGGTTCCTTAAAAGCCATTTGTAAGTATTATTATTATTATTATTATTATTATTATTATTATTATTATTATTATTATTATGAGTTATGCTCGACTAATGACCCGTGCTTTAAAAATTTGTTCTAAGGGGCATTTTGAGCACAAAATTTCATATGAATAGAGGTCTGAATATAGACCGTTAAAGATGTTACAGCTTTATTCGCTTGTTTCTATTAGCTTTTGTCTGCAATTGTTTAAACCAAAGCCTCCTAAAATTGATGTGCTGTAGCATTAAAATTTCCCTTTGTTCAGTGCACATACATTATCATCAAAAGAGGTAATTTTCACAAAACATTAGTTTATAAATGGCAAAACGAAATATGACTTTATACGTACTGAGACCTGAAGAATCCAAAAAATGGGGAAATAAGTACATGGTGCCATTTAAAAAAACAGTCTCATTGGCACACCCTTTATGAATGAAAAGCACAGCATTTGAAACTGTGTTCAAAATATTTCTTCTTTGATATCCTACAACTTTTGTATAAGTAGTTTCTTCATAAAATTAGAAATAAAGTTACAAGCATTGTTCCATACTTTTTACTTACTCTGTATTCATATATCGTTACACCTTAATCTAATAACATTTAAACATTGTTTTCTCTTTCGTGATTCTCTGTCCACAGTTCTCCCGACTCAATTTTATCCGGTTTCTTTTTAGAGCGAAATCCGTTACCTAAAGACTTTGTATCACCTTCTAGGTCAGGCCTGCACAAACAGCGCTCAATGAGCGCGCGCGCTCCTTCGGAGCGGGAGAGCCGTGTTTACCGCTCGCCGAAACGGAGAGGAAGATACGTCAGAATGACATAGATTTGCTTTAGGTAGAGGAGAAGGAAACGACCACTCAGTTATCTAGTGGAGTGCAGTCTGTAGGTCTATTTTCAGTAACTGTTTCACGTTGCTTACCTACTGCTACTGTACAGTATGGAGGAATCTAAAAGACGGAACGTAACATTTAACATTTAACGATTTACAGCTCGAACTTACTGATCTTCAATGTGACCTAAGGGCTAAAAATCGTTTGAATAATACTACTAGCCTGGTTGAGTTTTACAAGACTAAACATTAGCAATAATATCCACGACTACACAGGCTGGCTGTGAAAATGATTGCTATGTTTGGCTCAACATTGATATTTGTGAGCAACTGTTTTCTATAATCAACTTTAATAAAGGCGGACATCGAACATCTGTAACCGATGTTTCATTACGATCAGTAGGCTACTGTTCCTTTCAGCTGTCAACAGCATAAAACCTCGTTTTGATGTACTGATAAATAAAAATATAACAAAATGATATTGTACATTTAAGTAGCTATAGAATTTCTATTACTTCTGTAAATTAAATATTTCTTTATTGATTAATGATAGTCCAAGATATGAATAATTTCAAGGTAAAAAATTGTTCCGGGGCCGGGTATCGATCCCGGGACCTCTGGTTGAACGTACCAGCGCTCTTCCAACTGAGCTACCCGGGAACTCCACCCGACACCGTCTCAACTTTTCCCTTTATATCCACACAACTCGTGTGGGCTGACGAAACGCCAGAGACCCACATCGAGTGCACACAAACTCTGTGTGACTTGGAATTGTGGTTTTCTGTTAACGTACACAGTAACGTATATATTATGCAAATCTAGTCTTTCACTCGATGTGCACTCGATGTGGGTCTCTGGCGTTTCGTCAGCCCACACGAGTTGTGTGGGTATAAAGGGAAAAGTTGAGACGGTGTCGGGTGGAGTTCCCGGATATCTCAGTTGGGAGAGCGCTGGTACGTTCAACCAGAGGTCCCGGGATCGATACCCGGCCCCGGAACAATTTTTCCCTTGAAATTATTCAAATCTGCTTTACAGGAAGCTTCACCTGAAAGGCTAGATTTGCAGTACAAGATAGTTTTGCAAACACTGAATAGGAATTCATTTCATAAACATTCGTAATAGTACTTTTGTGTATATTTTGTATGAGACCACCCCTTCTTCCAGTCCACCCTTATATAGAGCGCAGCTAATATCTGCATTCCGCTCATGAGCTGTGAGCCGGCTCGGAGAGCGCAAACCTTGTGCAGGCCTGTACTAGGCTATTTACTATCGAAAACTGATAATAGCGAGTTGGTATTTGACGAGATTGGTCCGAAGATACTCCATGATATTACCTCACATGCGCTTTACTGTTAGGGAAAATCTCTACCGGCTGAGCAATGCTGGTTTACAGTAATATGATAGAGTTGAAATGTATGATTATGATGATGATGATGATGATGATGATGATGATGATGATGATGATGATGACAATGGCAACTAGTATCATTGCTTTATACCATTATACCCTACCACAAGTCATCTTTATATTCTTCATCCTATACAGTTTCAGTTGCTAGAAATTGGAACTCGCTTCCGAGTGATATAAGGGGTTGTTGGACAATAGCTTCATTTAGGTCAAAAAATTACATAAATTCTTATAACAGATGAATTGCTGATTAATATTTGTTACTTATAATGAAACTAACATCTGTGCATTCTTATTATTATTATCTTTAATTTCTCTAAATAGATTTACAAAACCTCTAATGCCACTTACATTAATATTCTCATTATAGAAATAGAAATAGTATATTCTCCGGTAACATAGTCCTATCAAGCGATATTAAATTAATTTTCATCATTTTACTAGCTATCTCAAATATTAAATTAATTATAATTCATTGAATTAAATTAGCTCATAAATTAAGTTACTACTTTACCTTATATATTTATCTAAATTTAAATAAATGTGTAATATTATTGCTGGAGAACCTTTTAAGTGTAGTGAAAATATTTGTAATTTAAATTTATGTATTGATTGATTACTGGTTGAGTGGAAGAGAAGGCCTTATGGCCTTAACTCTGGAAAAATAAAACATTATTATTATTATTATTTATTATTATTATCATTATTTTATTATTATTATTATTATTATTATTATTATTGTTATTATTATTATTATTATTATTATTATTATTATTATTATTATTATTATTATTATTAAGAGTATCTGCAATTGTAGAATGTAAAAGGCAACACAATGCAGCCTATAATGGATTTGGAAGAAACGTGTCGGAGGCAGGCCTGACAACTGCTTCCCCTCTGACCAGGAGTCACAAGTATCAATATTCGTTTGCCTCATCACATCGTGCGATGAAAAGATTATTTGAATTAATTCCATTCTCATGCCTGCTGCAATGAGTGTACAATCTGCTTTCCGTGAAAAAAAGTCGATTAACAGTTTCGAGAGACAAGATTACCTGATTAATTAATATTCTTTATCATTATTTATCTACATATATTTATTAACAGTAATTCACTATAAGTTCTGATGTATCTAGTGAAAATCAAAACTCGAGAGGGATTTAATTGACTATTACACAATTAGAAATAAGTATACATTGAAGAAATTCTCTATACAATAAAATATTAATTGATTCTGAAATTCTATTTCATCTCATCACATCGTGCGATGAAAAGATTCATTTGAAAGTTAATTCCATTCTCATCCTGCATCTGAGTGTCTCAGTCTGCTTTCCGTCCTTAAAAAGTCGATTAACAGTTTCGGAGAGACAAGGAAATACTCTATACAAATATTATATTCTTTATCATTATTTATCTACATATATTTATTAACAGTAATTCACTATAAGTTCTGATGTATCTAGTGAAAATCAAAACTCTGGGATTTAATGTATTACACAATTAGAAATAAGTATACAGAAGAAATGAAGTAAATACAATAAAATATTAATTGACTTCTGAAATTCTATTTCACTAATGTTAGCAAATTGTATCTGATGAGGAAACATTTGTACATTATTTGTATTTAACATATTAATATTAAATTGATAAGTTAATATTAAATCGATGTCATAAGATTGAACATTTTAACATTATGTATTGTATTTAATAACTGAGTTATCTGAAAATCAAAACATGATTGTAAATAACTGTAATAGTTGCTCAAAAGAAAAACCGAATAAAAATAGATGCGTGCAAAAGGAACATTTGTTATTATTTTATTCCATTATTTTAATTTTATTATTATATTATTATTATTATTATTATTATTATTATTATTATTAGGAATGGAAGTTAAAGGAAAATTTACAGTTTCTTGCATAAATGGAATATTATGAAATAAAAGTATCGGTAAATAACTATATTCATTTACTCATTCATTTAGTGTTCTGTCCTAGAGCAGGTCTTTCACTGCAAACGCACCTTTCTCCATATCTCTTATTTTTCCTTTCTTAGTCTCCTCATAATCCATATCTTAATGTCGTCTATCATCGAAAACTATAAGAGTTGAGGCCTCAGTTTGTGCCCCTACTAATTGTTCTCTTTAATTTATTCCTTCACCTATATTTATTTTGTCGTCTTTCTTCCTTTCTTCTTTTCTTTCTCCGTTTAGCTACAGGGTCTGGTAGTCTGTACTGACGAATTTCAGCCTGTTGTTCTAACGTGACTACAAGGGTTAAAAATATTAAAACAACAAAGGATATAGTTTGAACAATGCAATTTATTAAAAAAATGGCACATTTCAGTTGGTCCCCTCGTTACAATAAATCTAGGGTTTCGTTGTTTTCTTATACCTCTGCCTGCTTCCTGTCCTTCAGATCCTGGGTACATTGTGGTCTGTATTGAGACATATTTTCTTTGAGGTATTTAGTATTTATTTTATTTATTTAGCTAGCCTGGCCTTCTCTTCACCTCTACCAGGGAATTACAAGTACAATATTAAGAATACAATTACAATTATAATTACAATTAATATTAAATTTACAATTACAATAAAAATCAAAGTAATAAAATATTACCTGATTAATAAAGGCTAGACAATTTATTTGTATGTAGCATATATGGACCTATAAAAGGCTTTTGACAGTTAGATTGGAATAAACTGATGGAGATCCTAAAGAAAATTGGCGTGGATTGGAAAGAGAGAAGACTGTTCAGTAATCTTTATATGAAACAACGCGTTAAAGTTAGGATACGAGAAGAAATGTAAGAAGGCAAAGAAATAGAGAGAGGAGTGCGTCAAGGATGTCCTTTATCACCTACCCTGTTCAACATCTACTTGGAGGATTTAGTGAAGAACTGTTTTCAGAACATGGGAGGAGTGATAGTAGGAGGAAGAAGAATATGGTTTTGTTAGCAGAGGAGGAGATGATATAGAGAAATACAGTATACTGCTAGAGCTAAATGACAGCTGTGAGCAGTATGGAATGAAGATAAATGCAAATAAGACGAAGATCATGGTCATAGGAAGAAAAATAAAAAAGGTAAAATTGTGAATTCTAAATGAGGCAGTAGAGCAAGTGGACAGCTTCAAATACTTGGGGTGTACTATAAGCAGTAACATGAGCTGCTGCCAGGAAGTCAAAAGGAGGACAGCAATGGCCAAGAAGGTTTTAATAGAAAAAGAAGCATCTTCTGCGGACCTCTGGAAAAAGAACTAAAGAAGAGACTAGTGTAGTGCTTTGTATGGAATGTGGAATTGTATGGGGCAGAAACATGGACATTACGACGAAGTGAAGAGAAACGAATAGAAGCATTTGAAATGTGGATATGGAGGAGAATGGAGCGTGTGAAGTGGAAGATAGAATAAGAAATGAAGCTATGTTGGAAAGAGTGGGTGAAGAAAGAATGATGCTGAAACTGATCAGGAAGAGGAAAAGGAATTGGTTGGGTCACTGGCTGAAAGAAACTGACTACTGAAGGATGCACTGGAAGAAATGGTGAACGGGAAAAGAGTTCGAGGCAGAAGAAGATATCAGATAGAAGACATTAAGATATATGGATCATATGAAGAGACAAAGAGGAAGACAGAAAATAGGAAAGATTGGAGAAAGCTGGGTTTGCAGTGAAAGACCTGCCCTTGGGCAGAACACTAAATGAATGAATGAATGAACAATTTATTATAGAAGTTCAAAAAAATATTTTTTTTTCTTCTTAAGTGCAAATTAAACGTAGAATAATAAATTATAACTTAGGGATGAAATTACAGGAGATTGAAATATTTTGTGCTAGAATAAGAGAACTATTTGCAAGAAGCCATCTCTGAACGAGTCTCAATTACTGACCAAGTGCCTAGTAAGTTTGCGTTTGAATTCAATTTTATTTCGACAGTCCCTGATGCTATCAGGTAGTGAATTCCAGAGTATTGGCAGGGCTATTATGAAAGAGGATGAGTATGAGGAAGTGCGATGGGATGGTATCCCCACAGAAAAGGTATAAGGTATGTGGATCGAATCGGCCAATTGATATCGCCAAACCGAAAAATTAAGCGTCCGGAAAAAAGATTTCTCAACAAACGCCGTGTCCGGGAAAAAACCAAATTTAATGTGCCCTATTTCATTTCTGAATAATAATAACATTTGCAACATTCGCTGAAATAATTATCTCATCATCATCCCCAAATAATAGAAACCAATGATGATTCGAACAGAAACAGCACACCATACAGTCAACTTTTCACCGTGCATTGGCCGATCATGCAGTGCCTAGACAACGTTTATTATTGTTGCCGCTCTTATTTAATATTACAGTCCTGCCAAATATGTCAGAACCTCCGTATCATGAACAATCCGTAAGATTTTTATTTATCTATTTAAATCTATCTATCTACATCTAAGCAGGCTTCTATCATGGCTTACATCTATCTATCTATCTATTTTGGCAGATGACCTCGATGACTTTCCATCTATCTATCTATCTATCTATCTATCTGCGATCTATGAGATCTATAACTATCTATCTATCTATTATTCTATCATCATCTCATATCAATCTATCTATCTATTATCTATCTATCATCTATCTATCTATCTACTCAAAGATCTATCTTTAATCTATCTATCTATCTATCTTCTATCTGATTTTACAATATCTCCTATCTATCTATCTATCTATCTATCTAATATCTTATCTATCTATCTATCTATTCTATTGCGCATATATATATATATAATCTATCCTATCTATCAATATCTATCATCTATTTGTCCAGTATCTAATCTATCTATCTATCTACTATCTATCTACAATCAATCTATCTATCTATTACGATTCTTAATAATCTAAATATAATTTGGTCAATCTATCTAAAATTGCATGCTATCTATCTATATTTATATATATATAATAAATATATTGTATATATTCTATCAATATTTCTTCTCATCCATCTATATCTTTTATATAAATCTATCATCTATCTATATCTATCTATCTATCTATATCTATCTATCAATAATCTATATCTGTCTATCTATCTATATATCTTCTATCTATCTAATATCTGTTATTTATCTATCTATCTATATATCTATCTATATATCTATCTATCTAATTCCAGCACAACATTCATTCAGAATATGTATAAATTACACTTTGGATTTTCTATATATATCTCTATCTATCAAAATATTATATATCTTAAATACTATCTATGTATTATCTACCTATTCTATGTTTAATCTATTTATCTATCTATCTATCTGAAACTGCCATATATTCGCACAAATTGTATTATTGATATTTTCTCATTTGCATTGTTGGGAGGATTGTTGCTCAAACAATTTCTTATGAGGTTAGATTGACACGTTTAATTTTGTTTATCTTTTTATTTTTGGAGTGGGTAGATACAATTTAATAACATTTTATGATTTTCAAGTTTACATTTGAATAATTTTTTTACATTTCCTTTGTCATGGTTTGATTCACTTCATGTTTAGCTGAAACCAACCGTAATCTATCTGTCTATATATCTATCTATCTACCTATAGATAGATAATATCTATCAGTCTATAACTATTTAAAAACTATCTATCTATCTATCTTATTTCTGTATAAGAGATTAAAAGACCAGGATTAACTATATCTATCTATACATCTATCTATCTATGTCTATCTATCTATCTATCTATCTATCTATCTATCTATCTATCTATCTATCTATCTATCTATCTATCTATTTATTTAAATTCACTACCAACAGAAGCAGGTTTCCAATTACAGGTGGCTTACACAGATACATACACAAAATAAACAATAAGAAAAAAACAAAACAAACAGCACAAACGAAAGAAAGAAAATACATAACGGTAATAGATGCTAGAATATAATATTGCAGTTAATATAATGCCAAATGTCAATATAATGATGCAAAATTATTTAAAAACTAGAGTAAAAACATTATAATACACTTCTTCATAATTTAAATATCTAAGGAAATACAATTCTTTTTAATATTATATGAAATTTTTCAACTCTTAAACTGAAATCTAATTGAGAATCACAGTTTAAAGACAGAGAGTTGTAAGTATTACACATAAAAAACAATGGAAAGTTCTTGAAGAAAACAATTCTAGGAATGGGAATAACAAAAGGTTGTCTATGACGTAATTCTTTTTTTTTTTTTTTACATTGAACTGAAGGAATTTAAGAAAATCACAATTATTCAATATACCGTTAACAGTCTTATAGAGTAAAATTTGACTATTTATTAATCGTCTAGATTTTAAAGTTTTATAATTAAATTAAAAAAGTAACTGATTATATGAAATTTGCTTGTCATAAGACGACACGTGATTTTTTTTTTAATATATATGACGTAAAAATCTTTTCTGTATCCTTTCTATTTGCAACAAACCATAAGATAGCGAGGGGCTCACTTAAAATGTTTCATTTAAAAAAAATAGTGACATGCATATAAATTGCAGTATTGAAGCCATATCCTCTTTTTTACTTCTAAAACTCACAGTCACTTTAGAGCAGCATGCTGGAATTCGTCAGAAACAACTGTCGGACTCTATATTCATTATTTATGTATGTACTTATCTCTCTTTCGTTTGCCTCATATACGCATGCGCGCCGATACTGGATCAGCGGACGTATTAACCTGTTCGCCGACGAAAAGCGCGGGTGGATCCGTGAAGTGTTGTAGCCAGCCCAAACTGCGTGAGACCAGCAATCCATCCCACAGTCTCGAGTAATCGATTATCCGGTGTCGATAGCAGGCGTCTAGCTGGCTGTACCGCAGAGCCTGTGACGTCACTAAACATGTGAGTGGGCACACCCCAAGTGCCGCGTGCGTCCATTCTTGATGAGGGGTTTCGTTCTTATCTCTCATTCCTAAGACATACGCGAAGATCCTTCTGCTACTACTACAACTTTCTTTTTTTTTTTTTTTCATTTCATTTATTGTGTTCCATAGATCTTACATAAGAATTGAAGCTTTAAGATGTGGAAAAAGTCCAGAGTTTCTTGGCGAGATGAGATGAGGCTGAAGATTCGCCATAAATTACCTGATATTTGCTTACGGTTGGAGAAAACCTCGGAAACCAGGTGATCAGCCCAAGTGGGAATCGAACCCACGCCCGAGCGCAACACCGGATCGGGAGGCAAGCGCTTCAGCCGGCTGAGGTACGCCGGTGACTGATTTATATATTAATTTTCAAGTAAACTTTTGTCTTGGGAAACTTGGACTCTCACTTTGAGAGGAACAAAGATTAAGGGTGTTTGAGAATAAGGTTCTTAGGAAAATATTTGGGGCTAAGAATAGGCTGACCAGACGTCACCGATTTCCGGGGACAGACCTCGGTTTTGAATTGCTGTCCTCGGGGAGAAAATGTCCCCATTTGTCCCCGGAAATTAATTTTGTCCCCAGAAATGTTTATTTTGTTTATGCTCGACCATGCCGAAATGTAGTAATTATACACCTGGTAGCAGTCCTTTAATGCATGTCATTAAAGTACACTATTCATTAAAGTTCAGGTTTTCGATTATTCTCGGATATGCAGTCGAAAAACAACTAGGGAAATGTCACGGAGGCTGAAAATCCAATACTGTCGCAGAAGGTTACGTTCTGTTAGTATAATAATTAGCGTTAATTGTAAATAATATTCAAATAAATTCAATTTGTCATCTCGTTTTTCAATTCTAAATCAATTTCCAGGTTATATCAAGACTAATGTTCTCTAGGTTATATCAAGGTCAATGATATTCGTGCCTCGGAAAAAATCAATACTTTCGCGTCTGCGCACATCTCACAATTCAGGTCAGTTCTGTTCGTCACTTAACATAACCATAACATGAAAACTTATGAATAATTTCAAGTTAGAAATATGGTCGAGCATAAACAGTCGTATGAAACTTGCCTATAATGGTAATTAAGACGCTCGTATGTTTGTTATGAAACGAGCTTGCGCTCGTTTCATAAACAAACATACTTGCGTCTTAATTACTACCAATATAGGCTCGTTGCATAATGTACTATTCAATGACATTTTACAAATGAATATTTAAGTATCGTGATGAAACTGCTGTGATTCATGCATATTTCTGAACGGTTCTCAGTATGAGACAGAAGAACCCGCCAGCACAGTATAAGATATTCTGCACTCTTTGAGAAGAACATACGATATACCATCTTTGTCTTCATTCGCGTTGCGCGGAAGCGTTAGAACTGCCGCAGCGTCCATTTTTAAGTAGTTCAAAAAATGAAAAGTTTTGTGACAAACCAACAGGTGAAAATTGGTGTGATGTTTTTCTGCATTTCAAAAAAATCTATTCCATTTGAAAATCTTCTCAAAAAATAGTGTCATTAATCATATGTCTTTCAGTCAGTAATTCGTCAGTTGAAAGACTTTTCTCCACAATGAATTCAATCTGGACTGATGGAAAGTCAAGAATGAAAACTGAAACAATTTCGTTACAAGTGAAAACAAACTTTCATTTCTCATGTGAAGAACTCAGCTGTATGGAATGAACAGATTCTTAAAAAGATACATTCTTCAGACCAGTATACTTGTAAAATGTGTGTTAGAGTTCAGTGTATACAATATCATGTGAAAACTTCCATGCATGCGTCAGTACTGAAATTGAATTCTTCGTGGCCAAATTATATATATATATATATATATATACAAATGGCTTAAATATCCGCTGAAAAGAAAAGAACCGGTATGCTAGGGTTTTAGTTTTGTTATGGGTAAACTTTATTTTTACACAGATAATGGTGAAATATGTATCTACAGTCTTTTAAAGATAAAGTTTAGCAAGTCTATAAATTGTTTGTAGCAACAAGGTTTTTTGATTACTTCACATAGTGGAGACCTGTATTCGGTGTCGCAATCCGGAAGATGTGTCTTTATTTGAAATCTCTTTGCTTCAATAAGAGGACAGTCAAATAGAAGCTGTTTCACACTGTGAAGGTCTTCGCGGCAGGAGCATGTAGAGTCGATGTCTGCTGGAATGTTGAATCTGTCGAAGTAAGTACCAAATTTCCCATGTCCAGAAAGAAACTGCGTTGTTACGAAAGTAGGTTTGAAGTGATGGCTTTTGAGTCGGTCGTGGATTGTTGGGAAGTAGATGTCTCTTGTTAGTGATCCTGTTGTGCATGTCGTCCATCTAGTATTCCAGTTTTGATGAGTCTATAATTGTATATGGGAGGATAATATTAAAATGGATTTGACGGAGGTGGGATATGATGATAGAGACTGGATTAATCTTGCACAGGATAGAGACCGAAGGCGGGCTTATGTGAGGGAGGCAATAAACATTCGGGTTCCTTAAAAGCCATTTTGTAAGTAAGTATATATATAATTATATATAGAAATTATGTGTGTTTATTCATTTAATTCAGAAAGTTAAGATACTCTACAAATTTAGTGTGCAAAATTCTATAATTGAATCTAGTGTTACGTGTAATTTCTGCAACATTTCAACGGATAGTGACTAGGTAAGTTTTGTGGTTTTTCTTGAAATTGCCGATGTCCCCTGTTGGACCATAAAAAATCTGGTCAGAGTAGCTAAGAGGGATGAAGTTACAGGAGAATGGAGAAAGTTACACAACGCAGAACTGCACGCATTGTATTCTTCACCTGACATAATTATAATAATAATAATAATCCGTGGCACTACAGCCCGTGAAGGGCCTAGACCGACCAGCCGGCTGCTGGCCTCACGCCCACATGCAGAAGCAGAGGTGAACGATCATCCAACCAGAATGGAGGTATCGTGTGGTTAGAACGATGATCCCCCCAGCCGTTATAACTGGCATTAGCAACCGGATTTCGCTACCTATTGTAGCTCCCCAAGTGCATCACGATGCTGGGTGGACACCGGTCCCATACACTGTCCGAAATTTCATGAGAAAATTTCTTCCCCCATGAGGACTCGAACCAGCGCGCATTCCGTAACGCGAGTCCTAGGCAGCTGCCTTAGACCACGACGCCACGGCGCGAGACCATCTGACATAATTAGGAACATTAAATCCAGACGAACAGGGCATGTAGCACATATGGGCGAATCCAGAAATGCATATAGAGTGTTAGTTGGGAGGCCGGAGGGAATAAAATCTCTGGGGAGGCCAAGACGTAGATGGGAGGTAATATTCAAATGGATTTGAGAGAGGTGGGATATGATGGTAGGGACTGGATTAATCTTGCTCAGGATAGGGACCGATGGCGGGCTTATGTGAGTGAGGCAATGAACCTCCGGGTTAATGAACAGTTTGACTCGTAGACATTTTGTTTTTGCAGCATTTACTTCCCAGATTGTACGAGAAGATTCGAAGAGAACGGCAGTTACGTAGACTTTCGGCTCCCCCCTACTACCATTAATGCACAACACAATGTCAATATGGCGGTTGCTGTCGTCTGCGATACAACGAACTTTTCTGTTGATTTTCGAGTTCGTCATTTTTTTCCGGTTATTATATGCTTATTTAAGTTGTGTTAACTCTCGCTAGTGATTTTATATTTTATTTTATCCGTCTTAGTATTTATTTTATTATTGTAAATATTTTTGTTTTATCACTATTATTATTATTATTATTATTATTATTATTATTAATGAATTATTTTTTGTATTACTATCTTTATATCATCTCCATCACGGTTATTCTATTATTATTATTATTATTATTATTATTATTATTATTATTATTATTATTATTGTTACTATTATTTCTATTATCATCATTATTATTTCATCTCTGTAAAATTTATGTAGACTACTGGACTGTACCCGAGCACGAGCATATGCTCATTTCGGGTACCTATTCATATGTATTCATTTCAAATGTAAATTGTGAATAAATTTGAATTTGAATTTGAAGTAAGGAAAGCTTTATCTCCTTTGTAATATTGGGTTCATTATGATATTACAGTCATTAATTTTCCTTTTATGTTTTTATCGTGGCTAGGTGAATTCTAAACTGTTTCAACACACAATAATTTGTATCCAAGCCCTATTGTATTGTGACAGCGACGTGAGAATCGAACTCACGACCAGCGTCCTCAATGTCAATCGCACAGGCTCCACGGAACATTGAGGAGCAAAGGAATTGTGACGTCGCGCGGTGGAGAGAAGAGAGAGGCATATTACGTCAACGCAACGAGTCTGCGCGCAGCTGCTACTTAACGCAGTGAATGTGGAACGACCTTCTCGACTATTCCAGGAGTCTGTCGATGTAGAGATATCGAGATAATTCTTACAACAACTGTAGAAGGTTCTCGCAACTATGATTTTGCTATAAAAGAGCAGGCGCCAGCGAACTAGAAATTCAAGAGTTTTCAGTTATTCAGTCAGTGAAAAGCCAGACAAAAGCCAGCCGGAGTTCGACTCGATGTGCGTCCGCATCTGCGTCAGCATCCGAAGGCCTGAGTTCGGTGCCAGTGCAGTGGACCGCAGTTGGAGGGACCCAAAAGAGTCCTTGAACTGTCTCTGAAGGTCTGTGGTTCGAGATACCCAATGAAATAATTTTGAAATAGAAAACTGTGAACTGAGAACTGATAGTTCTGATTTGTAAATAGTGCTTTGTAAATATTAGTTAAGATTAACATAATTGTTGTTCGTAATAGTCCAAGTAAATTGTCATTGTCGTCGGTGGAGTGCTATAACGAATACTGTGTTGAACGTGAAGATCCAATTGTTGACGAGAGCGTTTAAGGTGAATTGTAGAAAGGAATTATTGTTGTGACGAATAAATTACATTGTTGTTACAATAAAATTTACAGTATTAACATCGCATTAACAGAAAGTGTGACCAGATTCCTCGATGTCAATCACAAAAAATGTATCAGTTGAAGCTACAGCTGTAGGAGCAAAGGAATTGTGACGGTGGTGAAAGCCGTGTGAAGATCTCGAGGCATATCTTCTGCATGCCAAGTTAGGTTAAATTTTCGCAACACACGCAGTGGACTGAAACATTCCAGGCAAGGCAGCAGGTGCTGTTGACGCGTGCTCTAATGAAATTGCTTAGCAACAACGCACAAGCGTGCTTCTTTTGTTTCTAAGTCTCCTGTGCGCTGCTTCACGTAAAGCAGGAAATCCTACAAGAGCGAGAAATGACGTGAATTTCACCGACAAAACCAGGTTTCGTAAGTTACTAATAAATTGCGCCATATTCGTCTGTAGATGTCGGTGCCATCGTGAAGTAGGGCAACACAAAAGAGTCCTTCAAATGCAGAAGGTCAAGACCATATTACCCAATGAAATAATTTTAAAAATTAGTAAATTAAATATTGCATTTAATAATATGTTATCCTCTTTTTATTAATTATTTATTCTACCAATGTTCGGAAAAGTCATCACTACATTTACAATCAGATCTCATGCTTAACTGGGGGAGGTGTGACTACATAAATTCTTGTTACAAAGACAGCAGAGCAGCGTGGCTGAGATTGGGGGCATGGAAGGGTAATAAAATTGTCAACGAAGAAGGAGAGCGTCTTTGTCCGCTTTGCAAAGAAAAGGACTCCTATAATCATATTTTATTACAGTGTGTCGAATTGGAACATGTACGGAGAAAATTTCTACCACCCTCGATGCTAAGTCAGAATAGGAGTTAGCTTGCATGTCTTGACCTCATGGGGAATAGAGAATGGGAACAAAAGACTGGATTGTTCCTCTTGAAGGCATGAAAGATTAGAACTGCAGCTGTTGAAGTTTGTGACACAACTGAGGAAGGGATAATAGTATCCACCCAACTGTACACTTTTAGGTCTTTTAGGTTAGGATATATTATGTAATGTGTTTTATTGTGTCATTTCCATTTTAATATGTGTGTTCTTTTAGAGAGTAAGTGGATATAATCATAGGTGAGGGGGGTGAAACCTACAAAGTAGGACTTGTTTTAGGTACAAAGCACGTACGGTCAGAAGACCCGTGCATTGGATTTTAATAAAATAATATGATAATATAAAATCTGTATGTATAATATTACTCAATAAATCCATCTATCTAGTATCTAGTTAATTATTTATTATTTGTCCGCGAAATACACTTAGTAATTACAATATCACGCCAGGTCTTTTTTATTTTTTATAATTTTACGAGTAACCAAAGTGATGTTGATAAATAAACAGGATAGAAGGAAAGGAATCTGCCAGTATCTCAATGAACATGTTTAAAAGCCAAATTTTTTACCTTAAATTTCACGTGATCTGGTCTACCTTCGAACTTCGCCCATGCCCCTTTTCGGTCGAGTTGACGATCATTGGTCTAGACCATGAGTGGGCAACTCGTGCTCTCAAACTGTGAACAAACTCAGTCAGGTAGCTGCAGTGTACTGTACGTGGCCTTGCAAGACGAGTGGCTGTTGGTTCGCTTGAGTCTACAGTGAGTGGCGGCTCGTAATAAGTGAATCACATTGTAATCCGTTCAAATATTTTCCCTTTAGTGACGAATGGGAAAACAAGTACTTTTATATATTATTTCAATGTACCGAAGTACATATGATATTTCCATGCAGATATTCTGCGTCATCATACGATGAAAGAGTAATGGAACGGAGAAAAATTCTCTCCGGCGCCGGGATTTGAACCCGGGTTTTCAGCTCTACGTGCTGATGCTTTATCCACTAAGCCACACGGATACAACCCCGACGCCGGACAGAATTGTCTCTGATTGAGTTCCAACTCTTGGCCACTAGAGGGAACCCAAGAGTTGGAACTCAATCAGAGACAATTCTGTCCGGCGTCGGGGTTGTATCCGGTGTGGCTTAGTGGATAAAGCATCAGCACGTAGAGCTGAAAACCCGGGTTCAAATCCCGGCGCCGGAGAGAATTTTTCTCCGTTCCATTACTCTTTCAAAGTACTTTTTTGTTAAGAAGGAAGGTAAAGCTGTCTTACATGTTCGTCTACACTTTCTTACGCGTCACAAATTTCTTAAGAACATTGACAGTGATTATCATGATCTCATTCATTAGAATAAAGTAAGATGGCTTAGTAGAGGTGCCATGTTATACAGGGACATCATTTTATTTTTACTAGCATTTTTAATATTAACTTGCCTATACATCTGGATCAACGCCGTTTGCTATCCCCTTCCACGACTGGAGTTCGATGATACTGACGTAATATACAAACAAATCACTTTACTAGGTATAGGAGGGAAGAAAAGTAGTTCATCCATTTATGTAAACAAGGAAATATTGCGCTTTTGAGTTTAATCATTTTCATTAGGTTTTTGTTTAATCAAAATACAGTACAATATTAACAATGAGTGTTTTTACTCACGAACTGAGCTGTCCATGTGGACGTATTCATTATGCAGTGTATATTATACTCTCTACAACACATTAGCGTACAATATAGAGAATGATTTAAATTGAAAAATAATCATAATATGGATATTAAACACATTTCGATACAGGCTTCAGTTCTTTTGTGCATATTATCGCACTATAGCATATTGTATTTAATTCCAATTACCAGTTCTTCGTACTAGTAGCTCATGTTGAAATAATTCTGTACCTACTCTATAAAAGAGTACCTTACGTACTGTAAATTCAATCTTCACTTCTGCCCGAAAAGATAAAATTACTCAGACATACTATCTACTGTCCGTCCAAGTGGTTATGTCATAGGATTGTAGAAAGGAGGGAAATTACGTGACAGTTAATTACTTAACGAGGCCCTTTTATTTAAGTTATTTTAAACGGTTGTATAATATTACGTAGACTCCAATTCCTAACAGAAATTAATGTTCTCAGAAAAGAGCTAAGACAGCCCAGCCACTAGCTGGCGAATAAAAGCTGGTTGGGGAAACCGGGGTACGACGTAGGCAAATGGACGACAGTTCCTGTGCGAAAATGATTCAATATTGAAAGCTCTTTCGTCACTGGAAAACGCGAACATATTTTTGGAACGTACTGTGGCTACTATGACTGTATATGCGGTCTTGGATCTGTGTGGAAGACGGTTGAAGGGATGGGAGTGAAGTACATTAAAAAACTCAGGTACAATAAAAATTGAAGTAAAAATAAAATGATGTCCCTGTACAGGTTTTTCATGCTCAAGGAAGAAATAGATATTTTTACAATAAGCGAAGGTATAGAAATTCCATAACAAACAGACCCAGCATCGATTTCTTATCTTGTTTTTTTTACGGACATTTGTACACACCTTAATGATCTGAACGTGCATTTACAAGGAAAAGATAACTTGATCATAAATATGATCGACCATCTCAGAGCATTTGTAGGTAAATGAAGAATGGCAGTATCAAGTAGAAAATAAACAACATTCACCACTTTCCTTCACTAGAAACTATTTTCAAGAGCGATGAAGAGAGTCAGCTTATCAAATATAAAACCCTAATTCAATACCTCTCAACAGAATTCACTGATAGATTTGGAGAGATAGCGACAATGGACAAGGAATGGAGATTATTCTGCAATCCCTTTGGGTTTCAGCAGATAGAAGCTCCTGAAAATTTGGAACTAGAATTGAAAATCTGTAGAACAGCACTCCGCTCAGAGTTTCGGCGAAATCAGGAATAGAACTGTTCGTAATGCTGTCTAAGTCATAATTTTCAAATCTATGCTTATTTTCCTGTGAGAACCACGCATATAAATATCTACACTACACCGCCATTAAATATATGAAAAAGACCCAACCCCATTTGATTAATAACTATAAAAATATTTGATTTTTAATAATAGGTCTATTATTATCTTACGTAAGTTTTATAGTTTTATATACATCATAGCCGCCGCTCAGTAAATTATAGAAATGAAGATCTAATTTAAGATATTCTCTAAATCTACTTATATAACCCCAAAACATTTCACTTTCACATCATCAATATAGCATTAATATGTATAACTAATGAAAAATAGTCACATCACGTCATAACTATAATACTGTAAATTTTATTTCAACTCAACAATAGGATTTTATTCTTCCAACAATAATTCCTTTCTACAATTCACCTTAAACGCTCTCGTCAACAATAGGATTTTCACTCAACACAGTATTCGTTATAGCACTCCACTGACGGCAATGACAATCTACTTGGACTATTACGAACAACAATGAACTGTTAATCTTAACTAATATTTATAAAGCACTATTTACAAATCAGAACTATCAGTTCTCAGTTCACAGTCCTTCTAGCTCAGTCACTCGAGTTCACAGTATCTCGAACCACAGACCTTCAGAGACAGTTCACTGTACTCGAACTCAGGTCCCTCCAACTGCGGTCCACTGCACTCGAACTCAGGTCCCTCCAACTGCGGTCCACTGCACTCGAACTCAGGCCTTCGGATGCTCATACAGTTGCGGACGCACACTCGAGTCGAACTCCAGTACACAAGACTGGCTTGCTTGCTTGCTCTGGCTTACTCACTGAATGGCTGAATAAACTGAAAACTGCTCGAGTTCGCTGGCGTTTCTTCTTTTATAATCACAGCGACGTAGCCTCGAAAGTTCGACGCGTCTCCAGAGATTGCACTCCAGAAAAATCCAGAGCCCTCTCCTCTCTACCAGCACCAGATGCGCGCGCACTCTCGTCGCGTTGACGTAATACACCCCCTCTCTTCTCTCCGCCGCGCGCCGTCCCAAAGTGCTCCCCGCGATCTTCTCTCTTGCGGGACGCTGGTCGTGAGTTCGAATCTCACGTCGCTGTCACAATACTATTTCATTTCTAATGGTAATAATGTCATCAAACCACCTCAAGTTTTCTAGTTTTTAATGTCCAACACACAGCTGTACCCAGAAAATTATACCGCACAGAATCGAACCTATAAATTATTTTTAGTAAGTTAAGTTTTTAATAACCAATTTAATTTGAGCTCTAAATGTGTCAGCATTCTTGTAGATCATGGCCGTCGTGTAATATTGTTTACTGTAGTGTGTGTTTTGTTTCATTCTGAAATGCAATTAGCTAGTTTAGCTAGTTCTCAAAACTGACGACAGATGGATTTTGGAAAATAGGAAAATTGTGTTGAAAAATTGACATTTCACTGAAAAGTACTATTTTTCTGAAAAACTTTGAGTTCCAAGCTTCAAAATGAGGGGTCATTTATTAAAATCCGTTCAGCCGTTTTCCCGTAATTTCCATTACCATTTCAAATTATATAATTATATAGATGCATTTTCAACAGTCTTCGAAGTCTAGTTTTGAATCATGACTAGAACCTCAACTGCAGTACAGGCCTAAACAGCTGCTCGCCAATAACCTTATCTCCGTACGCCTTGGGCCACAATACGGATCCTAGTCGTCACAGAATGTCTAGGCTACCAGTACGAATACATTATATATTTAAATAATGATCTAATCAACATATCTGCGCCCAGGAACAAAATTATTATGTACATTTTGAATTAAATTTCGAACTTGCCACAGCATAAGCAATGCTTGCAATGCCTAAGGCTCACAACTCTAACGTTTGAGTGAGCATCACGGTCATGGGTTTGAATCTCGCCCAGAGTGTTTTATCATTATAACGTGATTTTTTTCAGTACAGACTCAACGTTATGTTGATTTCATGTTAATGTTTCTAATCACATATCCCTGAAATAAAAACAATTAAATTACTACTATCATGTTTTCCCTGAATTATCTTCTAGATGAGCTTAATCGATGTCGCTCGCTAGTCCTGGGGCACGGATCCATTGTCTAGTGAGGATAAAGTCTTGACCCTACACTACTCGCTCTGCTGATCAGGCATTTAACACGGTTCTGCACTGCTGTTGATAGTGTCTGAGATGTTCCCCTTTCTTACATGGCAACCATTGTTTTACGTCCATTTTCGGCTTCTTTTCTTCAAAATTTTCTTTTCAACGGAACGGTAAAAACGAAACTCACATAGATTCTTCCAGAGCAGTGGATTCTTCATCAGAGTTGCACATTCCATTGCAAGAACGCGCTATCTTGTGCTTTTAAATAGTTTCTCCTCTAATGCTCTCTCTCATTCAATGTTCTTTAATTATTGTTGAATATAAATAGATAATTAATATCAATTAAATAATTAAAATTAAGTAAATAATTAAATTCAGTAAATAAGTTAATACTTAATTCAGTAGCTAAATAAATAAATAAATTAATTAATTAAATAAATATATAAATAAATAAATAAATAAATTGACAAATAAATAAAAAACAGATAACTAGATAAGCAAATACATAAAGAAAGAAGAAAATAAGAAATAAATACATAAATAAATAGATAAATAAATGAATAAACAAATAAACAAACAAATAAGTAAATAAATAAAGGAAACAAAGAAACGAAGAAAGAAGGAAAAAGAAAGAAACAAACAAACAAGTAAAGAAGTAAATAAATATATAAATATACAATTAAGTAAATCAATAAACAAATTGACAAGTAAGTAAATAAACAAAGAGATAAACAGATAAATAAGTAATAGATAAAGAAAGAAGAATACAAGGAAATGAAATGAATTAAATAAATAAACTAATAAATAAAGGTAAATAAAAAACAGGTAAGTAAATAAATAAATAAATAAATAAATAAACTAATAAAAATAAAAATAAATAAAAATAAATAGGAAAAAATAAACTAATAAATAAAGAAACAAAGAAATAAAAACGTGAATAAGTAAATAAATAATGTAAATAAGTAAATAAATATACAATTAAGTAAATAAATAGAAAATAAATAAATAGATAAACAGATAAATACTAAGTAAATAAAGAAAGAAGAAAATAACGAAATAAGTGCATAAACAAAGAGATAAATAAATAAATAAATAAATAAATAAATAAATAAATAAATAAATAAAGGAAACAAAGGAAAAAGCAAAGAAACAAACGAAGTAAATAAATATACAATTAAGTACGTAAATAAATAATAAATAAATAAATAAAAAGTTGACAAATAAGTAAATCAACAAAAACATAAACAGATAAATAGATAAGTAAATAAATAAAGGAAGAAGAAAATAAAAAAATAAATACATAAATAAATAGATAAATAAATAAATAAATAAATAAATAAAGGAAACAAAGAAGGCAAAAGGAATGAAACAAACAAAGAAGTAAATAAATAAATAATAAATAAATGAGTTATAAAATTACATGAATAAGCAAATAAGAAGATAAGTTGACAAATAAGTTAATAAACAAAGAGATAGATAAGCAGATAAATAGGCAAGTAAATAAATAAAGAAAGAGGAAAATAAATAAATAATTAGATAAATACATAAAAAATAAACACACTTGCATTAACTTGTTTTGTAAAATGTCTATGTTTTGTAGCATTATCTGTAATTGCGAGCAAAATTATTCAAGCATACAATATTTGTTTCACATTAGCATATCAGAGACCTTGCTTCGTTTAGCCTTTAAGGTTTGCAGCTCAGTTTTTGCCAGTGAGCAGCTGAATGCAGCGGCTTGTCAGCGGATCGTGATTAGGAGTTGTGAGTCTGCAGAGTGCTGATTTGCAGGGCGGCGCGGCCCTCGAATGGAGGCGTCGCACGCGATAAAAACAAATGTGCGTTCGCTCATATCTTGTGTTCTGAAATATATTTAGTTTCTATACGAGGCCCACAGGACGTGGGGCTAATGGAAGCGCGTGGAAACGGCACCGCCTGTGTGATGCAGCTGTCTGCATGACGTCGGTTACTAGGATACCAGCGCTGTTCTGTAATGACCAGGATTAGAATTTTATAGACAATTTTCATAGCAAGAAGGGGAAAAGATACTAAACAAGACAAAAAGGGGGCAAAAAGGTGCTATGTCATTAAACTATTTGGGAAAATTCTATTTCTCTTATTTTGTAGTTGTTAAATCAACAGTATGAAGACTGGTTGAGATCCACCTCTGTTTTCTTTTTTTCCCTTAGTAAAATGATATTCTTCCTACAGGGACATCATTTTATTTTTACTTCAATTTTTATTGTATCTGAATTTTTTAATGTACTTCACTCCCACCCCCTCTACTAGTAAACTTACAACCGTCTACCACAGGGACCGTCAAGTGACTACACTCTCGTGCGTACGTACAAACCCTCAAGCCCTGACGTACGGCTGCGGGCAAGGGTAGCTGCTTCCACAGTGGCGGAGCTAAGAACTTGTATGTGAACCAAATTTGTGATAAGAATGTAAATTAATTTCAGCTTTTAATTGAAGCACGCTTTCACTGTTAATTGCACTATACTGAAAAACAGTACTCTATACAATTTTGTACAGTTAACTATATACGAAACAAATTTTTGCATGTTTGCACAATAATGAAACAAAACAAAATATACACTTTTATACAGATTAATATACTGTTTGTCTTCTTCTCATTGCTATACAATTCAATTAACAGAATAAAACAACAGTACAAACGTTGTTATTCAAATACAATTCTCTAATAATAGTACTTTTTCTTAAACATCAGAGATCCGCTCCGATTTTTGCAGTTTTCTGTTAGTAAGCAGCTATTTAATTCTCGGAGCTATTGTTTTAGTACCAGCCAATCGCAAACATGCTTTCAATTGTTCATCACTTAGTTGTTTCTGTGACGTGACTTTGTAAACTTCATTAAACAAAACAGTGTTTCGCATACGTAGGTTGTCCCGAACATTTACAACGTTCTTGCAGCAAGATTGTACTGTTTAGGAAACCTTTCTCGTGGAAAACAAGTATAGAAATGATTAATACTTTTTCTGTTTTGATACTTATCCTTTAACTCAATATCGCTTTGTAAATCAAGTATTTCTAATTCTAGTTCAGCAGGAATATCCAGGACACTCGCTGAAAAAGATATTGCAAATATCTTAAATTGTTGTTCAAGATATCTAATATCCTCAAATCTACGTTCGAAACTTCGCACAATTGTTGCATTATTCTTATATATTCTTTCATGTCCAAGGCTTCTAACAGGTTTCCCATGTGCATCCATAAATAAGGCAGTTTCATTTCTAAATGCGAGAAAACGTTCCAGAATTTTTCGACTTCACCACCTTACCTCGATATGGTAGAGTAAATCCCCATACTGTTAATACCATCAAGCAGTGCCCTGAAGTCCCTGTGATTGAGTCGTTTAGACCTTATGAAATTAATTGTTCGCATAACAACATTCATTACATTGATAAGGTTCATGTTTTTAGCACATAAATATTCCTGGTGCAAAATGCAGTGCACCGGTGCCCCCAAGCGACCTCGATAGGTTCCACCACTGATAGACTGCAGTGTACAAGTGTACTGCCCGCAGTGGAAGCCGTAAGTAGGCCTGTACGCCCTCTCGCGATCTTGACTCGACTTGGCGGAGCCTGGTCTACCATACAGAACCAAGGCCACGTATGTAGTCAAAGACGCCTGAGTTAGTGAGTATAGCACGTTTCAGAATTATGTTCGCGTTTTCCAGCGACGAAAGAGCTTTCAATAGTGAATCATATTTTCGCAAACGTACTGTCGTCCGTTTGCCTACGTCACATCCCGGTTTCCCCCACCCGCTTCTCCTCGCCCCTCTGTAAAGGCTGGTGGCTGGGCTGTCTTAGCTCTTTTCTGAAAACATTAATTTCTGTTAGGAATTGGATGTCTACGTAATATTATTCAACCGTTTAAAATAACTAAAATAAAAGGGCCTCGTTAAGTAATTAACTGTCACGTGATTTCCCCCCTTTCTACGACCCTGCGACAAAACCACTTGGACGGACAGTAGATAGCATGTCTGAGTAATTTTTAATTTTTCGGATCGGGCAGAAGTGAAGATTAAATTTACAGTACGTAAGGTACTCTTTTATAGAGTAGGTACAGAATTATTTCAACATGAGTTACTAGTACGAAGGACGAAAATGGTAACTGGTAGGTACAGTAGTCTATAGTGCGATAATATGCACAAAAGAACAGAAGCCTGTATCGAAATGAACGGCCACCATTTTCAAAATGTGTTTAAATATCCATATTATGATTATTTTTCAATTTAACTTCATTCTCTATATTGTACGCTAATGTGCTGTAGACAGTATAATATACACTGCATAATGACTACTTCCGAATGAATAGCTCAGTTCGTGAGTAAAAACACTTATTGTTAATGCAGTAGGCCCACTGTATTTTGATTAAACAAAAACCTAATGAAAATTATCAAATTCAAAATCGCGATATTTCCTAGTTTACGTAAATGGATGAACCACTTTTCCTCCTTCCTATACCTAGTAAAGTGATTTGTTTGTATTTTACGCCAGTATCATCGAACTCCAGTCGTGGAAGGGGGTAGCAAACTGTGTTTCCGGTTCTCAAACTTTAATCCAAAGGTATAGCCAGGTTAACATTAGAAATGTTAGTAAAAATAAAATGATGTCCGTATGTAAATGTTGCAGTAGATGCATGACTCTTTGCGGATATTCTTGAATTTGGTTGCTTAATATTTTCTGTCAAGATTGATTTTAGATCTCACATTTCAATTTTTATATATCGTATATTTTTCACATACTTAAAATATTTTTTTATTTTTGAATTTGAATGAATTAAACACTTTTTTTATTTTTTATTTTTATTAAACGAAATGAAAACCTTTGACAGTTTTGTTTCTGAGAGTGATAGGTAGCCTATGTAGGCAAAATTTCAAAGTTTAGAAATTTGCGGGAAGAGCAGAGAATTTTCGAAATGCCATTTAAATTCACTCATTTTTTAACAAAATTAGATTAAAAATTGTACAACGATTATTTATATGCTACAAAATAGCCGTGAACAATACATTTTCATTGTCTGCAGTTTGAAAACTAAAATTAATCGCAGTGTATCCTTAAATTCATTGTAGGTGCATTAATAACGCTGGTCACAGTGATTTTGTTAAATGTAACATTTCTGTTACTTATTATGTAATTTCATCTGCTGATTCAAAAAATGAAGTCAGAATTTTTCTACCACCCATTTTTTTTTTTTTTTTTTTTTTTTTGTAATTTTAGAAAAACTGATTTATTTTATTGGTATATACAGTCCTTAACTTCCTAATGGAAAGAAAATATTTCGAATATTTCATTTTATTGCTTTAACAATTGAGTTATAACTTCAGATCATTGTTGTCTAGTAGTAGGTTATTTTACGACGCTTTATCAACAGCTTAGGTTATTTAGCGTCTGAATGAGATGGTGATAATGCCGGTGAAATGAGTTCGGGGTCCAGCACCGAAAGTTACCCAGCATTTGCTCATATTGGGTTGAGGGAAAACCCCGGAAAAAACCTCAACCAGCTAAAAGTCAGAATTCATAAAAATAAATTTTATTCCTCATGAGACTGTTAGGGTTAATATTAATTCTCAGTTCAGTTGGAACTTACATTCACGAAACAAGTTTCATAACCCTTGTTTTCTTTGTCCTAATTTTAAGTGCGTTAAAAGTATCTTATAAAGTGAAACATATCCGAACTCTTGTGTAATCACATAAACAATTTTTAGTACGTTTGTGGTTAGTTAACTTTGAAGCACACAAGTGAAATTTTACTACATCAGTTAAAAGAGCTTACAAGTGTTCTTTTGACTACAAAATACATGAAGGCAGGAAGTGGGCCCCTAAAATCTGTTGTGATCCATGTAATTCAATAAACTGGTTGGCTAAAAGGATCCCGTCATATGCCTTTTCCAGTTCCAATGATATGCGGGAACCTAAGGATCATTCAACAGACTGTTACTTTCTAAGAACCGCAGATCAGAAGATTACAGAGAACTTAAGGCGAGCTGATTCAGAACTATAACGTGATGGGATGTAATATGTTCTCTAAATAACTTCTTGGATTCTCAGCTATTTTTTTTTCCTCAAAACCTTCGGGTAATGGGCGACAAATGTGGGGAACGTTTTCATTTGGATTTTTCTGAAATCGTAAAGCTATGAAGTCTCATGTACAAGATTCCCAAATATTATTTAAAACAAGTTTACTATGCACTATTTGAAAGTGTTATTAGATATGGATTACTTTTATATGGAAATAGTTCGGACCTTCCAAACATTCTGTTACTGCAGAAAAAGATAGTTCGTATTTTAACAATGTCACCACCCAGACTATCATGTAGATCTCTTTTCAAAAATGAAATGATTATGACAGTCTACAATCTATATATTTTTGAACTTTTAATGTATGTAAACAAGAATATTACTAATTATACAAGTATAGTAAATCTGCATCGCTATGAAACCAGAAATAATGATCAATTAAACGTACCACTTGTCAGGTTACAAAAAACACAATCAAGCTATGTAATTACTGCAATAAAAGTATATAATAAGATACCTACAAATATAGAGGCACTTAATGAAACACAATTTAAACTTCAGATTAAGAGATGGCTACAAAATAATCCTTTTTATAATATGAATGAATTTTTTGAAAATGTAGTATTTTAGTTAAATTTTATTATTTTTTTACTCTTTTAATATTTTAAATATTGACACAGTGTTTTTTATATTATAACATTGACGAGGCCTCTTGTATTCTTGTACCTTCAGGCAAATAAAAATATGAATATTAATATACCAGGAAACACGGAGCACAAATATTCTGGTAGACTACTGCTCGGCACTCAAAAGAGATGTTTTACAAGCCAAGCATAGCCTAAAATGCATTTGACATATTTTAGATAAGTAAATATGATTTTAGGTAAAATTTTATAAGGTGACAATACTAGGAAAGTTTGAATTACATTTCATATAATTACTCAAAAACTCTGGGTGACAGAACAATTTTGGAGACAGGTTTTAAATCAGCACGAAAAATGCAATAAGAATCACCCATTCTTTTTCTTATAACAAATAATATGTTTAATTTTGTTGTCCAATGCAATTAGAAACTAAACCCAAGTCTCCTTATAACTAATTAACTATAAATGTTTCTATATTAAACTAACATGACTGCTAGGTTACGTTGCTGAGAAATATTATTCAGGTTCTGAATTCAGAGCTTTATTGCGTCGCTGTATGCCTCTCTCGAGCCAATATTGAAGAGAATGACGCATATAAATATCTGCACCACACCGCCATTAAGTATATGAAAAAGACCCAACCCCACTTGATTAATAACTATAAAAATATTAATTTAATAACATCTTACATAAGTTTTGTAGTTAT
This sequence comes from Periplaneta americana, assembly GCA_025594305.2. NCBI lineage: Eukaryota > Metazoa > Arthropoda > Insecta > Blattodea > Blattidae > Periplaneta > Periplaneta americana. The sequence continues at coordinate 13,581,004 of JAJSOF020000035.1, forward strand.
ATATAGCCTACTATACAGCCGCCACTCAGTAAATTATAGAAATGAAGATCTAATTTAAGATATTCTCTACATCTACTTACACAACCCCAAAACGTTTCACTTTCATATCATCAGTATAGCATTAATATGTATAATTAATTAAAAATAGTAACATCATGGCATTAACTATAATAATATTTCATTTCTAATAATAATAATGTCATCAAACCACCTAAAATTTTGTAGATTTTAATATCCAATACACAGCTGTACTCCGAAAATTACACACCGCAGAATCAGACCTGTGAATTATTTTTAGTGAGTGTTGAAGATTTTAATAACTAATTGAATTTGAGCTCTAAATATGTCAGCAATCCTACACGTCATGGCCTTCGTGTAATATCCTATTGTTTATTGTAGTATGTTTGTGTTTTGTTTTATTCTAAAAAGCCATATTTCTCAAAACTGACGACAGATGATTTTGAAAAATAGGAAAATAATGTAGGAAAGTTGATATTTCACTGAAAACTGCTATTTTTCTGAAAAACTTTGGCTTCCAAGCTTCAAAATGAGGGGTCATTTATTAAAATCCGTTCAGCCGTTTTCCTGTAATTTCCATTACCAGTTCAAATTATATATATAGATATTGCACGAAGATTATTTATATGCTACAAAAATGCAGTGCACATTTTCATTGTCTGCAGTTTGAAAACTAAAATTAATCTCAGTGTATCCTTAAATTCATTGTAAGTGCATTAATAATTATAAACTAAACTCAAGTCTCCGTATAACTAATTAACAATAAATCTTTCTATACTAAACTAACTTGACGCTAGGTTAAGTTGCTGTGAAATATTATTCAGGTTCTGAATTCAGAGTTTTATTGCGTCGCTGTACGCCTCTCTCTCACAGGTCGAACACGAGCGACCTAAGTTTCTTGATTTACATCAACAGAAACAAAACAACACCGGATGTCGCTTGTTATTCCAGTCGTCACAGAGGGCAACACAGAAGTAAAACACACTGTACTACATGCCTCCGATGTACACGGTATTCGAACCTACATTCCTCGGGCCAAATGGAGGGACGCTCCAGCAGACGTGAATATTCCACTGGCATTCCTGTTCAACTGCCCCTGCGGGCGCCGCGGTATGCATTCCGCAACTATTCCTTGCCCTTTCTCTGTATCTCCTCCAAATAAACAAGACATTTTCACTCCAAGAACCCACGCTCTGCTTGCCTTGCACATATGTTCACACAAAGGAACATGCATATTGAAGTCGGTTGCAAAGCGTCGAGTCGGAGCTATCGAAGAGAACTATATATAGAACGTTTCGGATGCCTCTTCATTATCTACTATCATGTGATCATAGAATAGTGATGATAGAACTATACAGACGTGGACAAATTATTAGCAAAATGGAAGATTTCAATTACATATTTTTACAAAATATGATTCTTCAGTTTAGACTACAGTTGACATTTTTGCGTATTTCGAAATTATTAGCAAAATTGAAGATTTGTACTGTATATTTTTACAAAATTTGACTCTTCAACTTGGACTGCATTTGATATTTTTGCGTATTTACAAATTATTAGCAAAACTGAAGGTTTTTATTGTATATTTTTACAAAATTTGACTCTTCAATTTGGACTAGAGTTTACATTTTGGATATTTCCAAGTTATTAGCAAAACTGAAGATTTTTATTTTATATTTTTACAAAATTTGACTCTTCAATTTGGACTGCAGTTGACATTTTTAATATTTACAAATTATTAGCAAAACATGAAGATTTTTATTATATATTTTTACAAAATTTGACTCAATTTAAACTACAGTTGACATTTTTGCATATTTCTAACTACTGTAATGATAGAAATATGCAAAATTGTCAACTGTAGTCTAAATTGAAAAGTCAAAGTTTGTAAACAGAATTATCATAAAAATCGTCAATATTGTTAATAATTTGTCCACGTCTGTAGAGGTGCTTAGAGAACTGGACAGGAAGTATTCCTAAGAACGTCTGCCAAATCAATTTAATTAAACAAATATGGAAATTAATTATGGAATGCTTTAACAAAACTATCTTCACAAAACAGCAATCCATCAGTGATTCGTCTAGACCATGGGTGGGAAACTCGTACTCCCAAGGCGCTAAAAACCTTGGCACAAAAAAACCACACACCGAGGCAGCCGCTGCAGTTAGAAGCTGTGTGTAGTTTCGTTACAGAAGCAGTTCACTGCCATGGTGCGCTGTGGCGGCTGGTGCAGGTGATCGTGATATCTAGGCCTACTCCATGATTTGTATTTCAGAAAGACGCATTGTACTATAAAACAGTGGTTTTAGACAGACTGTAACTAAATACTCAACGCTAAAGAGGCCTACTCCAGGATTTGTATTTCAAAATTATGCGTTGTACAATAATTAGGCCTACAATAGTTATAGACACGCTATAACTAAATACACAAAATTAAATTCCATTATTGCCAAGCTTTGTAAATTATAATACGTTATCATTTAGTGCTGAAAACATAAATTAAAGACGATCTATTCAAGGTACAACAAATATACTTGCAGCACTTATTATACTCGCTAATATGTTTTCGCGGGATATCAGCCGAGTTAAGATTTTGGAATGCTCCAAGCTTTCGACTGCTATCTCTGCAGCCATCTTCAGGGAAGTGATGTCCGAACAGAAAGTCGAAAGGTTATATAGATGTTAGGCTGTCTCAGGTGAAACGGGATTGGTTGGCGGATCGGCCAATCCGGGGCCGGGAATTGTCATCGCTCGTAAGCTCCGCCCCTCCCGGGATTCCTGCGTGAAGTTTGGCGGGCGGCGAGCCCTGTTCCGCCGGTTGGAATCGGTTGCCGTCCTCGGTCCGTGATCTTCATGACCTTGATTGTAAGAGGGCCTGAGTTGGTCTAAGGCCGGTGTCCATGCCTGACTGAGCTGGAGTCCACTGTCTCTGTTAAAGTTGTTTTTCTCCAGCTTGATCTCTATGGCCTCCTTGATTGTACGATCCCAGTAGTGGCTTGATATTATACTGTTTGTTAATCTTAGTTATTATTTGTCTCTATTGAAACATAGAAAGTAATCAGTGTTTAGAAGTGTTTAAAGAATAAAGAGATTTCAAAAAGTATTACATTCCTAAATAATCACAAAATCAAGGCAGTAATTTTATACATATAACAGAAAATGAAATAAATTTACTCCTGAACTCCTTCTGTACATTTAGACGTTTAGCATCTTTTTCTTGCTGTCAGAGCATTAATATCTGGCCCAAGTTTGGAAACACACAAGAGTAAAACAGCCACTAAATTGTCGTCTGTGACCCTGGATCGCCAAGCAGTTTTGTTGTTGATCACCGTAGTGAAAAACTACTCGCACACATATGTGGAAACAAACATGGCTGCTATGCGGGAAAGCAAATAACTTTCAGAATGTCTGGTATTCTTCATTGAAAATAAATCTGAAAAATGTTTATTTGAACGTCTAATGAACTTAGTTTGCAGCATTTGCTGCACAAGCCACTAGTTCTAGTTATAAAGATTGACACTACGATTACCTTTTCTACAATTTAATAATTTGTTCAGTTATTTATTTCATTTATTTTTACTTGCATTCCCACTGCAGTAGCGACGGTGGGTTTGAAAGTTGAGGAGGCCAAGACGTGACTGATGAGAATATAAAAATCTAAGGCCTCTGACGTACCTCATTACCGAGCGCAGAATTTATAGGTTTTAAGAAACTAAAATAAGGTTTTCCAACTTATGTTTTAGGATTTTAAATCTTATGTTTAGGAATGTATATGATTTTACGGCCTACTGTTAAGGGTATGTGTATGTGGACGACCACATGAACTCACAATTGGACAAAAATTAAAAGGTACAACAACAACAAGACTTAAATGACTGATAAAAGCATATGAAAACGTTACTAATAATATTTTTTGAAACCAGTTTTATCAGAGTGTGGAAAAAAAAAAGAAAAACTAAAAAATTCTGCAGTTACATCATTTGGTAACCATAACATTCTTATGGTCTCTCTGACCTCTTTAATATTTTTCCTGCATGTAATAAACACTTGTTTCTTAAAAGTAGACTACTCTCAGACATGTAGAGTTGTTTATTTTAATACAATTAATTTTTTATTTGTCCTATATAAAATATATTAAAATTTACATAGTGTTTTGTGACCTAATTTTTCTTTATTTTCAAAAAAATGGGCATTGTTGTAGTCTATCTTTTGCATAAATGCATGTTAAATCAGTGTACAAAATTTCATAATTCTATCTCTAAAGGTTGTGGAGTTGTGAAATAATATATGTGAAAATTTTCAAATTTTAGAAAATTTAATTTAAAGTAAAAATTGAATTCTTAAAACTATTATTAGGAATATTTTTTATGCTTTTATCAGATATTCAAGTTCTAATAAGTCTTGTTATGGTACCTTGTAGTTTTTGTCCAATTGTGAATTCATTTCCTTATAAAATTTTAAAAATTTAGAGCCTGTATTTTCTGGTAATAATTGTGGTCGTTCACGTACATATACCCTTAATATATTGCAACGGCTTGGTAAAGATTGCCTCTCTTTAGGATTCTTTAAATCCTAACCTACGAATTAGGTCTTTTTAGGTCAAATTGAATTTAAGAATGTTACTCTTTTTTTACATAAAACGAATAAGAAAAGCAATATTTTGAGAGTAATGAGATAGCAACAAAATTGATTCGAACCTAAGAATCCGGGTCTTGCTCATTACGTCATTACTATTACATAGTCTAATTTTACAGCAAATTAACTCGACGATCCTATTTCTTCTGAAACCGATCAATTAGATCACAACATATTGAACAATTGCTATTAGAAGAAGCTAGAGACAAATTTGCATTTGTTTCTAAACTCTCGATATATTTAAAATACTATATAAATAAATATATCTCGTAACACAAAAGAAAAAAATAACAGGAACACCCGCAAACAAGGAAAAATCTAACAACATAAAAGAAAACTTTTACGCAGGGAGACAAAACTAACAACACATGACTTAAATTTCTAAAACCAAGAAGAGACAAACAGAGAGAGACAGCTTCCCAATCCAGCCGAAACCGGCCGTGACTATAAGCAGTACAGTTGTCAGCGGTGGGTAGGACGTCTCCAAATCGGCTCCCTTCGCGCGTTCTAGTCAAGTTTAAACACTCCTCTAACCAGCTACCTTATTGGTTGAACTGCTGTTTTCATGGTTACCGGGGAGTAGAGTGATGTAGCCGACTCCTCTCTCCCGCTCTCGCATAGACACTGCAGGCTGCTAGATGTCGACTATACAGGTTACAGCGCTGTCTGTTATTTTTCAGTACGAATTATTTGTACTAGCTACAGCCTAGCGAGCGGGCATCACCAACTGAATGTGGTCGACTGTACGTAATTTACATCTTAGTCGTATTGATTAAAAAATTAATATAAAATGAAAAATGTTCGTCATTTGCTATAACTTGTCTGTGATTTTAATACAGTTGGAATTATTACTGCCATATTGTGTTCTGGTAAAATATTAGGGGAGGCACGGCCTACCTTGCCTCCCCTGAAAATCCGCCGCTGATTCCCAGATTCACGCACGTCATCCACTTAACAACTTCACTAATACTTGATCTTGTAACCTCTTGGGAGAAACTACGGTCCCTACTAATAATTACAGTAGCATGTGTTCAAGATCAGGCTGAGATCGGATTTTCTCGTCTCAAGCATCGGGAAGACTTAACAGGTCAAACCATATTACTAGCAACAGCTTCTTCGAGTGCAGATGCCTCCCATAAACATTAATTACGTGTACCACGAATCATATTACCTTCGTTATTTTATTTCCTTTTCTACATCTTTCATAACGTCTTTTGTAGTTTATACTCTCCACTCTTACATTTTATCTTCTGTTTTCTTCTCTTCTCCGATCGTCTCTTGTCTCTCTTCATTTATTTACCCATTCTTAATCTCTTCTCTCTCAATTTCTTCTCTCCTTTTATTAACTTTCCTCTTCTAATCTCCTTTGTTTCTTCCTTCTTCGCATTTGTTTTTCTTTATTCTCTTTCTCTTTCTCTTGTCTCATTTCTTATCTTATCTTCTGTTACATATATTTTCTCTCTTCTTTCTTTCCATCTTCTCTTTTTATTTTCTCTTCTTCTCTCTCCTATTCTCTTCTCCTGTTTCTTCTCTTCTATTCTCCAACGTCTTCTTCTTCTATTTTCTCTCGTCTTCTCTCTCTATTCTCTAAAGTCTTCTCTCTTTTATTTTCTCTCGTCTTCTCTCTACTATTCTCCAACGTCTTCTCTCTTTTATTTCTTCTCGTGTTCTCTCTCCTATTCTCCAACGTCTTCTCTCTTCTATTTTTCTCGTCTTCTCTGTCCTATTCTCCATTTCTCTAATCGTCTTCTCTCTCCTATTCTGCAACGTCTTCTTTTCTTTTTTATCGTCTTCTCTCTCCTATTCTGCAACGTCTTCTCTCTTCTATTTTTTTATCGTCTTCTCTCATTCTGCAACGTCTTCTCTCTTCTATTTTTCTCGTCTTCTCTCTCCTATTCTCCAACGTCTTCTCTCTTCTATTTTTATCGTCTTCTCTCTCCTATTCTCCAACGTCTTCTCTCTTCTATTTTTATCGTCTTCTCTCTCCTATTCTGCAACGTCTTCTCTCTTCTATTTTTTATCGTCTTCTCTCTCCTATTCTGCAACGTCTTCTCTCTTCTATTTTTATCGTCTTCTCTCTCCTATTCTGCAACGTCTTCTCTCTTCTATTTTTTCGTCTTCTCTCTTCTATTTTTATCGTCTTCTCTCTCCTATTCTCCAACGTCTTCTCTCTTCTATTTTTATCGTCTTCTCTCTCCTATTCTCCAACGTCTTCTCTCTTCTATTTTTTATCGTCTTCTCTCTCTTCTATTCTCGTCTTCTCTCTCCTATTCTCCAACGTCTTCTCTCTTTTTTTCTCTCGTCTTCTCCAACGTCTTCTCTCTATTCTCTTCTCTCTCTCTCCTAAACGTCTTCTCTCTTTCTCTGTCCCATTCTTCTTCTCTCTCTTTTTTTCTCTCTTCTCTATTCTCCAACGTCTTCTCTCTCTATTTTTTCTCGTCTTCTCTCTCCTATTCTCCAACGTTTCTCTCTTCTATTTTTATCGTCTTCTCTCTCCTATTCTCCAACGTCTTCTCTCTTCTATTTTTATCCTTCTCTGTCTATTCTCCAACGTCTTCTCTCTTCTATTTTTATCGTCTTCTCTCTCCTATTCTCCAAAGTCTTCTCTCTTCTAATCGTCTTCTCTCTCCTATTCTCCAACGTCTACTCTCTTCTATTTTCTCGTCTTCTCTGTCCTATTCTTCAATTTAATGATAAGGGTCCTAAAAACCTTTTCTCTTCATTTTTATCGTCTTCCAAATTCATTAACTCTATCATAACGAAAACGGGTATCTGCAACGTCTTCTCTCTTCGAACTCAAATAAATAAAAAAAAATAAAAGAAAATTTAAAATAAAAAAATATAGCCAAATACATTAATATCACTACCCAAAAAAATAAATAAATAAAATAAAAGATTTAAAATAAAAAATATACAAAATTAATATCACTCTTTTCTCTCGTCTCGTCCATCCTAAATTTCTCATCAAAATCCTCCATACTCTTTTCTCTCGTCTCGTCCCTCCATTTTCTCACATCTTCCCTCTACTATTCTCCTTCTTATTCTCTCTGTTATTCCCTTTCGTCTTCTCTCTTCTATTTCTCTTGTCTTCTCTCTGCTATCCTTCTCTTTTCTAATCTTCTTCTCTTGTCTTGTCTCTCCCATTTCCTCTCGTCTTCTATCTGCGAACTCCGCCTTAGACTGTTTTTCGCCTTTGAACTCCTTTTTTATCCTCTTCCTCCCTTTTGTTTCATTTTAATATTTGCTCCTGCCATCCTTGTTCTTGCTGTATCACTCTTCCTCGTCTGTCATCTCCTCCCTCCACGTGTTCAATGTTCATCCAATGGTGAAGAATACCCGTCACAAATTAACTGGGCTGCTCGCAGCGCCTTCTATCGTCATAAATTAGACTCACCCGCCACGCACGATTGAGCAGGCTCCTCATGAGTTACGGATCGTAAATCCGCTCAAATGACACGCGCGCGAAATTCCATCGAGATATTGCACTTCAAAAAATTGCAGAGCGCAGAAACTTGCAACGACAGACTCGAGGTTGTTCGTCTGCGCACTTGCCAACAACAAACCAATCACTTTCTTATAATTTTGTCATCTTCACTATTTCTATAATCTTCTTTTCTCGTATAGAAGTCCTCATATTCCTCATCTTCGTTATTTTCATCATATTCTTCATCATTATCATCATTATTATAATTTTCGTTATCGTCTTTTCCCTCTTCAATTTAGTTTTATTATCTTAATTTTTCGATTTCTTTTACTTGATTATTTAATGACGCTATGTGAACTACTAAGTTATTTAGAGTTGATGAGATTGGTGATAGCGACATGATATTTGTCGACATAAGGCCGAGAAATCGCCTAGATTACCATATACTCGCCCTACGGTTGAGAAAAACTTCGGAAAAAACCAACCAGGTAATCAGTCCTAACCGGGAGTCGAACCCACGGCCGAGCGCAACTCCGGATCGGCAGGCAAACGCCTTAGCCGACTGAGCTATACCGGTCGCTTTTTTCTATGTTATGAAGCCTATTCCTTATTTCTAAATTTCCATGTATGTATCATTGCATGTTCGTTCAATATTTGTATTTTGACGGGAATACATTTATAACTTCGGTATAGCACTAGGATGCTAATCCAGAAAATCGACCGACACATTTTCAGGTGAGTTTTGTCGCCAATGTGACCTTGGGTTGTAGAGGGTGACGTCATCTAGCAATACGCAGGAGGTGGGAGTTGAGACATGAATGTCGCACGGCAGCCGAGGCAGTGTAAACTCGAGAATGTGAAACGATAAAATCCTCGCAGTGATGTCAATCGATTAGTAACGAACAAGACTATAATCTCAATAGAGCAATAATCAGCAATTGACACGTTAAACTGAAAAAATTCGCGAGTATAGTGATTAATTATTTTATAAAATTGTAAGTCAGAAGAAGTCATTGAGTTCAGTGATCAACTATTTGATAAATGTTAAATGAAAAAAGCTAATGATTTCAACGATAAACCACTTCACAAAACATTAAATCAGAAAAACTCAACAGTTCAGTTGTCAACTACTTTACAAATGTTAAATCGGAAGAATTCAGTGATCAACTATTTTGCAAATTTTCAGTCAAAAGATAAACAATTTTACAAAAAATTAAATGAAAAAACTCAACAGTTCAATTGTCAACTATTTTACAAATGTTAAATCGGAAGAATTCAATCAACTATTTTGCCAATTTTAAGTCAAAAGATAAACAATTTTACAAAAAATTAAATGAAAAAACTCAAAATTCAATTGTCAACTATTTTACAAATGTTAAATCGGAAGAATTCAGTGATCAACTATTTTGCAAATTTTCAGTCAAAAGATAAACAATTTTACAAAAAATTAAATATAAAAACTCAAAAATTCAATTGTCAACTATTTTACAAATGTTAAATCGGAAGAATTCAGTGATCAACTATTTTGCAAATTTTCAGTCAAAAGATAAACAATTTTACAAAAAATTAAATGAAAAAACTCAACAGTTCAATTGTCAACTATTTTACAAATGTTAAATCGGAAGAATTCAGTGATCAACTATTTTGCAAATTTTAAGTCAAAAGATAAACAATTTGAAAAAATTAAATGAAAAAACTCAACAGTTCAGTTGTCAACTATTTTACAAATGTTAAATCGAAAGAAGCTAATGACTTCAACAATAAACTACTTCACAAACCATTAAATCAGAAGAAATCAGCGAGTTCAGAGATAAATCATTTCACAAAATTTATATTCAGTAAAAGTCAGTGAGTTCACTGACCAACTACTTTGCAAATGTTAAATCGAAACATTTTTGAGAGTTGAACATTCGATAGTGATAGCTGGGAAAGTATCTCTAAATTTAAATATTGTTTATTTCAAGTATCTTTCAGACACATACATCAGTTTTCCAGTCGTCTTATTACAAATGAAATAAATATGTGATTTGCCTTTGTCTCTTTACAAATATTAGTTTGAAAATGTATCTTTGAGTTAGACGGTTATCTTTTTCAAAGACAAACAAACCAGTAGAGTTATCCCGTATACAAGTGATAGATGAAAATGAGATCCATTCTCTCTTAAAATTGTTTGTAAATTTCGATCTGTGATTATGTTTTCTTTTTCGTTAAAACGTTATTTAGCTTTATAGTACAAATTCGTTGAACCTTCAATGCCTCGAAAGTTCATTCGTGCCAAATTGGATTTAGGGAACTTGACAAAGTGCTTCTTCATATGATTATTATTGTTACTGCTTATCTGGATAATAATGAGATGGTTAGTATACTCGGAAATGGTGGCGTAGAGATGATATATGGCGATATGATGATATAGCCATGTGGACAATGGAGATGTAGATACGATACCACAATGCACATAGAGATAGCGGTTTGGATGATGTATGGACGATAATGCAGTGATGAAATGGATAGGGATTGCACAATTAATCCCTTCACGTACATCCGTAATATATTTTTCATGTCGCAAGAATGGCTTTATCAATTATTTATTCTTTGTTTTACGATTTACATCCTTATTTTTATGCCAGAGTGAATACATTTGACGTCCTCAAGCGGAAAATATTTTATTGCGGTAGCTGTGAAAATAACTTATAGATGGAACTCCAACTAGTTAGTATTTGCTCTTACATAAAAAGTGGTTTTATTACACTGTCTATTCTCTTTGGAAAATACAAACGTCATGGTAATTACACAGGTTGTGTCATAAGTAATGCTATATTTTAAGAAATTTTATGCTCGACCATGCCGAAATATAGTAATTATACACCTGGTAGCAGTCCTTTGATGCATGTCATTAAAGTACACCTACTCATTAAAGTACAGGTATTGAGCCAATGACAACTCAGCTTACAGGTGTTCAGCCAATGATAAGTCAGCTTTGTACCGTTATAAAACTGCAAGTATCGATTATTCTCGGATATGCAATCGAAAGAGAATTAGCGAAAAGTCACGGAGGCTGGAAATCCAATACTGTCGCAGAAGGTTATGTTCTGTTACTATAATAATTAGCGTTAATTGTAAATAATATTCAAATAAATTCAATTTGTCATCTCGTTTTTCAATGTCGAATTCAATAATCAAGGTTATATCAAGTTTAACGGGATTACATCAAGGTCAATGACATTATTGTTCCTCGGAAAAAATCAATACTTTCGCGTCTGCGCACATCTCACAATTCACGACCTAGAACAAGGTCACTTCCGATCTTGTCAGATACAAATAAAATGTATACATCTGAATAATTTCAAGTTAGAAATATGGTCGAGCATAAAAGTCGAATGAAACTTGCCTATAATGGTAATTAAGACGCTCGTATGAATATTATGAAACTCGCTTGCGCTCGTTTCATAAACATCCATACTTGCGTCTTAATTACTATCATTATAGGCTCGTTGCATAATGCACTATTATTTTGTACAAAACGTATTTATTAGGTTGATGTGTAAGTTTGTAGCATTTTGTTCATCACATTGCGTTGCTAGGAGATTTTTTATCATTTGTCAATTGTCATCGGAGTTTTGTGCTTGTAAATACGCCCTGAATTTTGGGGATTTGAAGAAAGTTTGTGCTATTTTTCGACTGAAGAAGATGGAGTGTTACGTAGAAAAAAAGGAATACTTCCTACATACAGAGTGAACATAATGTCTTTGCCTGATTATAAATATTTATTACTGACTATTACACTTTTAGTACGTCACACTACTTTTGACCAATAAAACGGTACGAAAGGACGTCTGTCAACCAATCATGGCTGCTTATCGCACAATTTTATCGCGTCCCTAGCATTTGTTTATTTTTATCGCTACCCTAGCATTTGTTTCTTTGTTTGCCAACATTTCAAACTGCACTGGTCTGGACGCCAAAAAAAAACAGAAAATTACAAACCAATCCAGTCGATGTACAGCAGTTTCAAATATGACTCGCATTGGCATTCAAGAACAAGAATTAATAAAGATCACTGGTCACAGCTATGAAATCCTATTTACAAATAAATGAAGAGCACCATTCGGAAATACTGAATAAGTTGAGGAATACACCGTGCACATCAACGACTTCCACTTATTTTACGCACACGTCCAATATAAAATCAACTGAACCACCAACCACTAAAACATTCAAATTTGAAAATTGTACTTTCAATAATTGTTTCTTTTAAAATTATTCATGTTTATTTTTTATTTCATCATCGCTAATTAAACTTTTCTTGTTTATTTCATCATCCCTAATTAAAACTTTTCTAACACTTGTTTATATTATTTAGGTTATGTTATAGCTTCTGCTATATGATATTATGGATAGTCACGTGTCACAGATTCTTTAATATTAATATTTATTGAAAATCATCTGTCAAGTGACGTTGATTACTGGGATCCGGATGATTGAAGTGGAATGCAAATGTTTTAATAAAAATGAAACTGAATCAACAAAGCCTTCTTGACTAGTAACCGTCCACAGAGTTGAATGAATATTCCATAGTTGGCACAACTGATAACAAGAAAACAGCTAATCATAACACACTACTGCCATCTAGTGTAATATTTGTAATGTTGAGATCGTACAATAATACATTTGAAGGCAGTTGTATTTTCGTAAGTCAATTAATATTTTATTGTATTGGAGTACTTCGTTACTTCTAATCTTTATATACTTTCTTCTAATCGTGTAATAGTCAATTAAATCCCACTCGAGTTTTGATTTTCTCTAGATAAATCAAAACCTCTAGTGAGATTACTGTTGAAAAACTACGTTAGATACAAGGACGTGGTTTTCAGAAAATACCTCAACTTACGAAGTTTTCATGCATACACTTCAAAATGTGCTCCGTTTGTTACCCGCAGAACATCAGATCGAAACCCGATTTCATACCATGTTTTCGCCAACGTCGCAATTTTCCTGCCCATCATGCATAAACCACATGTTTGCTCGTGTTGTCTTTGGAAGAATGTCATCGCCTGTAAGACGTTATGGACTTACTGGACAGTCAACTACAATATCAGCCCACACATTGATCTTGAATTGCTGCTGGAGTCGAGCCTGAATTGTACTGTGAGGATTTGCGATATCCTAAACTGAAAGAACGCATTCTACAGGGTGTTGCTAAAGAACCAGTTACCAGGTGGAACACATTTTTAACATTTCCTATGAGTTGACAGTGTTTCGTTATATGTAAGTGTAGTCCATTCGAAAACATAGTACTTTGTACCTTGAATAACTCATAGACCGGAAATTTCCTGACATATGTTAGGTTTATTTATTTATTTATTTATTTATTTATTTATTTATTTATTTATTTATTTATTTATTTATTTATTTATTTATTTATTTATTTATTTATTTATTTATTTATTTATTTATTTATTTATTTATTTATTTATTTATTTATTTATTTATTTATTCATTTACTCACTTATTTATTTAACTATTGTTTTTTTGTATCCATTTTCGGAAGCAATTGTGTATCCCATGTTTTCATAAGATATCGGATATTTATGTCTGAAGATGCCATGAGTTGGCCAAAACGTTCAAAATATAATGTTAATAATATAATATAAAGTAACTATTATAGTATTTTACATTAAAAGGAAGTCATATGACTTTATTTATTTATTTATTTATTACTTATTATTTATTTATTTATTTATTTATTTATTTATTTATTTATTTATTTATTTATTTATTTATTTATTTATTTATTTATTTATTTATTTATTTATTTATTTATTTATTTATTTAGTTATTTATTTATTTAACTATTGTTTTTTGTATCCATTTTCGGAAGCAATTGTGTATCCCATGTTTTCATAAGATATCGGATATTTATGTCTGAAGATGTCATGAGTTGGCGAAAACGTTCAAAATACAATATTAATAATATAATATAAAGTAACTAATATAGTATTTTACATTAAAAATTTAAGTCATATGACTCTACTTATTTATCTATTTATTTAACTATTGTTTTTTGTATCCATTTTCGGAAGCAATTGTGTATCCCATGTTTTCATAAGATATCGGATATTTATGTCTGAAGATGCCATGAGTTTGGCATATAATATTAAAGTAACTATATATAGTATTTTACATTAAAAAGAAGTCATATGATTCTATTTATTTACTTATTTATTTATTTATTTATTTATTTATTTATTTATTTATTTATTTATTTATTTATTTATTTATTTATTTATTTATTTATTTATTTATTTATTTATTTATTTATTTATTTATTTATTTATTTATTTATTTATTTATTTATTTATTTATTTATTTTTTATTTATTTATTTATTTATTTATTTATTTATTGTTTTGGTGTTTGTTTGTTTAATTTACTCCTCCCCCAAAGTTTGTCCCAACATTTTTTATTCACCCTGTACATTTTAAAGTGCGATGAAATCCTTAGCTGGAAGGTCCGTGTTGAAAATTTGTGGATTGTGAAAGAATCCTGTCCCTGATAGGATAGAGAGGTACACACGAAATTTGTTAGTCATTTCTCGCCCCTATTCAATTTTGACGCAGAATGAACACTATAAACGAAAGCGTCCTTAATATAATAATACTGCTACTACCACTGCTGCTATTAGAAATTCATGTAAAATATTTAGGGAGAAATCCAACTAAATACTTGGGAAAGATCTTGCGGGTAATTTTGTCTCGTCTTTAACTATTCTATTGTACTTTACAGTATTGCTATTACCAACATTAACCATCTTAGCCTAGTTAAAAAGTGCATGTTATATCTTTGAATGTAATTAGTTCGAAAACAAAGTTGGAAGTTCAGTTCTGGACTGTCACTTTTTTAAATCAGTTGAAGCTCACGCTTGTACAGACACAGTAGGATGTGAGTATTATGATTGAAGCAGTGGCCCAGCAGATACGCTTAACGCAGTTACCATGGTAATCTTCTTAAGTGCCCACTTGACGTAATTAGCTCGTTTCTTCTCGTCTACAAATGAGCGCACAAAACAAAAGGAAAGCGTCACTGTCTGCATACTTCGCAGGAATTACAATGCTCACACTGAGGTTCTGTAGCCTGCATTACAGCCATCTATGTCTGTGTGTCTATTTATATCCATACATGCCTTGCTTACGTACTATATAGATTTATAAATAAAATATGTGTATCTACCGGTATCTATATCTGTATCTGTTTCTATATCTCTGTATATGTGTATCTATTTTTTTCTATCTGTATATTATCTAGCCTATATCTATATATCTGCCTGCCTGCCTACTTAATCAGTCTGCCTGTCTAATCACCTGTCTAATTCGCCTATATGCCTATATATCTGTTTGGTCTATCTGTCTGTCTGTCTTATCCAATCTACCTTATTTAATCTGTCTAATTTACTAATCTACCTTATCTATTATATCTAATCTACTTTATTTAATGTATGTAACCTATCTATCTATCTATCTATCTATCTATCTATCTATCTATCTATCTATCTATCTATCTATCTATCTATCTATCTATCTATCTATCTATCTATCTATCTATCTGTCTGTCTATCTGTCTGTCTGTCTATCTATCTGTCTGTCTATCTGTCTGTCTGTCTGTCTGTCTGTCTGTCTGTCTGTCTGTCTGTCTGTCTGTCTGTCTATCTGTCTGCCTGTCTGTCTGTCTGTCTGTCTGTCTATCGTATCTAGCTATCGTATCCAATCTATCGTATCTATCTATCCTAATCTGTCTAAACTAATCTACCTTACCTAATCTATCCAACCTACCTTATTTAATCTAACTTGCTAATCTACGAGTATTATATCTATTCTGCTTTACGTAATGCATCTAATCTACCTATGTATTATAACTTTATCTGCCTGCCTGTCTATCTATCCAATCTATCGTATCTATCAAATCTACCTATCCTATCTATCTATATATCTATCTCATCTATCCTATTATATCTATCTGTCTCTATATCTATATCTGTCTAATCTAATCTGTCTTATCTAATCTATCCAATCTACCTTAGCTAATTTAATTTACTAATCTACCTAATCTACGAGAAATATATCTAATCTACTTTACGTAATGTATCTAATCTACCTATCTATTATACTTCATCTGCCTGTCTATCTATCCAATCTATCGTATCTATCAAATCTACCTATTATATCTATATATCTATCTCATTTATCCTACTATATATATATATATATATATATATATATATATATATATTATCTGTCCATCCATGTATCTATCTTTACTTTCCTTCCTATCCATTCTATCTAATGTATTTTATCTTATCTATCTTATCCATACTATCTGACTTACCTATCTAATCTATCGAGGCCTACATATATATCTACATATCTACCTATCTGCCTGCTTATATATCTTACTTACTTACTTACTTACTTACTTACTTACTTACTTACTTACTTACTTACTTACTTACTTACTTACTTACTTACTTACTTACTTACTTACTTACTTACTGCTTTTAAGGAACCCGGAGGTTCATTGCCGCCCTCACATAAGACCGCTTATATATCTCCCTGATCTATCTAATATATGTAACCTATCTACCTATAAAATCTATATAGCATGGTTGTAAATTGTCTGTTTGTATTGAGAGAGTGCAAAAAAACCTGGACAAACCGCGGAATCTCACATCATTTTCCTCACAAAGGAAGCATACCCAGTCGATTATGGTACATCGAACCAAGCCGGTCTAGAAACACCGCAAGCGTCGAGTAATGAACTGAGTAGTATTAAGTACGCTAGTGAGATGTTTGCTTTGGTTGCTGTGGTAACAACCCTGATATCAGTTAGGTGTGGAGCATCGCGCACCCACACAAATATCATCGCTACCACTTAACCTCTCAGCTGAGGTTCACTTCTGCAGGCATAATTGCCTTCTGTAAGAGGCTTGAATGTAAACTTAAAGTGGTCTCATATTATTACCATCGCGATTTAAGTGCATAAAACTTGTTCTGGCGTTGTATTCATTGCCGGGCCCTTCACATGTAGTGAGAAGTATTGGAATATAGTCAGCATTCAGCTTTCGTTATAAATGAAAGATGAGAAAGAGTATGTTGATTCATAAGTTGTTACTCCAAGTTCGGTGATAAAATGTATAGCTGATTCTACAGGGTTTTCTGAAAAAAGTTTCAATATTTAGAGAGGCGATAGTATGAATAATTTCGAGGGAAAAATTGTTCCGGGGCCGGGCATCGAACCCGGACCTTTGGTTAAACGTACCAACGCTCTACCAACTGAGCTACCCGGGAACTCTACCAGACACGGATCCAATTTTTCCCTCCATATCCACAGACCTCAAAGTGGGCTGACAACCGTCAAGTAACCAACATTGAGTGCACACTAACTCTTTGTGACAGGGAGTTATACCTGAAAGTTTGACTTGCATAATACACGTCACTGTTCGTTAACAGAAAACCACAATTTAAGTCACACAAAATCCCGAAAAACAAAGTATATGATTATGTCTCGTGATCAAAATCTTGTACGAAAAGGAAATACTATAAAAATTGTAGATTTGGACTTCGAAGAGGTGGAAAAATTGAAATATCTTGGAGCAACAGTAACAAATATAAATGACATTCGGGAGGAAATTAAATGCAAATAAATATGGAAAATGCGTGTTATTATTCGGTTAAGAAGCTTTTGTCATCTAGTCTGCTGTCAAAAAATCTTAAAGTTAGAATTTATAAAACACTTATATTACCAGTTATTCTGTATGGTTGTGAAACTTGGACTCTCACTTTCACAGAGGAACAGAGATTAAGGATGTTTGAGAATTAGGTGCTTAGGAAAATATTTGGGGCTAAGAGGGATGAAGTTACAGGATAATGGAGAAAGTTACACAACGCAGAACTGCACGCATTGTATTCTTCACCTGACATAATTAGAAACATTAAATCCAGATGTTTGAGATGGGCAGGGTATGTAGCACGTATGGGCGAATCCAGAAATGCATATAGAATGTTAGTTGGGAGGCCGGAGGGAAAAATACCTTTGAGTAGGCCGAGACATAGATGGGAGGATAATATTAAAGTGTATTTGAGAGAAGTGGGATATGATGATAGGGACTGGATTAATCTTGCACAGGATAGGGACCAATGGCGGGCTTATGTGAGGGCGGCAATGAACCTCCGGGTTCCTTAAAAGTCATCTGTAAGTAATTTATATTTTATTTAGGCAGTGCCATGGCAAAGGGGCACTACCCCTAAAGCCACCCCTGATAACAAGGCCTCGATGAATTCCTCTATAATCCTTGCCATGGATGCAGCATGACACACTTAAAACAATAAAAACAAAAAAACAAATGTCGCACTTTTAGCCTTCCTACAGTCCGATCTTGGCGCTAAAGAATGCAGCAGGTCGTGAATGTCTGGCGTTGACAAATCCAGCGAGTAACCTATGATTTAGTCAGTGTTGTGTTCTGTCAGCCATACGTTCAGCAGTGATGAATTAGTCACTGCACATGATATTTTGAAAATGTCACAGTCCGGCTTTGACTGGAGGTAACTCCAGGTCGAATGCTGTCCTGCATTAAGCATCCATAACTTCATATCAATCGCATGCAGACGTGAGCGCCACTGCATAACGAGTGGGCAGGACTGGAACTACAAGCAGCGACCGGTTTAATGCAAAAGTTAAATTTGACTTGCCAGTTAAATTGCTTATAATTAATTCAGGATAGGAAACATCAGTTAAAATTAGACTTGCTGTTTAAAAAATGGCTAATGACAAGGGACCATGAAATATAAATTACTCTGTTAAAAGTATGGCTGCTGAGAACGGAGTATAAAACATATTGATCCATAGTATTCATTATATTCTCTACTCTTTATACAGGGTGTAAGAGGTATAAGTGCCATTATTTTAACTGATGATTGTTCATGTCATAAGGAAGAAAAAATGTCCTCAAAATTTTTTTCTAATTGCAATGTTTAACCATTTATTAAAGTTTACAATATTAGGCGTCTGGCAACGTTGCTGGATGCTGAGAATCGAGGTCTTTGGGCATTGAATAAAACTATGAAGTCCAGGTGTATCTCAAGAAAAGCTGAAATAAGAATATATAAAAAACTATTGTAACTTTTTTTAAATTAAATAACAATATAACTTTATTATTTCAACAATTACTCTTCACTCTCTACAAATCAACTTCACTCCCGTCAACAATGGGATTTGCTCTCCGCACAACAACACAGCGTTCGTTATTGCACTCCACAGACGACAATGACAATTTACTTAGACTATTACGAACAACAATGAACTGTTAATCTTAACTAATATTTACAAAGCACTATTTACAAATCAGAACTGTCAGTTCTCAGTTCACAGCTCTTCTAGCTCAGTCACTCAAGTTCACAGTATCTCGAACCACAGACCTTCAGAGACAGTCCACTGTACTCGAACTCAGGTCCCTCCAACTGCGGTCCACTGCACTCGAACTCAGGCCCTCCAACTGCGGTCCACTGCACTCGAACTCAGACCTTCGGATGCTGACACAGTTGCGAACGCACACTCAAGTCGAACTCCGGTACACAAGACTGGCTGGCTTGCTCTGTTCACTGGCTTACTCACTGAATGGCTGAATAAACTGAAAACTGCCCAAGTTCGCTCGCGTTTCTTCTTTTATAGCAAAATCATAGTTACGAGAAATCTCTACGGGTGTCCTCTCGAATTATCTGGATATTTCCACTTCGGACGGACTTCTCTGGAAGATTCGGGAGGGTCCGTCCCCCCCTTCACTCCGCAAGTAGCAGCTGCGCGCGCACCCTCCCCTCGCCGCGTTGACGTAATACACCCCCTCTGCCCTTCAGCATTCAGACGCTCCCCGTACCAGCGTTTCGTCTGCCGCGCGCCCTGTCGGACACGTGTTCGAACCCCGGTGCAGCTGTCACACTATTATTAAACCAATAGTAGTATATGGAAGTGAAACCTGGACTTTACCTGAAAGGGCAATAAAGATCTTAAATGCCTGGGAAAGGAAAGTATTACGGAAAATCTTTTGGCCTACTTATGAGCAAGGGTTTTGGCGAATCGAAACAAATGCTGAGTTATATGAATTATATAAAGATAACAACATTGTTGTTGACATAAAACTCAGAAGGTTAGAGTGGCTGGAACACGTAGCCAGGATGGAGAACAATCGCACACCCAAAGCTTTACTAGATTTAGATTTAGATTTAGATTTTATTTAATAATAACATATACATAAAAAACGTTACATTAAAATACTAGAGCAAAGCTTTTCGGAACAGTTTACATAGATACGAGTATACATACTTTGTAGACAAAATACTTAAGAAAAAAGATCACATAAAGATTATAATAAAATTATTAAATAATAATACTAGTAATAACTGAGTGAAAAAAGAGACGATGTTTAGATTGATGGATTAATATTAAATTATTATTAGTAGTATAATTAGTGCAGGTCATGTTGATATAGTAACCAAGATAAAATAGAAAAATACACTTAGGATAGAAATAAACTTGTTTTACAATACATGGTACATAATACTGGGTGTTCAGTTCAAAGTGTGTCATGGCTCGCTGTATGCCGTCATGTGGCTAGTCGATGAGCCTGGAGAATTCAATCTTCCTACACTTCCGCAGAGGTGTATTACTTATGTGCCAGTGAAGTTGCCTAGCAAGTACGGCGTTCATTCAGAAGAGTACTTACTGATAAGTACGGTAACGGCGGAGTGGCAGGAATGTGAACTGTTTCGAAACACGTACAGAGGTGAGTTTTTTTCTTACTGTCGGTATATGTGGAGAGAGTTAAGACGATTACTTACGTATTTGTTGACATTAATTTCGACGGTCAACCTGGACACGGAGCATTTGATTTGTGTTGTGGAATGTTGCCGTACGCAACCGATGATAACAAATACCCTGCGTAAGACTTGCCTGCGCAAAACACAGTTCGAAAGAGGTTATGGTAGCACACAGACCGTACAGACCGCCATCTGTTGCTACGACATTCAAGTTATACCGTACACGTTCTCAAGTTCAGATTGAAGGCCTTGATTAATATGCAACTTCTCTGACACGAAAGCTGAAACTCGCTTAAAATCGCTGACTCATCAACAGTGACGTCATGACACACTTTGAAATGAACACCCAGTATATATACAGGGAAGTCTGTCATATAATTTTTTAATTCTGGATCTGAAAATTTCATTCCTTAAAGTAGTCAATTCTGGATGAAATTTTATTATCGAATTATATAGACGTGGACCATAATTTGTACAGTGTAGCAAAGCAGCAGATGTGAAACATTTAGGTTCAACTAATTTAAGAATTTCATTTCGTCTTGTATTAAGATGCATTGCCAGTAGGAAGAAGGAAAGTCGGACGACCTAAATTGAGATGGCTGAATGACGTTCAGGCTGACCTAACAAAAGTTGGAATTAAAAGATGGAGAACACGAGCATTAGACAGGAGTGATTGGTCAGATGTTCTGACAGAGGCTAAGGCTAAACTACAAGGGCCGTAATTCCGATGATGATGATGATGATGATGGTGATGGTGATGATGGTGATGGTGATGGTGATGGTGATGGTGATGGTGATGGTGATGGTGATGGTGATGGTGATGGTGATGGTGATGGTGATGGTGATGGTGATGGTGATGGTGATGAACGTTGCTGGATGGGGAGGAGGGAGTTTACAATACACAGTACAGCTCAAGCGGATACAGATATACCGGTACAAAACAGATGATCTGTTCTAATGCAGTGGCGGGCCGTTCTTTACATAAAACGAACAGCAAATACAAACTTTCAATCTCATTAATAGAACTTTATGATAAATTCCAATTTTATTTAACAATATTGGCAATATTGGTCCATTTTTTATTGTACGTATAAAAAATAAACAATAGTCTAAGTCAGTGATGTCAAAGCAAGCGCATTTTTCTGACCTTAACGTCTTGCGCGGGCAGCAAGCGCTAAGTATGGAAAGAGAAAGGGTTGTGTATATGAATAAGCAGCCTGTTGGATTAAGAAAACAGTGGTGCACAAACTTCAAACGCAACGTGAAATTTTATGTCGTTATTTTTATTTGGCTTCTTTCTGTTTAATATTATCTATATTGTCTGTAAAACAAAAGTACTAGCACTGATTTCTTAATATTGCACTTGTGTTTTAAATCTTAATAACATAATAGAGAGTTAAGAAGGAATATTCACTTAAATTCCATAGTAGTATAATAGTATACTGTATTAAGTGGATGAAACACATCATTCATAAAGAAAGTGATATTCCAAAGAAAGAACTTGAGTATGACTTGATAAGTTGGAATTTATATTGATGGTATCTTTAGCCTTACAAAAGTAATCAATAAACTAATCAAAACAATATTACAGTACAAAGCAAAGTTACCTAGGCACTGTATCTGTTTTAAGTGTAACTAATATTCCATAACAAAACTCTTATCGCATTATGCTTTTAAGGTTATATTTGTGAGCAAGTTCCTATCATCAGAGTATTAAATTATTTTCTCGAAATGTGCTGAAGCTATAGAGCTGACATTTTTACAACACATGGGCACGTATCTTTTACTTATGATGTAACAGTAGTTGCTTTGTTAATTCATTTCCTTACAAACAATTTCCATGCGAATATTTTCAAAATTTTCGATACACTATCTTCAGTAATACGTATATACGGTATATTATATTTACGAAAACATTCTATAAGGCTACTAAATAAATAGGCCTATACCTGAAAATTTCACTTTTCTATACGAAAAGTTGAGAAAATTAACATGGATACAGTTTTAATAAATTCTCTTCCCTTTATCTATTGAATCAGTGCTGACCATCCCTGAATATAGCTCGACCAAGCGGCATGTACTACCTCTTTCGTCTGTCTCTTTCCTTTCCGCTGTAAAGTGCTCAGGCTCTCCTGGGCTCTAAAGCGTGCGCTTGCTCCTATGGGCATCAATTGACATGCCTGGTCTAACGGTTTACTGTACAAAATCACACGAACTTTTTTTAAATGCAGCATTTCAATCTCTCCTGCTTCTATAAAGCAGTACCATTTTTTAAGGAATTTCTGTTTGTGTGATTTTTGAAACGAGGTAAGAGACTCCTAGTTTTTAATAATAATCGTTGATAAACCGCTATAAAAGTTCGCCGATTAGGTAACCTTCATTGCGGAAAACATTGACGGTAGGCTACATCTTCTTGCCTCACTTGAATTACGACGACTTTCTTCATAAATTAAAAACATATGATATTCCTAAACTATGAATGACATTGTAAGTTGTTTATCGAATACCTGTACTGAACTGTCATCCGCTCGGCAGTAGAGCTATGGACAGGGAGCTTGAACTCAGCTGACATGTATTTACGTCTGTGCAGAGTACTGCCTGCTGAACACGTTGCCACGTCTCTCACGCCAGAATATTAACAAATTTAAGGGGAGAGGATGGTATTTTTTAAGACTTTTTTCCTATTTGGTGTAAAATATTAATTTTTTGTATGTAGAGAGCTCATAGCTGTAGCAACTCAACCAAAAATAAATATTTTGGAAAAAAAAATTATTTGGGGGCCCAGATTTGAAAAAAATATATACAAAATGCAGGATTTGACTAAAACCGATATATCTAAACCATTTTTAAAGGTAGATTAATTCAGTTTTTTTGCAATGTACTTGCAAAAGCATGTTCTATAAACTATCTGTAACAGAATTTTGATAATAGTCCCTACATTTGCAAAATAAACAATTAAAATTTAATAACACTTTTCTAATTTCCTTTCTTGCAAACAAACCGACGTAGTTTTAAAATTAAATCAATTAACAAAATTCTGTTACAGAGAAAAGTTTCCTAATAGTCTAAAGAATGTGTGTTCTAAATTTCATGCATGTATCTTTAATAGTTTTGTCTGGTAATGTAGCAAAAGAATGAAGTTACCGTAAACCGATAAAGGGGGCGTGTGATTTAAAAATCCATAGCGTAGGAAGTTTAAAAATTGCGTCTCAACATCCGATAAGGGCACAAATACCCACAAAATGTTATGCAATGCATTCCACACATATCAAAGAGTATTTTAAAGAATTTTTTTTAATTCAATTTACCGGAAACAACAATGAAAGGGGTCGAGTGATTTAAAAATCCATAACGGAGGAAGTTTAAAAATGGCATCTCAACATCTGATAAGGGCACAAATACCCACAAAATATTATACTATGCATTCCACATATATCACAGAGTATTTTAAAGAAATTTTTTTAATTTACTCATTTTTCACCAAAAAATACCATTCTCTTCCCTTAAGCATGCAATTTTATTTAATTTCACGAAAACGTAATAGAACACACAAATATGTATTTAAACTAATATTAACTCTTTGCTAGATATACCTACTGATGTAATTGTTTTCGTAATTTTACTAACGATGTAAGCAGTATAACACGAATAAAATAAGAGAAGACAATTTTTTTTCTGGAGAAAACTATCAAGTTTTGACCTATGTTGTATGGATATTTTTTGATCCCGTAGATCGTCCACGACGACTGTGAAAAGGACGGCGCTTATACTCCTTACAACCTGTATAAGTTATTCGCCGATGCTGAATCAACTGCCAGTGGCTGAGGAATAGGTGACAGCGATGTATTATTTCCGAGATGAAATGGACCTGAATACTACCCATGGCAGTGATTACCGAACTTTTTAAAGACGAGATCCACTTTTGGGCGGAACATTTGTTTGTGGTCCCCACAATCGTACTTAAACCCATTCGAAAAATAGGCTGCAAATCCCTGTTAAATCGAAAAACGATAAGTTTTCTCAAAATCAGTAGATACCACACAACTTCTAAAGCAGTGGTTCCCAAACTGGGGTTGCGACCCCCAGGTGGGTCATGTAAAGAGCTGAGGGACGTCATGAGATGATTTACAAAATAAAACGAAAAACACCTCATTAACATATCTGTATTCAGAAACAGAAACAATATTCAAAATGCCACCGGCGTGGCTCATCGGTTAAGGCGCTTGCCTGCCGGCCTGAAGTTGCGCTCGGGCGCGGGTTCGATCCCCGCTTGGGCTGGGTTGGGTTTTTTCCGAGGTTTTCCCCAACCGTAAGGTGAATGCCAGGTAATCTATGGCAATTCCTCGGCCTCATCTCGCCAAATACCATCTCGCTATCACCAATCTCATCGACGCTAAATAACCTAGCAGTTGATAAAGCGTCGTTAAATAACTAACTGAAAAAAACAATATTCAATATAATAAGAAAAGTTTCAGTAGTTATTCCCTAAAGTAAAAACATAATTTTATTGTGACAAACGTGAGTGATTTTCAAAAACTAGCTCTCAAATGAGTAGGCCTACTCTGTATTCGATACATACACAGCGATATCACTTTCAAGTTCATTGAGATTTCTCGTTTTTGTTTTGTTGGCAATCATAGAAGAAAAGATTATTTTGCATAAATATGAGGTTGCAAATGTTATAATAGTACATTATGCAACGAGCCTATAAGGTAGTATTTAAGACGCGAGTATGTTTATGAAACGAGCGCAAGCGAGTTTCATAATTTTCATACGAGCGTCTTAATTACCATTATAGGCAAGTTTCATACGACTTTTTATGCTCGACCATATTTCTAACTTGAAATTATTCATAAATATTCATGTTATTGTTATGTGAGTGAGGAACGGAACTGACATTGTGCAATAGCCTACCTCATAAATTGTGAGATTTGCGCAGACGCGAAAGTATTGATTTTTTCCGAGAAACAAAGTCGACGACCTTGATATAATCTAGAGAGTAAAATGAACATTAATCTATATATAACATTGAAATATTGATTTAGACCTTGAAAAACGA
This sequence comes from Periplaneta americana, assembly GCA_025594305.2. Taxonomy (NCBI): domain Eukaryota; kingdom Metazoa; phylum Arthropoda; class Insecta; order Blattodea; family Blattidae; genus Periplaneta; species Periplaneta americana. The sequence goes on from JAJSOF020000035.1 coordinate 13,607,000, forward strand.
GATGACAAATTGAATTTATTTGAATATTACTTACAATTAACGCTAAATATTATAGCAACAGAACATAACCTTCTGCGACAGTATTGGATTTCCAGCCTCCGTGACGTTTCGCTAGTTGTCTTTCGATTGCGTCCACAACTGTGGAGTAACGGTCAGTGCGTCTGGCTGCGAAACCAGGTGGCCCAGGTTCGAGGTTCGATATTACCTGGTTGAGGTTTTTACCGGGGTTTTCCCTCAACCCAATAGGAGCAAATGCGGGGTAACTTTCGGTGCTGGACCCCGGACTCATTTCACCGGCATTATCACCTTCATATCATTCAGACGCTAAATAACCTAGATGTTGTTACAGCGTCGTAAAATAACCCAATAAAATAAAATAAAATCTTTCGATTGCATATCCGAGAATAATCGATACTTGCGTTTCCATATTGCTACAATGTTGTTTTCTGATTGGTGGAACACCTGAACTTTAATGAATAGGTGTACTTTAATGAGGTCCATTAAAGGGCTGCTACCAGGTGTATAATTACTACATTTCGGCATGGTCGAGTATAAAAAAATTTAAGATGTCGTATTACAGAATCTTGAAATAACCAGTCAATTGTTATAGAAAATAAATTATATAATTCCGTTATAATTTTTATACCGTATAAAACTGTCAATTCTTTTGCAAGAGATAGTAATTATCAATTATTTGAATAGTTTTCAGCCGAAATTTCATTTTGAAACAAGGTTTTCCTTCGTTTCCTTTTTTTATTTAAGCCCCAAACAAGGTCCAGCTTGGCCACGTACGGCCCTCTGTCGTCTTTAGAATTTCCAAGGAAATTTGAGCAAACATCTTTCTGTAACGGAAAGTTTTTCATATAACAAAGAATCATCCATAGCTTTGTGAATTTGTGGACCGATGAAAATGCCCTCTTTTAATTTGCCTTCACCCAAACTGGTAAACATTTCAATAATTTGGTAAACAATTTATTCTTCCTGCTGGTCCTATCTGTTTCGAGTAGGTCGATGGCATGATCGACTTCACCCTACACAGGTACAAGTTTTCTTAAAATAATAAGTTTCAATACTAACATTTACGAACTGCAAAACTATTATTTCAGGATACAATCTCAACGAAAGTACTTACGTATACTTCCTGTCTCCTTTCACTGCTGACTATAATTTAGAGTTTGTAAGACTTTGTTTTCATTTAAGAGAAAAATTTGAAAATAACAATTTTCACTTCAACGGTAATTACACAGTGTTCCCACTGTTGGGATTCGCAGACTTTTTGTTGTCCCTCTCGCTTACATTTACAATGTAAGGCAATGAAGTCAGCATAACAAAATTTTAACAAGTAACTGAGAAAATATATAATTTTCAATAAAAATTGCAAATGATCGATTTTACACCCACTGATTGACTTTACCCACTTCTACTAGTAGCCAGAAAGGGAGATGGGAGGTCATTCACTAAGGCAGACAGACCTGAGTTTATTGACCTATTACATCTCTACTACGACAAGGAGGAGTTGGCAATGTTGCTAGACTGCCGAAACTTCCAACTCAATTTTCAAATTAACCGTGCATTTAATCACAAAACGTAATATAGGTTTTCTATTCATTTAAGTGTACCCTATGATCCCTTTCAATCTGCAGGAATATTTCACTTCCACCCTGTATACTGTAGTTAGCTTTGGACTTTCGTTACCATGCTAGAAAAAGAGATTATGATGACTGATAAATAGTTAGTATCTACTCCATGTTTGGTGATAAATATTTTAGCTGATTTTCTGTTATGACTTTTAAAGAAATCATATCAAACAAATAAATTCAATTTTGATAAAATTTGATTTGGTAAACATTTCCTTTAAATAGCTACTGAAAACCACACATTTGTTTGTTCAGTGCATAGACCTCACTTTAAACTGTTATCAAATTTACTTAATGGAAGGGACTAATATCTATTTTGAATCTTGCGTACACTACTTTTAACACTTGAATATAATTAATTTATTAACTAGTGGACTTACTCGTGTTAATTATGTAAGATTTGTCCGGCTTACAGCTGTTTCAGTGGTTCACACACCATCCTCAACACCTTTCAACAATCAAACACACCCACATAACAGGCAGAGAAGTTCGAGATGACGCCGTGATCTTATAATAATAATAATAATAATAATAATAATAATAATAATAATAATAATTTAATAAGAATTTAATAATAATAATAATAATAATAATTTATTTAACCTGACAGAGTTAAGGCCATACGGCCTTCTCTAACACTCAACCAGGAGTAAAACTGTGTTACAAAAACACTACAAATTTACAAAGTACACTACAATTTTACACACAAAACTGAACAAGATAATAATAATAATAAAATGTAAACAACAAGTAAGAAGAAATCAGACATAATATATAACATAGAGAAAGAAAGAAAAAGCATAATAAAATGTGAACAGCAGGTCAAAAATAAATGAGGCATACAAAGTATAAAAAATAAGACAATTATTGATAATAATAATAATAATAATAATAATAATAAATAAGAATAGTAATAATAATAATAATGATAATAATAATAATAATAATAATAATAATAACAGGCCTAATAGTAATAATAATACTAATAGTAGTAATAAAATAGTGCAGTACAAAGCATACAATGAATACAATATTTTTAAGTACACACAGTAAGGAAAATTATGATTATATATAGCTCAACTTATCACATTAGAGATATACCGTTATCGGAAAATATGAAAACAAAAATATAAAATAAGTTAAATATCACTAGAACATTAAAAAAAATGTGAATACGTGGAAACATGCAATACAACACTTGTCATAATAGTAAGTTAGTTTGGCAACTCGTCATAAGATAATTTTCTAACTTGGATTTGAAAGATTTCAATGTTCGGCAGCCCTTGACTTCAGGCGGCAGAGAGTTCCAGTGACGAGAGGTAGCAACAGTGAAAGATGAGGAATACAGAGATGATGTGTGAAGTGGAATTTCTAGCGTGTAGGCTCTGAGGATGGTGCGTGAAGCACTGAAACAGCTGTAAGCCGGACAAATCTTACGTAATTAACAAGAGTAAGTCCACTAGTTAATCAATTAATTATGACTAATATCTGTTTATTTATTATAAGTACAAAAGAACATGCCAACAACCATAAGAAACCGTAAATAAGTCATAAACTCATAAAATACATTAGCTTATATTTTGGTTTACAACCCCGAACCAACGCCAGATGTTTCCTGGAGGAGCGCTTATCTAAAAGTGAAATCATAGTATATCTTAAAAACCTTAAGCGATACGAAGAAGAGAGATTCATTTTCGGATTCAGCGCACAACAAACCATAAAGACACATTGCTTTAAGTCGGAGCAAAATTCTCGTTGTTCAATTTTATTATCTGGCAAACTCGTATATAGTAATTTATTGTTAGAGGGTACTCAATACAAAACACATAGCTACATACATATGGACAGCTGTTACGTAAGATCTATTTCCTTTCGAAAATCGTCATAAAAAGACTATGAAACCAGTGTTTTGTACCAGTGAGCTCGTTGTGAAATTGCGTCCAGTGCTTTATGCTTTTGCTGTATTGACATTGAACCATAATAATGCTGTGAATAAAAGCATCCATCCATTAGGCCTCTTATTTATTTAGCACGTAAACATCCAGCGCCGGGGGCAAAATGTCGGAAGCCATATTGCATATCTCCTCTTTTAAAGGGTTTTTTGCGATTCTGTGATCGGAAGGGCATGCACACGAAAAAAACGGTGAAAAATACCTCCTGTGTATCAAACGTTTCCTTTTTATAATGTCCACCACACAGCTTCCATAGAAATGTGAAGGTCTGTCTCTTAGCAACGGGCCATTTATCTATCTTTTGTTTTACAAAAAAAGTAGTTTTAGTAATGTTAAAATGTTGAATTCGATACCAAAATAATTTCGTGTATCTCATGCTATGGTTTTCGTAACCATATCTAATTATAACTAAGTTAAGTTTCACATGATGAGAGATGTGTTTCTAAATGAAGTGAAAATCAGATAGTTTAAGTATTGTAAGCTATAGAAAATTGGTTATTTCCTCTTCAGTTCATTGTAATGTCAAAAGAGGTTCTGTATTTGATCCAAGATCTTCCAGTCTTAAATTTTCGAAACCCAACTAATTATTTATTTTATTTTATCTATCTATCTATCTATCTATCTATCTATCTATCTATCTATCTATCTATCTATCTATCTATCTATCTATCTATCTATCTATCTATCTATCTATCTATCTATCTATCTATCTATCTATCTATCTATCTATCTATCTATCTATCTATCTATCTATCTATCTATCTATCTATCTATCTATCTAACTGTCTGTCTGTCTGTCTGTCTGTCTGTCTGTCTGTCTGTCTGTCTATCCATCCATCCATCTATCTATCTATCCATCCATATATCTATATATCTGTCTGTCTATCTATCTATCTATCTATCTATCTATCTATCTATCTATCTATCTATCTATCTATCTATCTATCTATCTATCTATCTATCTATCTATCTATCTATCTATCTATCTATCTATCTACCTATCTACCTACCTACCTATCTATTTATCTATTTATCTATTTATCTATTTATTTATTTATTTATTTATTTATTTATTTATTTATTTATTTATTTACTTATTTAACCTGGTAGAGATAAGGCCATCAGGCTTTCTCTTCACCTCTACCAGGGGGGTGGTGGTGTACTGGACGAAGAACAGTGATCCTTTATCCAACACATTTTCATAAGAGATCTCCTTACCGGTCAACTCTTTAAAAAATAGGTTATTATATCATATAGAAAAAATATGTGCTTAATAACTTTTCATTCATTCATTGTGTTCTGCCCAAGGGTAGGTTTTCACTATAACATTCTCCAGTCTTTCCTATTTTCTGCCTTCCTCTTTGTCTCTAAATATGATCCATATATCTTAATGTCGTCTATCATCTGACATCTTCTTCTGCCCTGAACTCTTCTCCCGTTCACGATTCCTTCCAGTGCATCCCTTAGTAGGCAGTTTCTTACAGCCAGTGACCCAACTAATTCTTTTTCCTCTTCCTGATCAGTTTCAGCAGCATTCTTTCTTCACCCACTCTTTCCAATATAGCTTCATTTCTTATTCTGTCTGTCCACTTCACACACTCCATTCTTCTCCATATCCACATTTCAAATGCTTCTATTCGCTTCTCTTCACTTCGTCGTAATGTTCATGTTTCTCATCGATACTTAATTTGATCAAAATTGAATTTATTTGTTTGATATGATTTCTTTAAAAGTAATGACAGAAAATCAGCTAAAATATTTATCACCAAACATGGAGTAGATCCTAACTCCTCCAGCATAGTAACGAAAGTCCAAAGCTAACTGTATAGGGTGGAAGTGAAATAGTCCTGCAGATTGAAAGGAACGATAGGGTACATTTAAATGAATAGAAAACCTATATTACGTTTTGTGATTAAATGCAAGATTAATTAGAAAATTGAGTTGGAAGTTCCGGCAGTCTAGCAACATCGCCAACTCCTTCTTGTCGTAGTAGAGATGTAATAGGTCAATAAACTCAGGTCTGTCTGCCTTAGTGAATGACCTCCCATCTCCCTTTCTGGCTACTAGTAGAAGTGGGTAAAGTCAATCAGTGGGTGTAAAATCGATCATTTGCAATTTTTATTGAAAATTATATATTTTCTCAGTTACTTGTTAAAATTTTGTTATGCTGACTTCATTGCCTTACATTGTAAATGTAAGCGAGAGGGACAACAAAAAGCCTGCGAATGCCAACAATGGGAACCCAATGTAATTACCGTTGAAGTGAAAATTGTTATTTTCAAATTTTTCTCTTAAATGAAAACAAAGTCTTATAAACTCTAAATTATCGTCAGCAGTAAAAGGTGACAGGAAGTATCTGTAAGTACTTTTCGTTGAGATTGTATCCTGAAATAATAGTTTTGCAGTTCGTAAAATGTTAGTATTGAAACTTATTATTTTAAGAAAACTTGTACCTTTGTAGGGTTAAGTCGATCATGCCATCGACCTGCTCGAAACAGATAGGACCAGCTGGAAGAATAAATTGTTCACCGAAATACTTCCAAATAACACTTATAAACAGAAAAGTGTCATAGTATAGCTTATATTGATGGGATAGTGGGGAAAGAGGAAGACGAAATTATGGTGAATTTCTTGCGTAAGAGAAGCACTGCCAAAGGAACATATTTTGTACACCCCTCTGTACCTGACTTTGGGAACAATGTAGTTTCTAAAGTAACATTAGGAGGGGAAGATTTCAAATAACATCTGATACAAACCTAAGCAATGTTGAATAAAATTGCATTTTAGATTATAATTGAAGTGTGGTATTTCAATGTAAATTTTGAATTCTTAAATCTTTGTTTGTTGGTATGTGAAGTATTAAAATGTGTTTTTATATTTTATAAGTTGGCAATCATAGTCACAATTGTACAGTGGAGACCTATAGGCCTAATTGTATCGAATAGTATGATCACAGTAACAAAAGATACACTATATAATGCTATAGGCATATATTGAAGATTATTATTGTTTTTACACCCTTTATAACAAATAAAATATATGTAATACACTTAATTTGTTTTTTAAAAACATAAACAGTGATCGACTTTACTCCGCAATATTTTAAAATCGATCTTAAACTAAAAATTCAATGGTGATCCACTTTACCCTATTTAAGCAGGTAACTTCGATCACAAGTCAAATAAAAAAATAGTTTTTTATAGATTGTAATTCAATTCTTGTAACGTGTCTTCATAAGTGAAAGATATGACGACAAAATGCTATTTTCTGAGGAACTTCGCTCCATTGCATAACCTCAATATCATTTAAAAATTGCAAAATTTTGATCGACTTTACCCTCTTCTACGGTATGTTACAGTCTGGTAGAATCATTCAGTGGCATTTAAATTGAATTTACACGAAAACCTTCCACTCTATTGAAATACGCCAGAAGGATAAATTATTCTTTATTAGATTTTCTATCGATAAAAACAAAAATCACCATCCTTCTCGCGGTAGTTACCGAATAAGAGAGTGTTAAACATTTATGAAAAACATTTTTTTCTGAAAAAACTATAGACTTTCCACAAATATGGCATCACACTTTTTTACATACAATATGAGTTAATCGCTTTGAAACTCTGCAGGGTTATTTCACTTACACCCTGTATATCAATGTCCTTTAGTATATCTCCTTTTCGCATCCAAATACAAGCTTTGTGATAATGCCACCGATTCAAGTTGAGAAAGTAGGCGGGGTCAGTTGGCGAATTGCAGGGCGGGAACTTCAGTGTCTGCGTTCTACAACTTTCAAAGTTGTTACGAGTTGGTTAATTAGTTAATCTGTTGCTCATTGTTGCAGTTAACTAGTATAGCTCATAAAATCCTAGTCCAGTCCCTTTTGTGTATGTGCTTAAACTTTGGTTCAGAGAATAACGCAGTGACTATAATAGCACAAGAGCTTCGAACTAAGGATTATGACGCAGAGATTCTGTCCTTACATGTAATCAGGCATACGCCTCACCAACCCCCCCATACAATTTTGTGCCTGTCTTTATCGTCCGCATTCATAAACAAGCATTGTTACTGGTCAGGAAAAGCGCATTTAAAGTAGGCCTATATTGAGAGAAGTAATTTATTAGTAGAATCTATATCTATATATATAATTTGAACTGGTAATGGAAATTACTGGAAAACGGCTGAACGGATTTTAATGAGTGACCCTCATTTTCATGCCTGGCATCCAAAGTTTTCCGAAAAAATAGTAGTTTTCAGTGAAATGTCAATTTTCCTACATAGGCTAATTTTCGTATTTTCCAAAATCCATGTTGTCCGTTTTGGGAACTAATTTTATTGAATCACGGCCGTCTTCATTGAATTTCAGAACAAAACACACACTACAATAAACAATAGGCTATTACACGAAGGCCTGCAGGATTGCCGACATATTTAAAGCTCAATTCAATTTGTTATTAAAAACTGATTCTGCAGTGTATAATTTTTTTAGTACAGCTGTGTATTGGATATTCAAATCTACGAAACTTGAGGTGGTTTGATGACATTATTACCATTAGAAATTAAATATTATTATGTAGTTAATATCATGATGCATCTATTTTTCATTAATTGTACCAGTATATAATATTGATGCTATATTGACGACATGAAAGTGAAACGTTTTGAGGTTATGTAAGTAAATGTAGGGAATATCTTAATTTAGATCTTCATTTCTATAATTTACTGAGTGGCTGCTATATATAACTACAAAACTTAAGTAAGATAATAATATTGTTATTAAAAATCAAATATTTTTATCCTTATTAACCCAGTGGGGTTGGGTCTTCTTCATATACTTAATGGCGGTGTAGTGTAGATATTGATATGTGTCATTGTCTTCAGTATTGGCTCGAGAGAGCGCCAAAAATTACAGTTCCTAAGGAAAGATAAACGGTATTACTTACTGATAAAATAAGAGGCCTAGAAAATTTTGTAGTCTCCAGATCATTTCAGCATGATCTCTTAGTAGGATAAAACGATTTTACGCTCTACATTTCAAGTTCTATATGCAGCAGCTATACGAAAATGCTATTGTTCGAAAGCTTAGCAAACCTGACATTTTTTTTAACTTTTGCCTACAATCCACAATGACCTGAAATAGCTACTGCTATCGTCCTGACATTGATACTCGCGTTTTCGCGTTGAAACTCAAAAACTGAAGTTGGATATGTTCAAGAAAAAGTATTTGGCCTAAAAAATCCATTCAGAGGGAGTATGTTTCATTATTACGGAAGCTAATAAGCAGGGAACGGATTTATATGGACTAAAAATATATGAAATATGTAAATATATATGTAGTTATTTTTACCAAAATATGGAATTAAATATGGATTTTTACCAAAATATGGAATTAAATATGGACTTAAAATTATAAAAAAAATGACTATGTACGTTAAATATTGGTACATTTTAATCAAACTAAACAAAAATATAATGGACGTACCTTATCTTCCAATGTAGTTTCAACAAAACACAATTTTTATTGTCTGTTACCATAACAATAGGTTACAAACATTTCTTTCAAGTGCTGAAAAGTGAATCTTCTTCTATTGTCTCTGAGGATAGATTTATACTGACTAAAAGAGCGTTCGACGTCACAAGAAGTAACTGATACATAATTCAATTTCACAATGTCTGCTGGGGATAAGTCCAAGTTAATCTTCACTGTTGATTCACCACTCATCACAGCAACAACCTTTTGTAGTTCTTCATATCCAGGGTTTTTTGAAAGTACAGTGTCCACCTTAGCTCTTACTGCATCTGCAACTTTACCTCTACCACGATTCAGTTGTTCCACAGTACTATTTATAATTTCAAAACTTTCAGATAGTGAAAGGTGCCTATTTTGGAGACTTTTGAGCGTTTTTATGATGCATGAAAATGTATGCTGAATGTGAGCTAAGTCATTCTTCACACTTATGTCACAGGTAACTGTTTTCGCAGTATCAATTGAGACTGCATCTTCAGAGTCCAATGCAAGGAGAACATTGTTAATAGAGTCTATATGTTCGGCATAATATTCAACTGCTTCTAGCCATGTACCCCATCTAGTTAAAATTGGCTTTGGTGGCAATGGAATTTCAGGGTACATTTCTTTCAACACGTTAACTCTACTGGGAGCTTTGAGAAATACTTTTTCACTGATGAAATCAACAAATCTACTTTAGGAAATTGTCTCTGACCACTTCTGCCACACGATGAAATGCATGCGCCACACAAGTAAAATGAGTCAATTTAGGATATACAACAGATAATGCTTGTCCAGCTTTGACCATATAAGGGGCAGCATCGCTAATAAAGAATAACACATTATCGTACATAATACCCTTTGGCCACAGGATACCCATAGCTTCGTTGAACAGTTTAACTATAGTTTTGTTAACTTTTCTAGAACATCACAATGTAAAAGAATTCGTTCAGAATATTGTTCACTTAACAAACCGATAACTACATTACCAACAAGTCTACCTTCTTTGTCGGGAGTCTCATCAATGGAAACCCAAATTGAACTATCTTTAATTTCATCTCTTATCTTCTGTATTGTCTCATCGTAGATGGATGGAGCATACGTCTTCCTAAGTGTTGACTCATCCGGGATTGTATGTTGAGTATATTTTTCAAGGAATTCCCTGAAGACCTTATTCTTTAGTTTGTAGAGAGGAATATCAGCAGAGATGAGAGAACGGCACAGGTCGATGTTAAACTCAGATCTTACATTCGATGTTGTTGGTTGTAAAAACAATTGTCTCTGCTTGGAATTTAGTTGTTTGTTGGCCTGATGTTTACTAGTTGTAATGTTTGTTGCACCAGGAACTTTTGTGTAGATGATACTGCACACTGACACAAATTACAAAATAATATTTTATTGTCAGTTGATAAACCATCTTCTTTAAATTCTGAAATGTAACTTGTTAGTTTTGATTTTAAATTGACTGAATGACGTACTTTTGGCATATTTACCGTCTTTATAGTATGATTTACAAAACTGAACCTATGTGTACTCTGACTGGCATTTAACTGTTGAGCTGCACAACTGAAGTCTGTTAAAAATTTTAAATTAAATTAATACAGTTTTGTAACTTACTTTCCCATTGTTGATAGGACTGCTAATTTTCAAATAACTCTGATGTTAAAGGGATTACTGAACATGTGTTTAAATCTCTATTGTTGAAATGTATTTTTAAAAGTTAATGGAATTTTGTTTTGTTTTATTGTTAAACCTAATATAATATGGACTGTTTTATATGAAATATGGAAAATATATGGAAATTAACGAAAATATGTACTAAACTCTAAAATATGGAAAAATATGGAAAATAAAAGTAGGATTTTCAACCCTACACATTGTGAAACATAAAGATAATGCAAAATATAAATTATATTAGCTTTATAAGTAAATATGTATTTACATATAAATCCTTTCCCTGCTAATAAGTATCAAAAAGACAAGTATTCTTCATTGAAAATAAATATGAAAAATGTTTATTTGAACGTCTAACGAACATATTTTGCAGCAGCATTTGCTGCACAAGCCACTAGTATAATAAAGTCAACAGAGATTTTTAAGATCAAATGCACCAATCTCGGTTAGGAACGTTTAAGTGATAGAGTTAAACAACGGTAACCATGGGAATTTACTAACCGATCGACTGCGAGCGGTTAAAGTAGCTAACCGTTGCAGTGAATCCAAATGGAGTATGATGAGAGAGTTTTTGCAATAACGTGTTTCTTGATACTATATACTCTACCACGTGACAATATGGTGACCACAATAACGGTATGTAATACGAGAGAGTTTTTAACCGCTTATGAGTGATTGGAGATGGTAAAGACAAAAAATAAATAAACTGCGTCAGATCATAGCATTTGGAGGCATGGAAGGTGGTTTATTAGAGGATATGACATTAAATATTATTGAGAGAAAAAGGATCATTCAGGAACGAGGCTTGGCGAAGCCTAGATTTGATTTAAATGATTTAAGTGATGAAGAATGTGGACAAATTGTATTTGAGGTTATGTTCACAACTCCGTGAAAAACCTTCTTACTCCAATCATGTCCATTAACAACAATACTTTACATTAACTTACGGGGGAATTCCATGGGTGTAAAGATGAATTTCTGTTTATATTATTAGCAACAATTATCCTGATACATTAAATTGTTGCGAATAAGATAATTTATCACTCCGCAATGTAAACTGAACGTGGTTCAGACTAGCAGTTTGGTTGGAATATTGAAGGCAGTGGAGTGCAGTTGAGCGTAGCATCGGTTTTCCCCTTTCAATATCTGCTGTACCGCACGCTCACCACTCACCACTAATGGTGAATCGATATGGACGTGTGGCCAGTTCATCAGTCATGCATTTGATGTAAATAGATCACATTAATCGCTAATATTTTGAAAATTTGGCATTTATGTATTGGCTAGTTGTATAAATTTGTTAGCTAACGCACGACCAGGTGGCAGCACTCGAGCTGTAATGACAGATAAAACGTATAACCACATCGTAAATTTAAATAAAGTAACGCCAATTATAAAAATTATCATAAAAAAGAGTATTTTCACAATCTAACAGGCGCTTTCACCCGTTTCGAAATAAATTTTAGACACGCTTCGTTGCCATGGAAATTAGCTGTGCTACACCTCTTCGCTGGCCAACTCCAAAGATTCGCATACAGTTACGTGCTGGAGAGATTAGAGATACAGAAATTCTATTTTTACATCTTGATTACACAATTTTAATCCATTTTGAATCTTGCGTACACTACTTTTAACACTTGAATATAAGTAATTGATTAACTAGCAGACTTACTCGTGTTAATTATTTAAGTCTGTGCGGCTTACAGCTGTTTCGGTGCTTCATCACACCATCCTCAAAGCCTACTAGATCTCGGCGTCATCTCGAACTTCTCTGCCTGTTTTTATTTTAGTTGGTTATTTTACGACGCTTTATCAACAGCTTAGGTTATTTAGCGTCTGAATGAGATGAAGGTGATAATGCCGGTGAAATGAGTCCGGGGTCCAGCACCGAAAGTTACCCAGCATTTGCTCATATTGGGTTGAGGGAAAACCCCGGAAAAAACCTCAACCAGCTAACTTGCCCCGACCGGGAATCGAACCCGGGCCACCTGGTTTCGCGGCCAGACGCGCTAACCGTTACTCCACAGGTGTGGACCTCTGCCTGTTGTGTGGGTGCGTTTGATTGTTGAAAAGTGGAGTCAAATAGTGTATGTGTACATCTACATACGCCGATCACATAACCAATGCTAACCATACATACAATAACATAAATGCGGACATGGAAATCCTACACATACAGACGTGGACAAATTATTAGACTAAATTAATTATATGTGCAACAAAGCTGTATTTATCGGCAGAAATAAATGAACAAAGATGTATTTTGCACAGATATAATGAACAGAAAATTGAGTCTGGAGGTTACTAATATTTTGTGAACATTCCCTAATTCTTTATTAACACGTTAATTTTTGTCAGGGATGCTGGAAACCGAAGTTGACACTTTCTTTGAATATCAGCCTCATTTAGCCAGATTATCAGACAGTGCTTAATTGAGTCCATGTTTTGTTGTAAGCCTCTTTTTCTTCACTTTCTTCTTCAGTATAGATCACACATTTTCAATTTCGTTCATGTCCGGTCTTCTTGCAGGCCATAGGATAACAGACTGTTGAATATCTTCTGCAGTATATAATTAAAACACCAGTAGCACCAACACAGCCAGACAAAATATACTTAACCATTGGAAAAATATACCAGAAGATGTAAACAATCATATTTACAACAATAGAGACGCTGTGAATTATACTGATAGTTGATATGACGAATTATATTGAGTTTCCAAGAAAAACGTTTTAGTCTAATAATTTGTCCACGTCTGTACAACCCAAGAACCAAAAACTCAACACACTAGAACAATACGAAATATACAAACACACTAAAACACATCCCGATCAAATTCTCAACACACAGATCAACTTCAGTACACACACACTATTTGACTCCACTTTTCAACAATCAAACGCACCCACACAATAGGCAGAGAAGTTCGAGATGACGCCGAGATCTAGTAGGCTTTGAGGATGGTGTGATTGAGCACCGAAACAGTTGTAAGCCGCACAGACTTACATAATTAACACGAGTAAGTCCACTAGTTAATCAATTACTTACAATTTTTAACACGTATATCACTTCCGAAATCGTATTATGTGCCTTTCACGTGTTAAATTTTACATTACCGCGTTAACATGTTTCAGCCTGCTATTGGCTATCTTCAGAACTAGTTGTTAATGGTCTTGGCGCCTTTTGTTTGTGTTTCCTGTGGGGGTATGTTTGTGTAGTGTAATGTGGAGTCAAAGAGAGTGTGTGTGTTCTGAAATTTAGTTGTGTGTTGAGAATTTCATTTGGATGTGTTTTTGTGTGTCTGTATATTTCGTATTGTTCTAGTATGTTTAGTTTCTGGCTTTTTGGTTGGATGTGTAGAATTTCCATGTCTGTGTTGATGTCTCTGTAGGTGTGGTTAGCATTTGTGATGTGTTCTGCATATTTGGAAGTGTTTTGTAATTTTTTATGACTGTGACGTGTTCTTTGTGTTTGGAAGTAAATCCCGAAAAGACAAAGTATATGATTATGTCTCGTGACCAGAATATTGTACGAAATGGAAATATAAAAATTGGAGATTTATCCTTTGAAGGGGTGGAAAAATTCAAATATCTTGGAGTAACAGTAACAAATATAAATGACACTCGGGAGTAAATTAAACGCAGAATAAATATGGGAAATGCATGTTATTATTCGATTGAGAAGCTTTTATCATCTAGTCTGTTGTCAAAAAATCTGAAAGTTAGAATTTATAAAACAGTTATATTACCGGTTGTTCTGTATGGTTGTGAAACTTGGACTCTCACTCTGAGAGAGGAACATAGGTTAAGGGTGTTTGAGAATAAGGTGCTTAGGAAAATATTTGGGGCTAAGCGGGATGTAGTTACAGGAGAATGGAGAAAGTTACACAACGCAGAACTGCACGCATTGTATTCTTCACCTGACATAATTAGGAACATTAAATCCAGACGTTTGAGATGGGCAGGGCATGTAGCACGTATGGGCGAATCCAGAAATGCATATAGAGTGTTAGTTGGGAGACCGGAGGGAAAAAGACCTTTAGGGAGGCCGAGACGTAGATGGGAGGATAATATTAAAATGGATTTGAGGGAGGTGGGATAAGATGATAGAGACTGGATTAATCTTGCACAGGATAGGGACCGATGGCGGGCTTATGTAAGGGCGGCAATGAACCTTCGGGTTCCTTAAAAGCCATTTGTAAGTAAGTAAGTAAGTAAGTAAGTAAGTAAGTGACGTGTTCTTTGTAACATGTTTGAAATGATCTGCCTGTCTGTCCTATGTAGAATTGTTGCAGGTGTTACATTTGAGTTTGTATACGTCTGTGTGGTTGTATTTGTTTGTGTGTTGAGATGTTTTTGTAGAGTATTATTTGTTCTGTGTGCGATGTTGTAATTTAATTTCTTGATTGAGGTTTCAGTCTTGTGTGTTTTTTTGTTTTCGTACAGGGTGATCCATTTGGGTATGGATAAAATAAAACACTCTAAAACATCTACTACTGAACTTTATTTGTTGAAACCTTGTGCATACAACACTGAAAGATGGGAGATTCTCAGAGCTCAACATGACCCCCATTTCACACCCTGCACAACTCATAACGGTGATGCAATTCAGCCCATGGGAGTTGTAACATAAAAGGCGTGATTTGTTGAAAAGCTTGAGTAAATTTTACTCTCAGATCATCAATGTTCCTGGGTTTCTGTTAATAGACAATTTCTTTAACAAAACCCCACACGAAGAAGTCAGGAGGGGTTAGATCTGGGGAATTTGGGGACCAAGCCAACAGATAGCTGCTTCTCGTACTGGGTTTCACCTGCGACCTCCTGCATGTTTTTTTTAACACAGAATCTGTTTCTACAAATGTTCGATATCACAACATTATGGAATCGTATTTAGGTACATTACGCACACCATACTCACGTCGAAACTTCCTTTGAACTTTTTAACACTCAAATTTAGCATATCAAAGTACACATTGTGCCCGCAGTTGATTTTTAGTAGCCATTTTAATCATCTAGGACAGGGTTTCTCTTCACTTTTTTTTGAAGTGGGAACCACTTTTTAAGACAGAACAGTTCCGCGGACCACCTTACTCAACACATCGTTGAAAAAATTCGACAGGTTTACTTTTACACTTGCGTGTTTCGTCTCTAAGTGCCGTTTCAATTTCGCGGGTTTCATACACTCGTTTGAAAGCACTTCGTAACAAACAACGCACCGAGATTTTGGTTCACTCTCATTGCCACACCAAGTAAATCCAAGTTCCAAATAACTCTTGTCATATTTATGAGAGTATTCTTTCTTTGAACGGCTACCACTAAGACTAGATATTTCTTTAATGACACTAGAATGACTGATATTAATAACTTCACACACAGCTTCTGAACTATTAGCACTGACTAAATGAAGCGTATCATCATATTCCTTTCTTTTCAAAGATCCGGATCGAAGCCAGTTTTCCATTATGTATAGTGGGCACTATTTAACACAGACATAGATAACTATTAGCGTGTACCACATAAGAACAATTTCAAACAACTAACTACTAACAGGCAAGCGACGAATCAACAATGCACAAAATTTGTTATACGTTACTTGTGATTGACTACAAACGTATGACTAGAAAACTATTGTAATTTGAATTTCTGGACCTGATTCGCCCGGTTTTTAAAATAGGCGGGATCTAAAATTTCTTATATCGTCATCTGGAAAAACAGAAATAAAAAAAAAATAATGCAGAAACATGCCCGATTTTCAACAAGTAAAAATGCAATTTGGCAAGTTATATTATTTGTATACGACGTACAGTACGTGACCATTTCAATGTGCAGACTGGGTGTCGGCAAAACTATCAAGAAAGTCATAAATACATGAAAATATTCAGTAATTTGGTCATCTGTTTTGAATTCGGGTGGTCCCTGGCTGGGTTACAAGTGCGGCTCCAGATATGCAGGGAAAAGATGGCGAGAAACACCACGTTAATAGTGCTTTAAATCCCTCTTTTGTTGCTGAGAATAGAGTGGGAAGTCGGTAGAAGGGTAGGGTCATAAGTTTCATAAAATTTAAGGACTGGGAGAAAAAGTGAAAGCTGATTTCCATGTGTCATTTCCAGATTTTGAGATTTTCAGTTATAATATGATACGCAATTCGCTTGAATTTTATTTTTTCTTCTGTCTTTTTTTAAGGACCACAAGGGCAGATCTCGAGGACCACAAGTGATCCGCGGACCATAGTTTGAGAAACGCTGATCTAGGATTTTCATTTGTCCTTTCAGATTATGCATTGTTGATTGTCATATATAGAAACTCCCATATTTTAATCATAATATAACCAGCAAGAAATTGTTTCTACTATCATAATAGCTTTATAATTAGGGAGCGGATTTTTATGTGCTAAAAATTTAAATATATTTATTTTTATGTGCTAAAAAGTATGAAAATATTTGCTAAAAATAAAAAAATATTTATTTTAAATATGACAAAAATGCCTTACTTAGCTTGGAAAAAAAATGTTACTAGGTACTCACCAACCACACTTGAGTGCTAGTAGTTGGCCGAGAATTGCAAATTCTCCATCATAAATGCATGCCGATTATCTCTGAACAACGACTTATACTGTGAAAACGATCTTTCCACATCACAGGACGTCAGACGTGCATATTTAAAGAGAGGAATGTCACAAATACAAACACCGTCAATTTCACCTACAGGCACATCCTCCAATACTAGAGCAACTTTACACATTTTTTTATATCCACTGTTTTTCCCAAACACATTCTGGAATTTGTTCCTTAGTACTTGTACGTCTGAACCTGGTAGCGAGTCTAGTTTAATTTCCACGGCACGCACCTCCCTCTTTCAGACAACAGGTTTTTGGATGTTTCGAGTTCTTTTATGGTGTCACACAAAAAGCTTCGATTTGATAACAGGAAAGCCAAATCGTTTTTTAAATAACCATCTTTCAGTATATCTTGGAGGATATCGATTGACGAATCCCGATAACAGGGAATCACAACAAGACGTATTGCCTTGCTTAATGGACATGAGCGAGAGGCGAGAGATTTGTTGAAATTAAATAATGTTCATACCCGAGCTCTTATCTGTTGTGTTTCACAAACAAAGCGAGGAATGAAATCATCTTCAGCAACAATAA
>JAJSOF020000035.1:13629914-13654914 GCA_025594305.2 Periplaneta americana
TAAAGCGCGCGCTTGCTCCTGTGGGCATCAATTGACATGCCTGGCATAACTCTTCTAACCGTCTACTACCACATGTTGTGCACCCCTGATTTTATAAAGATTCGAAAAATCTTGGAAGCCGAGTTTTAGGAATTGCTTTGCTTAGCATTTGATGTTGACACACAGTTTCGTAAGTTGATTATTTCCGGAGATATGACTCAATTAAATCGTTACGGCTATTGAGAAGTATGTGCAATATAGTTGCGTCATATAAGTAGAGATTGTTCACGTCAGTTGTCCCGCTAGTCTGCAGGATTACCGGATTAGTATCAAGTTGCAATCAGTGGCAGAATATTGCGCAGTTATACTCCCTAAATCCTCGAACCTATAAGCTGATTTTCCTCATAGCCACACAACGGGACAGGAGGGGAAGACGGGTAGATACAGTCGCTATCGATTCTTACAGTGTGTTCAGCAACTAATCACCTATAAATTGTTCCAGACTTCGTGTTCACTTCACGTTATCTTTCAATGTAACGTAAGCTCTTAAAATAACATTTCTGTACAATCATGCTCTTTTTCCATAGTTACCATTATTGTTGCATATCATGTAACTTGAAGGTACAACCACAGTCTAGTATATACAGTCACGAAGCTTGAGTTGTGAGGATGCTAGGAACAATAGACTGTTGCATTGTTGTAATGAGGCGATATTAGCGATCCTAGTGGTTAGCAACTATCTATGGATGAGTCGACCTGGTTGGCGAGTTGGTATAGCGCTGCCCTTCTATGTCCAAGGTTGCGGGTTCGATCTCGGGCCAGATCGATGGCATTTAAGTGTGCTTAAATGCGACAGGCTCATGTCAGTAGATTTACCGGCATGTAAAAGAACTCCTGCGGGACAAAATTCCGTCACATCCGGCGACGCTGATATAACCTTTGCAATTGCGAGCGTCGTTAAATAAAACATAACATTTAACATTTTCTATGGATGAAGGTATGAATACTTTAAGATTGTTTGAACCAAAATGCAACACTGTTACAGTATTTAAACATAGTAGTAATTTAGGCCCAAGAATATATAACAAATTTATATTTAAATATCCTAACCTTGTCAATTCTAATAGTTCTAGTATCAAATTTAAGAAGTTATGTATCGATTTTATAAAAATTGAAAAATTGTCAATTTAAATTTATATATTCTAATTGCATAATAGACATAAGACAAATTGTATTATATAGGCTACTTTATATTTCAATTCAGGAATCCGCCCCTGAGCACGAGTTCTACTCTTTCAGGGGCAAGCTAACGTTTTTCTGTATATATTATATTTTATGTTACAATTATTAGCAAAATAAATAGATAGATAAATAAATAAATATTTACTACGTACTGAGCTTCGTGACTTTATATACTAGACTGTGGTACAAGATGTTCAATTGTTACTACGGAAACGCTAGAAATAACATTGCAGTAAGTAAATTCTCTACAAACTTTACGTATAGTCACTTGTAAATTAAAAAAGGACAAGAAATCTGACACAACAAGCTGTAACTTCATTTTTAACATCAAAATTGAAAGTGAAGTTTGAATAATAATTATTAAATGTTATGAGATAAAGGCTGTCATTCTTTTTATTTATAGAAAAAGATTCAGACACTTCAATTTCGTATATTGCAATACCTTTTTATTTATTTTAACAATGCAGAGAAACAAAAGACAGTCGCATCCAACAAATAAAACAAAAGAACAT
Source organism: Periplaneta americana (assembly GCA_025594305.2). NCBI lineage: Eukaryota > Metazoa > Arthropoda > Insecta > Blattodea > Blattidae > Periplaneta > Periplaneta americana. Next base: position 13,631,648 of record JAJSOF020000035.1, read on the forward strand.
AAAAACACGGCCACCTAGAAAATTACACATTACCTTAACACTAGGAAGACTGGATATGGTGACATCACAGTCTAGTATATACAGTCACGAAGCTTGAGTTGTTGAGGTTGCTAGGAACAATAGACTGTGCAGGTACTAAATCGCATTGTCTGTAATGAGGCGATAGTAGCGATCCTAGTGGTTAGCAACTATCTATGGATGTGTATTTATTACATATTGAGCTTCGTGATTGTATATACTAGACTGTGGTGACATACTTAGAAATATTGGGGGGGGGGAGCATTTTGAACTCTCGTTTTGTGTATGTTGCCTTAATATGCACGGAAAAATGATTTGCTTGTGTAGTATGTAATGTAATGCGTTAGCAATATATTTTTAAGCATCATAATGATGGCTCTTCACAACAGAAGTAGAATCAGTATAAAAATATAATAGGTGACACAAAATAGTAAGATTCTAAATTTAATTAATTTATTGGTCTAAACCAATATTTTGGGTTTGCTTTGAGACACAGAATAGCTCACAATAAAATTTAAAATGAAAAATTGTATAAACAGGTTTTAAACAAAAGAGATTAAGACATAAGAAAAAAATAGAACTTAGTACAATTTAAATTGAGTGTACGCCACAAGGTACAATAAAAATCTACTTTTACAAATTAATAAAATAACATATACAGTAAAAATAGACTATAAAGATGCTAGCGAAATATCGCTACAGAAAATTGTATTATGATGGTGACGATGGCATCTTGAATATCTCTCGTCAGCTTGTATTTTTCTCTCCACTTTACAAAGGCTTTCGGAATGGTGCCTCTTACTCCGAAGAAGAGACCGGTAACTCTGATTTTTTCAATGTTGTATTTCGCTGATAGGTACTGAATCGTGGGCTCGTAGATTTTCTTTTTCTCTTCGTTCACTTCAGATGGTTGAGTGGCTGAGATTTCAAATCTGATCGTAGGATCAATTATTTCGGCTGTCTGTTTATTCCTATTTATAGCTATGATATCGATCCTACGATTACTTCCACCATCAGCAATACAGTGAATTCCAATAGGCCTACAGTGTTATTGATTAAAGTTATCGCCTTTTTTAGTAAATAATATTTTCGTTAATAATATTCTTTTCCAATAGTTGTAAGAACTATTCTAAACCACTGCAGTACAGTCACTAAAAATATAATAGTGTTTAGGGAATATTAGCTGATTGCCTGGTTAGGTTTTTTCCGAGGTTTTCCCCAACCGCCTAGCAAATGTCAGGTAATCTGTGACGAATCCTCGACCTCATCTCGCCATCCCACTATCACCAATCGCATCGACGCTAAATAACCTACTAGTTCATACAGCGTCGTTAAATAATCGAGTAAAAAGTAATAAATGGAATGAAATAAGCGATGAATAGCAGTCATCCTGCAATAATAATGCATTAAAATAGAATGTACTACTAATACAAGTAAATAAATCTTGTTTTTTAGCCATTTTAGCAATTAACTGGAAGCCTTAAGGTCCATTCACAATGAAAATTAAACATAACCGTAACATAACCACAGAAGTTTGCGCCCAGACTACCAAATGGGATCATTCACAATGATTCACATAAGCATTGACATAAACATTACCGTAAGACGTTAACATGAAAGTTCGCAAACTCCAAACTTTCATGCTTATCCTTACGTGATTTGCAAACAGAACACAATCGTGGAGCGCTGAAGAATACATGAAGAAATGGCGTCGTTGTTATGTTTCCATGGTTACCAAGTATGTTTGCTGTTATGTTTATGTTCCCATCGTGAATGATGGTATGATTCTTGATTTTACTGTAACGTTAACGCTTACGTTATGTTTAATTTTCATTGTGAATGAGCCTTTATACTGTAACCAAGCTTTGCCTCCAATATAAACTCTTTATATTGCTTATAAATATATGCCATAGACTTGTAAATATGAAAAATCGCCTGCTTATACTGGCATTGTGTTTTTTAATAAATTACCATTGCAGGTACAGGGACATCATTTTATTTTTACTTGCATTTTTATTGTACCTGCATTTCTGAATGTACTTCACTCTCACCCCTTCACTAATGTCCTTGCTCCCGTCAGACACACAAACTTACGGCTGCTGTTGCATTCGAAGTCTTCAAGCAGTGAAGTAAACACTGCAGTGTATAGTGTGTTTCATGAATATGATTGCGTTTTCTATAGAAGAAAGAACCTATATTAATAATATCGTACTAAAAAATTATATTCAAGAAACGATCAATTCAATTTCAGAGAATATGCTTCAAAATGTTTTTAATAATATGCATAAAAGAATTGAAGCCTGCATTGTAATGAACGGCAACCATTTTCAGCAACTTGTTTAAAAATTCAGATAGCTTTTTTTGAATTGAGGTGGCTAGAAGCAAAGGAATGCTAGTGACATTTGTAATAACATGAGTTAAGTGCATCCAGTGTAAGCAAAAGTATCTAAAATTTTAGTGGCAAAGGGATATTTTAATCGCATCACACATTAAAATTTAAATAAAAATTTCACCGATTTTACGAAAGCTTAAATATTTAAACCCCATTTTCTCAAAAGTAACTTAAGTGCACTTACAGCCCTTTACTTATGACCCCCTCAATTTAAATGCTCTCTCTATATTGTATGTTAACACCAATAATTAATATGCTAAGTAAAGTAGACATTACATAACGAACATAGCCGCCTGAAAAGTTCAGTTTTTTGAAAAAAAAAAATGTTACTACTCTAATGTATTTTGATAAATTCCGTAAAAGTGATGATCAAACTGAAAATCGTAATATCGTACTTCCCTACAACATAAATGGATACACTACTTTTCTCTCCTCCTATACCTAGTAAAATGATTTGTTTACATATTGCACTAGTAACATGGAACTCCTGTAATGGAAGGGGGCAACAGTGTTTCCGAGTATAGCCAGGTTAATGTTAAAAATGTTGGTAAAAATAAAGTGATGTCCCTGTACAAACTTTACCTTATATAAAATTTAAAATGATCAAAGTTTTTATTCAGTAAAAGAATTTTTAAATTACAAATTATGATATAGGCCTAATACACAATACTACTTGGTTATATTATTTATTTTAAACGTATTTTAATATGTGGTATCTTGAAAATTATATTGTGTTTCTTCTTTATTGTGTAATTGACGTGTACATCCATGTACAGTGGCTCCCATTAATATTCGGTTTGACTGGCATGTAAGATTAAAATAAATACACTAATTATTTTCAAAAAATTAATGAAAATAAAAATGTGCACTATAATAAACTTAAAAGTATACTCTCCGTTAAATTACATAGAATGACAACATAATGAAAAAATCTTCTCTATTACATAAATAAAAATTTATAAACATTAATACATTATTTGTGATAGAACATAGTGCCTCATTAATATTCGGTTTGTTCAATTCAATATTTTGTTGAATACCCTTTTGCCTCAAAACAGTCCTCCAACACATTGGCATGCTTCTGGATAACTTCGTAGTAAACTGAGGACTAATTTTCCTCCATTCTTCCATTAATCTCCGTTTCAGTTCTGTCTTGGAGGTGATAGGAGTTTGTCTGATCTTGCGATTAAGTTCCTCTCACAAATTCTCAGTCGGATTTAAATTCGGTGATTTGTGTTGGGGTTCGGACAGTTGTATAGAAGCCATAAACGCACTTTCTCAGCTATGTCTTTAGGATCATTGTCCTGATAGTACTTGAAAGTGTCTTTAATCCATAGACTCTCTGCACTTCGTTTTAAATTATTTCTCATAATGTCCAAATACACAGGCTGATCCATTCTTTTTCTATGAAAACAAGTTCACCAAATCCACCTGCGGCCATACAATTCCATATAACCATGATGTTGCCCCACCGTGTTTCATTGTTGGCAACAGATTCTTTTTTTCGAGATCTTCATTTTCCTTACGCCACACATACTGTTGTCCATTCGACCCGAAGACGTTATTTCTTTTCATCAGCAAATATCATCGTCCCACCAGTTTTTCCTCTTTATGGACATGTTCCCTTGCGAACTGAAGCCGCCTCCTTTTATTTATTTCATTTATGTAAGGTTTTCTCCTACATACTCTCCCATTAAACTCCTCTTTCCCCAAAACTCTTCGAATTGTTTCGGCACCTACCTGCTTGCTAAACTCTTCACGAACACATGCAGCAAGTTTCGTTGCACTAGTCGAGGATTTTCTTTTATTTTCTTCAGGATGGAGCGTTCTTCACGTTCAGTTAATTTTTTCGCTGCCTTTTTTTTGGTATGGACTCGATTCCGCCTTCGTTTCTGTATCTTCTCACTATATCCCCAACTGTACTCTTACTCACACTAATATTTTGGCTATTTTTGCGTATTTTAGCTCCTCTTCGTCATGATAGATCACAAAAGTTGTGTTGTTTCCTTTGCGACCGATTTGACGACCTGTAGACTAATCCAACCTCGCCTGGGCTGTGCACAACGTGTAGACAGAATGATTGCTCGTTCGCTACTGAACCCTACAATGATGTCAACAGAAAACGTGCATTAGATTGAAAGCAAATAAATCAAAACCGAATATTAAAGAGAGTGAACTTTGATGTTGCTTACCGATTATTTATTATTACATCGTAAATATTAAACTTTCGATGTAAATTCTTTGACGTTATGTACAAAGTGTTTAAATGATCTTCTGCAACGAAATGCAGGTTCGCTTGAACACAGAACAAAACAACAATAGCAAAATACTTTAAAATAAACCACAAACCGAATATTTATGGGAGCCACTGTATATGGTCATGTACTGAATAAACAATCAACTCGTAATACTTACAGACTTGACAACTGACCTTTCGAACAAGCTGCAGCGTGTGCACAATATGTGTGTCAGATTCATCAGCAATGCTCACAAATTTGACCACATTACACCCTCGTTCAAATCTTTATCCTGGCTGCAACTTAGTAACCGTAGAACACTTCATTCGCTGTCTCTTCTGTTTCGAGTTCTCCACACTTCTATTCCAAATTATCTTCGTTCCCGGTTTAACTATTTATCCTGCAATCACAATCTAAACACCAGGTCACAGGAGAGCCAAATACTAGCAATTCCTGCCCACAGAACATCCTACTATTCATCCTCTTTTACTGTCTCAGTCCCCCGTGAATGGAATTCTCTACCTCAGAAGATTAGGGGCTGCCAGACAATAACCACATTCAAGAAAAGGCTAAAAGATTTCTTACGGGCGCAGTCAAATTGCAGTTATAATTGTGATCGAGTTTAATAATTTGATTTAATTTAGGAATGACGATCATTACTATTATTATTGTTGTTATTATTATTATTATTATTATTATTATTATTACATAATTATTTTATTGGTGTTGTGAAGATGAAAAGAATTATCATTGTATTATATTAATTATGTATTATATTGTCTTGTATTGTAGTATTGTATTGCTTTGAATTGTATTGTATTGTATTGTATTAATTATGTTATATTCATAGCATTGTAGTAATTCTCTATCATACTGGTTGAGTGGAAGAGAGGCCGAATGGCCTTAACTCTGCCAGTTGAAATAAACTATTATTATTATTATTATTATTATTATTATTATTATTATTATTACATAATTATTTTATTGGTGTTGTGAAGATAAAAGAATTGTCATTGCATTATATTAATTATGTATTATATTGTCTTGTATTGTAGTATTGTATTGCTTTGAATTGTATTGTATTGTATTAATTATGTTATATTCATAGCATTGTAGTAATTCTCTATCATACTGGTTGAGTGGAAGAGAAGGCCGAATGGCCTTAATTCTGCCAGTTAAAATAAACCATTATTATTATTATTATTATTATTGTTATTATTATTATATGTAACAGATTTACTTTTGTTATTTTATATACCTTACAAAGTACGAAAATAACTTTTTTTATATTATAAAGAGGGGGAATGTCTGTTCAGAAGACCCCTATACACTCAATGGCAGTTTTAAACTCCGAATGGTCTGTAGTAGTATTAGTCGGTACGAATTAATTTTCCTCATGAAATGTTAGTGAAGCGATTTTTGTGACACCCGGTAGAGGCAGGTGATATACTACGACTGCTATCTGCGGTTGGGATTACGGGATTATCCAGCGGAATGAAAGACGTTTCTTGTTATGACTGGAAATCCACGCTCTTTGGCCAGTAGTAGGGGTGCCCAGTTCGAAGACGACACGCGGTACGACGTCATCCTGATGAGATTACACGCACAGAGGAAGTCCGCTCCACCAAAAACTGGGGCAAATAAAAGAATTCGTTATTTAGGCTGTGATATACCTTATATGAAATCAACTGGTGTGAATACTAAACTTAGAAATTTAATTTTGCAATTCATTTTGAGGGACGTTTCAGATAAGTCTTTGAAATTCAATTAAATGGATTTATTATTTTTCCGTCAGTGACTTAACATGCCATAAACAAGGTACAATTTCTTTATATTATACAGGGACATCATTTTATTTTTACTAACATTTCTAATATTAACCTGGCTATACCTTTAGATCAACGATTGAGAACCGGAAACACCGTTCGCTACCCCTTCCACGACTGGAGTTCGATGATACTGGCGTAATTTACAAACAAATCACTTTACTAAGTATAGGAGGGACGAAAAGTAGTTCATCCATTTACGTAAACTAGGAAATATCGCGATTTTGAGTGTGATAATTTTCATTAGGTTTCGTTTAATCAAAATACAGTACAGCATTAACAATAAATGTTTTACTCACGAACTGAGCTTTCCATGCGAACGTATTCATTATGCAGTGTATATTATACTGTCTACAGCACATTAGCGTACACTATAGAGAATGAAGTTAAATTAAAAAATACAGGCTTCAGTTCTAATGTGCATATTATCGCACTATAGACTATCGTACGTAATTCCAATTACCAGGTTCGTACTTCGTATCAGTAACTTGTGTTCAAATAATTCTGTACCTACTCTATAAAAGAGTACCTTACATACTGTAAATTCAATCTTCACTTCTGCCCTATCCGAAAAGATAAAATTACTCAGACATGCTATCTACTCTCCGTCCAAGTGGTTATGTCGCAGGATCGTAGAAAGGGGATTAATCACGTGATAGTTAATTACTTAACGCTGTCCTTTTATTTAAGTTATTTTAAACAGTTGCATAATATTACGTAGACGTCCAATTAATTCCTAATAGAAATTAATGTTTTCAGAAAAGATCTAAGAAAGCCCAGCCACTAGTCTTTACAGAGGGGCGTGCAGAAGCAGGTGGGGGAAATCGGGATGCGCCGTAGGCAAACGGACGACAGTACCTGTGCGAAAATATGATTCAATATTGGAAGTTTTCGTCACTGGAAAACGCAAACTTATTTCTGAAACGTACTATAATCACTAACTCAGTACTGCGGCCTTGGTTCTGTGGTGAGGACGGTTGGAAGTTTACTAGTATAGGGGTGTGGGAATGAAGTATATTCAAAAACACAGGTACAATAAAAATTGAAGTAAAAATAAAATGATGTCCCTGCATAATTAAATGTTTGTATTAACGTTTTCATCGCTCTTGATTGCAAAATCATCAGATATGTTTGTTGTTTTACAAATTACAATATGTTAATCTCTTTTTCTGCATACCATTTGAATATCAATGTCAATGTCAATAAAGTTAGAATGTCTGTTCAGTATAGATTCGCCGTATCCATCTTTAAACAAAGGTCTACAGAAATGTACAGCATTAATTGTATTTAACACATTTTGCAGTAATTTTAATTTAACCCGCTCCTCAGGGCCCGGGCATCGAAGTGAAAGTGTGTGTTCAAGACGGGCGGGGGGAGGGAATTTATCGGTCCAATTAGCTGTGAGCTCGTGAGAAAGACGCGGAATAACTGAGCTGCCCTGGGCATGTGACAGACGCTGTATTAATGGTTGCACAACAGCGCCGCAATACATCACTCCGCGTTTCTGTAAATGGACTCATTAGTTGGACGTTTTGAGTTATTTTTCGCTAGATTAATAGCCCAGCCAGTAATCTACAAGGAGCAGCCTTTAATTTCTTCAAGAGCTTCAGACCTGGCTTCAAATTCTCCCTCAGCATAATTTGTGTAACATATTTTATCCGCTTTATGTAATGTTGAATTTACATCACTAATAAAAATGTTGTAAACACATTCATTACGCAACTAGTTAGGTAATGATTAACCTCCGTATTCCAGCTACCTATAAACTGGAATGAGGTTGTCTGATTCGAGGTATATGTGACGTCACAGCGCAGGTACAAGTACGTTCGTATATAAAATAGTTACGCATCCTCTCCCCTCTTCCTCTAGAACACAAGGTTTGCGCTCTCCGAGCCGGCTCACAGCTCATGAGCAGAATGCAGATATTAGCTGCGCTCTGTATAAGGGTGGACTGGAAGAAGGAGTGGATCCTGTACAAAATGTACACAAAAGGAAGTACTATTACGAGTGCTTATGAAATGAATTCCCGTTCAGTGTTTGCAAAACTATCTTGGACTATTATTAATTAACAAAGAAATATTTATTTTACAGAAGTAACACAAATTCTATAGCTACTTAAATGTACAACATCATTTTGTTATTTTTTTATTTATCAGTACATCAAAACGAGGTTTTATGCTGTTGGCAGCTGAAAGGAACAGTAGCCTACTGACCGTAATGAAACATCAGTTACAGATGTTCGATGTCTGCCTTTATTAAAGTTGATTATAGAAAACAGTTGCTCACAAATATAAATGTTGAGCCAAATATAGCAATCATTTTCACAGCAGCCTGTGTAGTCGTGGATGTTATTGCTAATGTTTAGTCTTGTAAAACTCAACCAGGCTAGTAGTATTATTCAAACGATCTTTAGCCCTTAGGTCACATTGAAGATCAGTAAGTTCGAGCTGTAAATCGTTAAATGTTATGTTCCGTCTTTTAGATTCCTCCATACTGTACTGTAGCAGTAGGTAAGCAACGTGAAACAGTTACTGAGAATAGGCCTACACACTGCACTCCACTAGATAACTGAGTGGTCGTTTCCCTCTCCTCTACCTATAGAAAGTCTATGTCATTCTGACGTATGTTCCTCTCCGTTTCGGCGAGCGGTAAACACCGCTCTCCCGCTCCGAAGGAGCGCTGTTTGTGCAGGCCTGCTCTAGAAAGTCAAAACCGGGACGCAGTCACAGTGAGTAGTCTTATCGATCACTGTTCTTACTAGTCGTATTATTTAAATAACTACATCTTTGTGGCTGATTGAAGGTTCATTGCAGAGGTAAAATGCCTTAGGTAAGACGCTCGAGCGTGTAATATTGCAGGGCATAATTGAGAATATTTGAACTAATAAATGTAAAAGTGAAAAAACAATGCACTGAAAGACACTGCAATACCAAAAGTTACAGAAAGTGTGTTGAACATAATCCAAAAGAACCAGTGCCATCAAAATCTGAAAATTATGAAGATATTAACTCGACGTTTAGCATGGATTTGTGTAGCCTACCATGATGTTCAGTGCCAACATCCCAATTAATAAATTAAATAATCTACAGTACATTTTAGGAAATTTCTAGAAAAGTACACGGAAAATTAGGGAGTTTTCAGTGATGAAGGACATATGCAATATCCTAATGAAGTACGAAAAAATATCAGACAATAAGAACAACCATAATATGTTCACAATTTGTTATATTGTTAGATTTCTTAATTTCTTACCCTGGTAGTGTTCACCTTTTCGTTTCAAAAACGCGTGCAACTGCATGTACTTACTTATGTTATATATAAATTGAGTAAAATAAATGTAAAAGTGAAAAACGATCTTCTTCTTAAAAAATAATGTACTCCGTACCATCGAATAGTGCGTCCACAATGAACTTGGCTTTTCGTATGCAGCTTTCTCATTAAAATAGCATTTTTTATGTATGTTTATTTCTCCTTGCTGTTCTTCTGTTATAAACAAAAACCTGTCGTGTTCAAAATTAATAAAACAAACATAAACGTATCGCCTCTCGCAGGAAGAAACTAATGATGATGATAATAATAATAATAATAATAATAATAATAATAATAATGATAATAATAATGATGATAATAATAATAATAATAATAATAATAATAATAATAATAATGTATGACATGAATACTTTAGGAGGAAATCCAAAAACGATTAGGGAAAATAGGGGAATTTTACTTGAAGCAAGTAAAGAGATAGGTTTGGAAGTAAATCCCGAAAAGACAAAGTATATGATTATGTCTCGTGACGAGAATATTGTACGAAATGGAAATATAAAAATTGGAAATTTATCCTTTGATGAGATGGAAAAATTCAAATACCTGGGAGCAATAGTAACAAATATAAATGATACTCGGGAGGTTAAAAGTGATCGAAAATCGAAAAATCGAAAAATCGATAAATCGAAAGAGAATTGGGAGGACAAATTTAAAAGGTACGCAAAAAGCGTCCTTGCAAGGGGTTGGGGGCTGTACAAAAGTAAATATGTGAGCTCCAAGCCTGTTGGCCACTAGTCTCACTCCGGGTTACGCTGCTCCACTGAAGAAACTCTAGAAAATTTTGAAGGGGAGCCGAAATTGGACGTAACCTCTTAGGTACCACATACCACTCGGGAGGAAATTAAACACAGAATAAATATGGGAAATGCCTGTTATTTTTTGGTTGAGAAGCTTTTATCATCCAGTCTGCTGTCAACAAATCTGAAAATTAGAATTTATAAAACATATACATATATATATATATATTTCTCGTATATTGCTGGTTGTTCTTTATGGTTGTGAAACTTGGACTCTTAACTTCGAGAGAAGAACATAAGTTAAGGGTGTTTGAGAATAAGGTGCTTAGGAAAATATTTAGGGCCAAGAGGGATGAAATTACAAGAGAATGGAGAAAGTTACACAACACAGAGCTGCACGCATTGTATTCTTCACCTGACATAATTAGGAACATTAAATTCAGACGTTTGAGATGGGTAGGGCATGTAGCACGTATGGGCGAATCCAGAAATGAATATAGAGTGTTAGTTGGGAGGCCGGAGGAAAAAATACCTTTGGGGAGGCCGAGACGTAGATGGGAGGATAATATTAAAATGGATTTGAGGGAAATGGGATATGATGATAGAGACTGGATTAATCTTGCTCAGGATAGGGACCTATGGCGGGCTTATGTGAGGGCGGCAATGAACCTCCGGGTTCCTTAAAAGCCAGTAAGTAATATTATTTTTAATAAAATCTATTGCATTTTGCTTTCATTTTAATTTGTGTCTACACGCGAACATTGTTTTGTAACTTTTGTTACTCACATAACAATAAATTACATCGACAATCATTTTCCTCGGCATCTTGAAATAGACCTGCAGCTTCTGTTCTCCGGCTGTTACACTTTTCTCCTATAGATTGCAGACTGTGCTGTTAGGAAATGAACCAGAAACCTTGCCAGAGTGTGGCGATGGACGAGATAGAGCGAGGCGGGGGCGAGGGACGCGTTATCAGGGTCGCGCCCCCCGTGCCTTATCACGCCGTCATCGCAATTAACTCCCCACTCCGTCAATTATCGCACACTTCAACCCCATTGTTCGGGCCGCAGAGAAAACCCTCTACACTTTTTCTTCTCAATTATTTTAGAAAAGCGGCGCCCTGACTTCGGGTGAGAGTGACACAAGTCGCTACGAAATTTGTTCACGAAGACAGCATAGAATTTATATGGAGCACAGAGCGTATTCCGAATCTCACCGGTGAGCAATCCGATGGCATCACGGTGTTCCGAATTCCACCGATGACGTCATTGATGCTCCACCGGTGTCGCACCGGTGCCATCAACTTGCAGAGGTGGTGGCAGTCTCCATCAGCCGCCATCAGTGAATCTGATTGGTTCTTGTATAGGGCGGGAATTAGCAGACGAATGACATCGTGCACTGTTGTGTCATGGCGGTGTGTTCTGCTGTATTGTTTGTAATGAGCACAACGTAAAAACAATATGTTAATGGCTTATGAGCGAACATGTCAACGGACCAGTTATTACTACCGGTTCAAGAAATAAATTGTTTATGCTATCTTTTCTTTGAACGAGATGGCAGTACGAAAATTTCGCAAAATTTTGCTACCGTAGCACAGACAACTACTTGTACAGTCGCCATGACAGCCATCGATTCTTCCAGCAGTTTTGTTCCATATATCGCTGCAACATGACGTCATTGATGCCACGGGACCGGTGAGATTCGAAATACGCTGATAGTGAACTCCAAGGGTGGTTATTCATAGACATTTCGCAGCACGACCTACGAGCGTACTAAGCTAGCCCCGGCTATCCACTGGTTACTAGTACAGAATTCGAATCATATCCTATCGCTAACACTGGTTTATGAATACGAAAAACGCTGGTCATCACCGGAAGCCCGCGCTAAAAATGTCTATGAATACGGCTCCCAAAGTTTTATTATTATTCATTCACTCGTAGTGTTCTGCCCAAGGGCAGATCATTCACTGCAAATCCAGCATTCTCCAGTCTTTCCTATTTTCTGCCTTCCTCTTTGTTTCCTCATATGATCCATATATCTTAATGTCGTCTATCATCTGATATCTTTTTCTACTCCGAACTCTTTCAGTAGGCAGTTTCTTTTCAACCAGTGATCCAGCCAATTTCTTTTCCTCTTCATCGGTCTGTCGGTCTGTAATTTTGGTTATGAAATATTTGCCTAAAATAAATTGATCAAAATCTTAAATATTTAATCTTAAACTCCTGAGAGAATTACCTAGTACATTTGCAAGTAAGGAATATCGAAAAAATCGAAAAATCGAAAGAGAATTGGGAGGACAAATTTAAAAGGTACGCAAAATGCGTCCTTGCAAGGGGTTGGGGGCTGTACAAAACTAAATATGTGAGCTCCAAGCCTGTTGGCCACTAGTCTCACTCCGGGTTACGCTGCTCCACTGAAGGAGCTCTAGAAAATTTTGAAGGGGATGCCGAAATTGGAAGTAACCTCTTAGGTACCACATACGCGAGGGGGACTGAGATTTGATCAAGTGATCACGGGACGGGGCGAGGAGGAGATGGCTGGTGTTTGCCGTTAGGATGGCAAGACGCTGTCATCTGTTGTTCGATGACAAAGCATGTGAAGGCCGTCGGAAGAAGCGCCGTGAAATCTAAATCTGCAATTTGAGAGGTCCCTGTCCTTTCAAATTGCGACTAATTGAGTGACCTCGTATATTTAATAGACAATTTATAGGTTCTGAACTAGGGCATATGTCGTTTATAATAAAGGGGAATATACATGGGGAAGAGCATATAGGTCCGTGGCCCATTTCTTATAGGGCTCATCCCGACATTTGTCTTACGCCTGAGAAAACCACGGAATACCTTAGGCAGGATGAGTTGTCTCATATATATATGAATAATGTAGGAGGTGATATTGTTGAATCGTCTCATGAGACCAGCCAATATGATGGCTCAATTACGAAGAGGGGAGAGATGTAATTGCTAATTAATTTAGAGTAATTAGGGAGAATCATGGGGATATGTCCGTGGCCCATTTCTTTAGGGCTCATCCCGACATTTGTCTTACGCCTGAGGAAAACCACGGAATACCTTAGGCAGGATGAGTTGTCTCATATATATATGATACTAGCCAATTTGGCTGTTATGTAGGAGGTGATTGTTGTCATGAGCCTTGTTGAATCGTCTCAATTTTGAGACCAGCCATTTAGAGATGGCTCAATTACGAAGAGAGGGGAGAGATGTAATTGCTAATTAATTTAGAGTAATTAGGGAGAATCATGGGGATACGCGTGCAGGTCCGTGGCCCATTTCTTTTAGGCTCGTCCCGACATTTGTCTTAGCGCCTTAGGAAAACCACGGAAAAACCTTAGGCAGGATGAGTTGTCTCATATATATATATATATGAGACTAGCCAATTTGGCTGTTATGTAGGAGGTGATTGTTGTCATGAGCCTTGTTGAATCGTCTCAATTTCGAGACCAGCCATTTGGCTATATGATGGCTCAATTACGAAGATGGGGGAGAGATGTAATTGTTAATTAATTTAGAGTAATTAGGGAGAATCATGGGGATATGAGTGCAGGTCCGTGGCCCATTTCTTTTAGGGCTCATCCCGACATTTGTCTTAGCGCCTTAGGAAAACCACGGAAAAACCTTAGGCAGGATGAGTTGTCTCAATATCAGAGACTAGTCAGCTGGCTCTTAGGTTGAATGACTCTATGAATCGATGAAGGAATATCGATGAAATTCTTCTATTTATAGTCCAGACGCTGTTATTCCCGACGTGACTTCTCCTCTTTGCTTACGTCTTAGGAAAGAAGGCTCTATTAAATCTAGTCTAGAAGTGTGGTTTCATCTTCAAGGTCACGTTTCTACTCAAAACAATAGATACTGGGCATACTGAAATTTATTTTTAGTAAGTTAAGTTTTTAATAACCAATTTAATTTGAGCTCTAAATATGTCAGCATTCTTGCAGGTCATGGCCTTCCTGAAATATTGTTTACTACAGTTTGTGTTTTGTTTTATTCTGAAATGCAACACGGCCGACTTCATGCTCGCTTCGCTTCTCCTCTACTGGCCTTGACAATTCATTTTGATCCCTGTGTTAAAGCGAAGGGAACATCAAGTCGGCCGTGAATGCAATTAGCTAGTTCTCAAAACTGACGACAGATGGATTTTGGAAAATAGGAAAATTATGTTGAAAAATTGACATTTCACTGAAAACTACTATTTTTCCGAAAAACTTTGAGTTCCAAGCTTCAAAATGAGGGGTCATTTATTAAAATCCGTTCAGCCGTTTTCCCATAATTTCCATTACCAGTTCAAATTATATATAATAATAATAATAATAATAATAATAATAATAATAATAATAATAATAATAATAATAATGATTTATTTTAGCTGGCAGAGTTAAGGCCGTAAGGCCTTCTCTTCCACTCAACCAGCAAAAAGTGTAATACAAATGCTTGAACTTACAAAAATTCAACAATTTGATTAAGTGAGAGTTACATGTATACAAGAGTTATATACGAATTAAACAACAAAATACTATGAACTATTAATTAGACACTGAAATAAACTGTGTAGCAGAATTAAGCTAAAATACATAGAATGTTAATATATTTGAAATAATGTTAGATAATAGAAAGAGATTATTATGAGACAATTTTGAAAATACAGCACTATCAGGATGATGTCTAAAGAATGAAGTAACAATGTAGTCAGTGATAGTTTAAATCAGTAAGATTGGAGTGAAATGCTAATAAGGTTATCTTTTAAGCTGTTTTTAAAGGTGTTTATTGTCTTGCAGTCCCTAATACCTTGTGTCAAGGAATTCCATTGACGCGAGGTGGATACTGTAAAAGATGATGAATAACAAGATGTTCTACGAAGAGGTATACTTAGCGTGCCACAGATAAGTGATCTGGTATTTACGTCGTGGTTAGAGTATAGATAATAGAAACGAGACGAAAAGTAATTTGGTGTTGAGGTGTGCAGAATTCGATAGAGTAAAGACAAAGAGTGTAAAGTTCTGCGTTCTTTAAGTCGGAGCCACGAAAGACTTGCGAAGGACGGTGATATGTGATCATATCGTCGGATGTTGCACACGTATCTGACGCACATATTCTGAGCTCTCTGTAACTTGACTGACAATTCAGAACTTAGGTCACTTAACAAAACGTCACAATAATCGAAGAGCGGCATAACTAAGGTTTGTACTAGGGTAAGTTTTAGTTGCTGGGGCAAGAAGTTTCTCAAGCGACTCAAACAGTGAATGGAGGAACAGATTTTTTTATCGTTTCTTTAACTTGAAAATTCCAACTTAGATTATTATAAAAAAAATGTCAGTGTGACAATAATAAACATTGGTAAGAAATAGTTATAATAATAGTAATAATAATAATAATAATAATAATAATAATAATAATAATAATAATAATAATAATAATAATGAGATAATTTAGATATTTATCTATGATGTACTATTATAACCATTAAACATTGAGAAACTTTTTAGTAGGTTATTTTACGACTCTGTATCAACATCTTTGGTTATTTAGCGTCTGAATGAAATGAAGGTGATAATATGGGTGAAATGAGTCCGGGGTCTAGCACCGAAAGTTACCCAGCATTTGCTCATAATGAGAAACCTGAAACAGCTATTATTGTTAACAAGAATTGTTAGAAAAATATTTCGTTAGTCTATTCTTAAATTTTTTTTATGTCTGACAGTCCCTGACATTACTCGGTAGGGAATTCCAAAGCCGAGGAACAGCCACAGTGAAAGAAGATGAATATGAGGATGTTCGGTGGGAGGGAATGGATAATATTGAGGAGTGTTGTGATCGTGTGTCTAGGTTATGATGGGTGGATAAATTTTGAAAACGAGACGCAAGAAAGACAGGAGTGGAGAAATGCAATATGTGAAAGAGAAGGAAAGACAGTGGATTTTCCTTGATCTTCTAGACGGGCCAGGACAACATTTCGAGGGATGGTGTTACGTGATCAGCCCGGCGAATATTGCAGACGAAACGGACGCACATATTATGAACACGTTGTAGTCTCTGCGCCGAAGTAACGCTTAGGTCAGTCAGCAGAATATCACAGTAATCGAAGTGGGGCATCACGAGTGTTTGCACTAACATTTTTTTCATGGAAAATGGTAGAACATTCTTAAATCGCCTAAACTAGTGGATTAATGAGAGTACTTTTTTGCAGGTTTTTGCAACTTGAATGTTCCAGTTTAACTTGAATGTTCCAATTTAGGAGGAAGCAATAAGATTTCAATAATCCTGCTGTACATGTTTGTGAGATAATATGAAACATGCAGTTATGTATTACGAAGTAGTTGCGATCGTTCGTCGGGTTGAATTATATTTGCCGACGCCTAGAATAAGCAGAAAGCTTCTGAGCGCAAACTTTGCCCCGTCACGAGCACAATAGCAACTTCGATTTCCCTCCGGAAACAAAAGCAGCTCCACCGGGGGAATTGTTAGAGAACTGCAATGTAATTGGCCAAATTCTCACCTGTGTTCTCTCAAGTTTAGCTCCGCCATTATATGTGCTGTTATTAGTTATGACTTCTCCCGCAGTTTGTGTGTGCGAGTTCCACAGTTAATGGCTATTACAAGGCTAAATTTCGAGATGATATCAAACATAACATCAGTTAAGGAGTTACGTTTCCACTTTGGTTTCTGAGTGGAGTAGGACCAAGTTTCAAGACACTCTTCCGGTTTTCAATTTTTAAGATTCGGGTTCGACCCCAAAGACGTCTTAAGAGGGGAGGTACATCATTGGTCTGCAAAAATTTAGTGAAATTATTTTTTTTTTAATTTCTCAGCTATTATAAAAACTAAATGAACAAAAATTTCATGCTTAACATACATACATTACACTTTATAAAACTCTATTCAGAATATTAAAATAGCTAATAATTACACGTAAAAATAATATTAAATTTGCATAATTTTTTTTCAACGGTAAAGCATTTCTATGTATGTATGTATGTATTTATTTACACTGCAAGTGGGCAAGCACCAGGTGGCAGTGGTATACACAATATAAACAATACACAATAAAATGATAAACAATACTCAATAAAATGATAAACAATACACAATAAAATGATAAACAATACACAATAAAATGATAAACAATACTCAATAAAATGATAAACAATACACAATAAAATGATAAGCAATACTCAATAAAATGATAAACAATACTCAATAAAATGATAAACAATACACAATAAAATGATAAACAATACTCAATAAAATGATAAACAATACACAATAAAATGATAAACAATACACAATAAAATGATAAGCAATACACAATAAAATGATAAACAATACACAATAAAATGATAAACAATACACAATAAAATGATAAACAATACACAATAAAATGATAAACAATACACAATAAAATGATAAACAATACACAATAAAATGATAAACAATACACAATAAAATGATAAACAATACACAATAAAATGATAAACAATACACAATAAAATGATAAACAATACACAATAAAATGATAAACAATACACAATAAAATGATAAACAATATACAATAAAATGATAAACAATACACAATAAAATGATAAACAATACACAATAAAATGATAAACAATACACAATAAAATGATAAACAATACACAATAAAATGATAAACAATATACAATAAAATGATAAACAATACACAATAAAATGATAAACAATACACAATAAAATGATAAACAATACACAATAAAATGATAAACAATACACAATAAAATCATAAACAATACACAATAAAATGATAAACAATACACAATAAAATGATAAACAATACACAATAAAATGATAAACAATACACAATAAAATGATAAACAATATACAATAAAATGATAAACAATACACAATAAAATGATAAACAATACACAATAAAATGATAAACAATACACAATAAAATGATAAACAATACACAATAAAATGATAAACAATACACAATAAAATGATAAACAATACACAATAAAATGATAAACAATACACAATAAAATGATAAACAATACACAATAAAATGATAAACAATACACAATAAAATGATAAACAATACACAATAAAATGATAAACAATACACAATAAAATGATAAACAATACACAATAAAATGATAAACAATACACAATAAAATGATAAACAATATACAATAAAATGATAAACAATACACAATAAAATGATAAACAATACACAATAAAATGATAAACAATACACAATAAAATGATAAACAATACACAATAAAATGATAAACAATATACAATAAAATGATAAACAATACACAATAAAATGATAAACACTACACAATAAAATGATAAACAATACACAATAAAATGATAAACAATACACAATAAAATGATAAACAATACACAATAAAATCATAAACAATACACAATAAAATGATAAACAATACACAATAAAATGATAAACAATACACAATAAAATCATAAACAATAGACAATAAAATCATAAACAATACACAATAAAATCATAAACAATACACAATAAAATTTACAATACACAACACAATTATACAATACACAATACAATTATATACACAATACAATAAGAATACACAATACAATTTAACACAATAATTACAATTAATAATAAAACATAAAATACCTAATTTTACAATACAACCTACATATGTATAGGCCCTACATAAGTTTCAATAGCCTTTTACTTTACTCTCATCTCACTCACTGTAGTGGCACTATGACGCATTTCACTGACACTTTAGGACACATTTCACTGACACTCTATAATACATTTCACTGACACTATAGAACATATTTCATTGACTGCTATAAATTATCACTGATCGGAACTATTCACTGCACTTTAAAACCATAACTTCACTGACTCACCTCGCTTCACTGATACAACAGTTCAAATAAGTCAAATAATTACACCCTTATGCATACTTATAAACAGAACTACATTTAAACTAAACATTTCTAGCCTAAGGCCCTCTTACACGCTATTTTTAAATAATTTACAATTCAAACCAAGGAAGTAACTCGT
Source organism: Periplaneta americana (assembly GCA_025594305.2). NCBI lineage: Eukaryota > Metazoa > Arthropoda > Insecta > Blattodea > Blattidae > Periplaneta > Periplaneta americana. Next base: position 13,651,239 of record JAJSOF020000035.1, read on the forward strand.
CAGGCTAAATAAATACATGTCACCTTAAAAAATTAAATGTTAAATGTCACCTTAATTTTAATTTGCACTTTATACACAACTTTTTAAGTTATTCTTGAGTTTCCTTAAGGAAGGACAGCCCTCAAAGACCGCTGCAGGTAGGTCATTCCAATCATTTATAGTTCTACATAATAAAAAAAACAATAAATATCTGCATGATTCTTTTACTGGAATATTTTTAAGACCTACTGTACATATATAACATAGTTTAGGATCTTTCACCTATTCCTTCAATAAATATTTTTTTTCTTAATCGTTACGTCAAAATAAAATTTTCCAAAAGTTTTTATTAAGACGTCTGTACCTCTCTGTTGATACCACGGTACGACAAATGTCTCAATTTCAGTGGGGAATATATTGAAAAATAGGGCAATAATTGCTATATCTGTTTCAGGAAATCTTTCTATGAAATTGTGTTTTCTTCCTGTCAACACCCCAGGGAAACTTACTCTTTTGGCGGCCATCGTAATTGTGCTAGAGTGGCTAAAATTTGTATGATCACTTGTTTTGATATTATTAACATACTTATTGGCTTTTAAGGAACCCGGAGGTTCATTAGTGCTCTCACATAAGCCCGACATCGGTCCCTATCCTGAGCAAGATTAATCCAGTCTCTATCACCATATCCCACTTCCCTCAAATCCATTTTAATATTATCCTCCCATCTACGTCTCGGTCTCCCTAAAGGTCTTTTTCCCTCCGACCTCCCAACTAACACTCTATATGCATGTCTGGATTCGTCCATACGTGCTACATGCCCTGCCCATCTCAAACGTCTGGATTTAATGTTCCTAATTATGTAAGGTGAAGAATACAATGCGTGCAGTTCCGTGTTGTATAACTTTCTCCATTCTCCTGTAACTTCATCCCTCTTAGCCCCAAATATTTTCCTAAGCACCTAATTCTCAAACACCCTTAACCTATGTTCCTCTCTCAAAGTAAGAGTCCAAGTTTCACAACCATAAAGAACAACCGGTAATATAAGTGTTTTTTAATTCTTTCAGATTTTTGACAACAGACTGGATGATAAAAGCTTCTCAACTGAATTATAATAGACATTTCCTATATTTATTCTGTGTTTAATTTCCTCCCGAGTATCGTTTATATTTGTTACTGTTCTCCCAGGTATTTGAATTTTTCCACCTCTTCAAACGATAAATTTCCAATTTTTATATTTCCATTTCGTACAATATTCTCGTCACGAGACATAATCATATACTTGTCTTTTTCGGGATTTACTTCCAAACCTATCTCTTGACTTGCTTCAAGGATATTATTAACATGGTGGAAGAAAAACAAATAACTTTTTTACCTACCCCCATGAGAATGTTTGCTTGTTAGAGACTGTTGTTGATGTCTCATGTTTACCATCTTTATTCTTAATACAGGGTGTTTCAAAAGCACTAGTAAAAATTGATGGATGAGAAGTGAAAACGAAAAGAAACAAAAATGTTCCAGCAAACATGATTCCGCAAATTAACAATTTACGAGATAATGCAATTGTTTGCTGGTTGGGGTCACCAGTGAACCGAGCGCCTGAATACGGTAAGCGACAACATTCATGCTTCGTGTGTATGTCGCACTCTCCCCATCCCATTTCCTTCTAAGTGTGAGACGATATCTAAACAGACGATATTGTGAACGGTGGATAGGTAGAGGAGGACCTTTATCTAGATTACCGGATTAAGATCCTTTGGAATTTTGTGTATGGGTTTATGCACGAAGCTTAGTTTACATAACACACATCACAAAACCTGAAGAATTGCATAATCCATCGTAGATGTCTTCCAGCAAATTAAGGATTACCCAGGATTGCTCGAACGCTTTTTTCGGTCTTTGCGGGGAAGACCAGACAGATGCATTTAAGTGCGTGGTCAGCATTTTGAACACCTGCTGTAAAATTCTTCAGTTAACATGTTCATACTGTACTATAGTTTCTTTATCCACAAACTTTACTGTTGTTCAAATATAAAGTTCATTTTGTTATGTTCAATTACATTTCTGTGGTGTTGAACCAAAATTATGAATTTTACTGTATCGTGATTTATAAACTAAATAAAATTGTCACTGCTTTGTTGGAATTAGTATTTAGTATTTAGGGGTCCACACGTGTGGAGTAACGGTTAGCGCGTCTGGCCGCGAAACCAGGTGGCCCGGGTTCGATTCCCGGTCGGGGCAAGTTACCTGGTTGAGGTTTTTCCGTGGTTTTCCCTCAACCCAATATGAGCAAATGCTGGTTAACTTTCGGTGCTGGACCCCGGATTCATTCACCTGCATTATCACTTTCATCTCATACAGACGCAAAATAACCTAAGATGTTGATAAAGCGTCGTAAAATAACCTACTAAAATAAAATAAGAAATAAAGAAGTATTCAGGGGCCCCAAACAGCACAAAATGGAATTATATTGTAAACGATTAATTTGCGGACCCATGTTTATTGTATTTTTTTTTGTTTCGCTTCGTTTTTGCTTATCATTAAAATTATGACCATCACTTTTGAAACACCATGTATAAGTGATTAATTTTCTGATGTCAACATCTGTCGAGCTGGAAGCCGGGCTAGCCAGGAACTGAGTCCAGCACCGTCAACCAATTCCGGAATTTGGGGATCTGTAGAGATAGAGGATGGGATTGTTGGTGTATATTTAATAGTCCAGATTGTAGTTTATCATGAGACATTTTATCGGGGTGATTCTAGCCTAAGATAAGCTGGGGATGGCTCTTGACCCTGAGACACGAACAGGTAATAGTTGTTTGCTTCTTCACAAGTCGCTTCCGATGCTGTTATTGCAGGTTGCCAGAGACCGAGGTCAGCTCCGTCAGCCCAAATAGGAAGAGGCAGAGAGAAAGGTTAGGAATTAAGGGCGGTGATACTGATTTAAGTTGAGCTGAGGGTAGGACCTGATCAAGACAGTCTGACGGCGACCTGTGCGCATGCACGTTACCAGGTTCGAGTCTTGTTTGCAGCGCTCTATACAATAATAAAATGCGTCATTTGAGTGACACCGTTTTTTCCTCTCGGAGCTGTACAAATTTGTGCGTGCAATTTTTTCTGAAAAAAATGTTGGTTTATTTATTTCACAGAAAATCGAAATAATAATCAGTATTTCACGAATGGCATGCTTGCACCTGGTGATTTATTTCATCACCGAAGAGAACACAGTCACAGCAGAGGTTTAAGAATTTATCTCACTCCCTGCTTTAATGCAGATCTTCGTAAAAGTAGGAATCGCACGTGTCAAACAGTCTGCACCAGAGCACGTCCGTGTCCGATCTGATTAGACTTGGTAAGACCACTTCGGCAGAGACAATTGAAGTCCACATTGCGACCGGAGCCCATGTCACTGCAAATTATTGGCAGATGCCTAAAATGTCACTTCATATAATGCGCCTAGCATTAGAGCGGCGGTGCAGCGTGTCTGAACAGCTGTTAAACCAAAGCGTAACGTGTAATACCCTTCTTCCAAGCTCGTCAAATGGTCGTGCAATCCATCTGATAAGATCCATTCAACATTTAAACAATTTTAAAGAGACTGTTGTTTTGTTTTTTAGCCTTTTCTTTGTTTATTTTTTCACTTGTTCGTCCATCTGTCCGCCTATTAATCTATCTATATATCCATCCGTCTATCTATCTA
>JAJSOF020000035.1:13659914-13684914 GCA_025594305.2 Periplaneta americana
ATTCTTTTAATATTTCATCTTTATTCTTAATTATACCGTTTATTTGTGTCCTTCCACATTTGAATATTTCTGCAATTTTTCTCGCACATGTTCACTTCTCACATTCTTCAATCTTGCCTCCAAACTTAACACCACTCTAAATTTATTGTTAGATATGATTTCTCTCTCAAACTAACTTCACAATTCCTCTGAATCAACTGAATGAAAAGAAGAAAAATTCGTAAAAGCTGGTCCAAATAGAGAAAGATGGAAAGTGGAGAAAAAATTAAAAAAAATTCGAATGGTTAACTACTGACCTAAAACATACTGTGACATTTTCGATAGAAAAATGTTTGTGTTTCAAACCTTTAAAAACGAGTAAGAATTTAAAGCTTTGCAGGGTCGGAGTGGAAAGTGACAAAAGAGTCATAAAACAGTAACCAACTAACCCCAAGATATAGAGGGTGTACTGTTGTACACTTAGCTACTCTGTCCACTAACCATTGAAAAAATAGGTCAGACAGTATCCGTGAAAAGATTTTTTGTTGGACAGTGACTGTTATAGTCAGGTTCCAATCCAAATAGATCCTGGCCGCTGGCCGCGCAAGAGGTGGCCGCTAAATAAAGAGAGAATTTGTATTGATCTTATGGAAAATCCAAATGGTTCCAGAGAAAATTGGCCTTTTGGTCAGGTGGCCGTTTAAATGATGTGACCGCAAAGGCAGGTTTCACTGTACTTCTATTCCATGGCCTATCTACTGTATTTTTATTTTATTTTGTATTACCGGTATTTTTTATTTTGTTTTCTTTTGTACTTTATTGTGCATTTATTTCTATTTTATTGTCTGTTCATTTTTATTTTTAACTAGTGTTTTAGTTGATGGCCAGCCTACCCCATCATTCCCTGTCTTAGTTGCCTCATGAGTGATGCCTTATTGGTGTCATGAGGTTTAAACCTGTCTTTGGAGAGTTTACTAAACGACAATATACAATATTTATTTTGATTTTTACATTTTATTTTACTAATATTTTTATTCCATAGCCTATCTATTTTTATTTTATTTTGTATTACTTTTTATTTTGTTTTTCTTTTATTTTATTGTGCATTTATTTGTATTTTGTCTGTTCATTTTTATTTTATTTTTAACTAGTGTTTTAGTTGAAGGCCAATTTACCCCATCATTTCCTGGCTTAGTTGCCTCATTAATGATGCCTTATTGGTGTCATGAGGTTCAAACCTATCTTCGGAGAGTTTATTAAACAACAATATGCGATGTTTATTTTAATTTTTAAATTTTATTTTACTAATATTTTTATTCCATTGTCAATCTATTTTTATTTTTTTATTAATTTTTGTTTTGTTTTCCTGTTACGTTTTGGTGCATTTATTTGTATTTTATTTTCTGTTCATTTTTATTTTATTGCCTATATATTTTGTTTTCAGTTTCTGTTTATTTTTATTTTATTTTCCTCATTATATTGTATTCACTGTACATTTCTATTTCTAATATTATTCCTGTTATTTTATAGTTTATTTTTCTTTTATTTTATTGCCCATTTTTGCTTGTTTAATTTTCCGCATGTATCCATATTTTTATTCTTCCTTCACTGATTTCCTTCCATTTGTATTTCTCTATAAATAAGTATTTGTTTAGTTATTTATTTGTTTGTTTAGTTTGATTTTATCTGTTTAGTTTATTTTTATTCTTCAATTTAATTTCGTTTTAGTTAACTTTTTAGTTTAATTTAGTTTTGGGTGCTAGTTTAGTTTTAATTATTTTGTTTGTTTTTTTTTGCATGATTTCTTTTTGTTTGCTTTGCTTTGCGTATTTTGTTTATTTTGTTTCTTCTTTATTTTGCTTAGTTTACTTTATGTTGCTTAGTTTCTTTTGATTTTCACTTAGTTTCTTTTGTTTTTGCTTAAGCTTCTTTTGTTTTCCGCTTAGTTTCTTTTGTTTCTCGCTTAGTTTCTTTTGTTTTTCGCTTAGTTTCTTTTGTTTTTCGCCAAGTTTCTTATGTTTTTCTCTTAGTTTCTTTTGTTTTTTGCTTAGCTTCTTTTGTTTTTTGCTTAGCTTCTTTTGATTTTGACTTAGTTTCTTTTGTTTTTTTTGCTTAGCTTCCTTTGCTTTTGCTTAGCTTCTTTTTATTTTCACTTAGTTTCTTTTGTTTTTTGCTTAGCTTCTCTTGTTTTTCGGTTAGTTTCTTTTGTTTTTCGGTAAGTTTTTGTTTTTCGCTTAGTTTCTTATGTTTTTCGCTTAGTTTCTTATGTTTTTCGCTTAGTTTCTTATGTTTTTCGCTTAGTTTCTTTTGGTTTTCGCTTAGTTTCTTTTGGTTTTCGCTTAGTTTCTTTTGGTTTTCGCTTAGTTTCTTTTGTTTTCGCTTAGTTTCTTTTGTTTTCGCTAAGTTTCTTTTGTTTTTCGCTTAGTTTCTTTTTGTTTTTCGCTTAGTTTCTTTTGTTTTTCGCTTAGTTTCTTTTGTTTTTCGCTTAGTTTCTTTTGTTTTTCGCTTAGTTTCTTTTGTTTTTCGCTTAGTTTCTTTTGTTTTTCGCTTAGTTTCTTTTGTTTTTCGCTAAGTTTCTTTTTGTTTTTTTGTTTTTCGCTTAGTTTCTTTTGTTTTTCGCTAAGTTTCTTTTTTGCTTAGCTTCTTTTGTTTTTCGCTTAGTTTCTTTTGTTTTTCGCTTAGCTTCTTTTGTTTTTCGCTTAGTTTCTTTTTTGCTTAGCTTCTTTTGTTTTTCGCTTAGTTTCTTTTGTTTTTCGCTAAGTTTCTTTTTCGCTTAGCTTCTTTTGTTTTTCGCTTAGTTTCTTTTGTTTTTCGCTAAGTTTCTTTTTTGCTTATCTTCTTTTGTTTTTCGCTTAGTTTCTTTTGTTTTTCGCTTAGTTTCTTTTGTTTTTCGCTTAGCTTCTTTTGTTTTTCGCTTAGTTTCTTTTGTTTTTCGCTTAGTTTCTTTTGTTTATTTTGCTTAATACCTTTAATTGTATATTATTTTTGAATATGTTTATTTATGCATTAATTGAACTTTAAGGAATTACTTTTCACTTGTTATGATGATTTCTTGTAATAAAATTTACCTGACATTTTACTTACGATTTTCTGCAATGAGAATATCAACAGTAATCTCACTAGAGGTTTTTTTTTATCTAGAGAAAATCAAAACTCGAGTGGGATTTAATTGACTATTATACGATTAGAAGAAAGCATATAAAGATTAGAAGTAACAAAGTACTCCAATACAATAAAATATTAATTGACTTACGAAAATACAACTGTCTTCAAATGTATTATTGTACCATCAACATTACGCAAGATGGCAGTAGTGTTTTATGATTAGCTATTTTCTTGTTATCAGTTGTGCCAACTATGGAATCTTCATTGAGCTCTGTGGACGGTTACTAGTCAAGAAGGCTTTGTTGATTCAGTTTCATTTTTATTAAAACATTTGCATTCCACTTCAATCATCCGGATCCCAATAATCAACGTCACTTGACAGATGATTTTCAATAAATCTTAGTATTAAACAATCTCTGATACGTGACTATCCACAATATCATATAGCAGAACCTATAACATAACCTAAATAATATAAACAAGAGTTAGAAAAGTTTTAATTAGGGATGATGAAATAAACAAGAAGCGTTTTAATTAACGATGATGAAATGAAAAATAAACATGAATGATTTTAAAAGAAACAATTATTGAAAGTACAATTTTCAAATTTGAATGTTTTAGTGGTTGGTGGTTCAATTGATGTTACATTGGACGTGTGCGTAAAAGAAGTGAACTCGTTGATGTACATGGTGTATCCCTCAACTTATTCAGGAATTCCGAATGGTGGTCTTCGTATATGACCAGTGATCTTTATTAACTCTTGTTCTTGAATGCCAATGCGAGTCATATTTGAAAGTGCTGTGCATCGACTGGAGTGGTTTGTAATTTTCTGTTTTTTGACGTCCAGATCAGTGCAGTTTGAAATGTTGGCAAACAAAGAAACAAATGCTATGATAGTGATAAAAAATAAACAAATGCTAGGGACGCGATAAAATTGTGCGATAAGCAGCCATGATTGGTTGAAAGACGTCCTTTCGTACCGTTTTATTGGTCAAAAGTAGTGTGACGTAGTAAAAGTGTCATGGTAAAACATGAAACTTGAAGCTGTATCGTGTAATTACAAAAAAAATATTTGAACTTAATAAATCCACATTTTTGTTATTGATTTATTTATTTGAAAATTAGTATAAAAACATTAGTTTATAAACAAAAACAAAACTAATATTAATTAACCCAGATTTTCCCTTGAAGCTCTAAAATATTAGTTTACAAAATGAAACTAAGTATATTACATGTACGAGACTATCTCAGGTACTAAGAGTAGGCCTACCGTTCGTATAAAAGACCACGTTGCAGACAAAATAACTACTCACAAATAAACTAAAAATGTTAGTAATAAGTTACAAGATATGATTCAATGTAACAGTGTTAATATGGGAAGTAAGATGTATAATAATATTTTATTATAGCTGTTGACGGATTCCCGTTGCCTAGCAACAGTTGCCGCCAACATCCCCGATGTCGTGACATTCACTCCATTTGCACGTTTGACCCGTACGCGCCATGGCGGTGATCTCTAGCACGTTAAGCTCATACGTTTTCTCCACCAACTCGTACAAGTGTCCGCTGAAACCTTCAGGTGGAGTGAGTGCCTGAAACAATAAAATTGTTGGGTTAGAGAACCTTCACTGTCAGTACGCCTATCTATGATCGATTATGAAAGATTTCGACCCTCCCAAATACTAACATTGTAACTCAATTTTTTATGGTTTTGAGTTGTCCTAGTTAATATGGTCTTAAATTGTTTCTTTTTCTCCCAATACTATCATTGTATAGCTCTAAACATTCCCAATTGTATGTAAAATCTTATTGTTACTCTACATTTTTGTATAGTATACTAATTTACACGATCATTTTAAAACTTCATTTTCATCTCCTGAAAAATATAAAAAAGTGAGTTACAATGTTAGTACTTGGGAGGGTCGATTTATTGTTAAAAGTGTACCGATAGAGCAGTTTTCTTCGTGTACTTTACTCGACCTGGCGATCTTTTCCGATGTATACAACTTTGACTATATAGGGTGTTTGTGAAATGCCCGTACAAAATTAGAGACGTTCTACATACTAAATCAGTGAAAAAGCTTATACAGGTGTTAGAGATATAAGTGCAAATATTTTTAGAGGTAATCGGGTATTTTATACTGAACCACATTGTGTAAAATATTTCTCAATCTTCGAAGTCATTTTTTAGATAATAAAAAATTAAATGTTTTAGCTTAGCTAATGCAACATATTATATTTATGAATATGTTGCAGGTTTGGTAAAAATTTCCCTTATCATTGTTTTAAGTCTACACTATTTTTGTATATCAGAGGGAGCGTGCAACACGCAATGTACACAGTAGTGGCAAAAAAAACCAGACCGACCCTCGTAGCTGATTTCAGAGCCTTGTTCACTCCAGAGCACGATAGACTGATAACTAAGACTTTCGTGGTTCGAATCCTGCCTGGGAAGAGATCTTTTTTTTTTTGTTCCTTGTTCAAATTTATTCCCAATACTTCTCGATTGTAGCAATATTTTACTACTTAATTAACTTATTCCTAGAACATGAATTTTACCAGCAATCGAAAAGTATTGGGAATAAATTTGAATAAGGAACAAAAAAAAGTTTCCTTCCCAGGCAGGATTCGAACCACGAAAGTCTTAGTTACCAGTCTATCGTGCTCTGGAATGAACAAGCCTCTGAAATCAGCTATAAAGGTCGGTTCGATTTTTTTGCCACTACTGTACAATTGTTGGAAAAATAAATTGAGTCAAACGTTCCACTCAGAAAGCCGAAGAAATTTTTAAAAATAATAAAAAGTTGAAAAGATATTAATTCAAATATATGTGTAAAATTATTAATTAAAACATTTAAAGAAAGGCAAAACATTGATTTTATAAAAATTATGACTGTATTACTTAAAATTATTTTTACATATCACATTATCAAGCCAACAATTAAACCTCGAGTGTATTTTCTACTGCGGGTACTTCAACTTTCAGCGCATATTTCAACAATGATACAGCATTATTGCATGACAAATATTATTTTAAATTATTTTCGAATATCACATTATTAAACCAAATAACTTAGTGCATTTTTTACTACATATACTTAATTTTTAGCGCATATTACAACAGTTTTTACTGCGTCGTTACATGACTATTTTTAATTATTTTTATATCACTTTATTAAACCAAATAAACTATAGTGTATATTTTACTACATACACTTCAATTTTTAGCGCATATTTCAACAGTTTTTACTACGTCGTTATTTTGAATTATTTTCGTGTATCAATTTATTAAACTAAATAAACTATAGCATATTTTTTATTACATACACTTCAATTTTTAGCGCATATTTCAACAGTTTTTACTGCGTCGTTACATGACTATTATTTTTAATTGTTTTCGTGTATCACTTGTTTAAACTAAATAAAATGTAGTGTTTTTTTTTTTTACTGTATACACTTCAATTTTTAGCGCATATTTCAACAGTTGTTACTCCATTGTTACATGACTGTTATTTTAAATTATTTGCATGTGTCACATTATTAAATTAATCAAAGTTGAGTGTATTTTTTACTATATCCACTTCAATTTTTAGTTTTTAGCGCATATTTCAACAGATTTTACTGCATTGTTACATTACTATTATTTTAAATTATTTTCATGTATCACATTACTGATGATACTTCTGTCATTGTAAAAGATGGAGAGGAACTGGATTTAGAGACAACCTGTTGTGACCTGTTAAAAGATCTCAAAACATGGTTTGTTAGCAATCTGCTTCACTTAAATGTTAATAAGACCGGATATATTTACTTTCACAATTCTCAAAAGAGAAATTTGAAGGACATCAATATTTCTATTCAAGATCAATACTTATGTAAATGGGAAACTACTAAATTCTTGGGCGTTACATTTGATGATCGTTTGTCTTGGAGACCCCATTGCACAAGTTTAATTTCTAAACTCAATAGCATTTGTTATCAATTCAGAATTTTGAAGACGATAATAAATCACGATGTATTAATGTCTTATTATTTCGCACACGTCGAGTCAAGGCTTTCATATGGTATTTGTTTTTGGGGATCTGGAACCATGCTGAATGATATATTTATTGCTCAAAAGCGTATTATCAGATGCATAGCGGGTGTTGACAGTAGGACCTCTTGTAGGGAACATTTTTTACAATATAATATTCTTACTGTTTATGGTTTATACATTTTTAATGTTTTACTACTAATTTATAAAAATCTGTCTGATTTTCATCATAATTGTGATTTCCATACCTACGACACTCGTAACAAAAATAGTTTAACTATTCCAGCTCACCACCTTACAAACACTAGTAGAACATATATGGTCTTTGGTATCAAAATATACAACAGTTTGCCTGATGACATCAAATATACAAAAATTCTCTGAAATTTAGGAATTATATAAAACGAAATTAATAAAATTGTGTCCCTACAATCTTGAGGATGCAGATGGGCCTCGTAATGAATAATGTTTTTTTTTATATTTGACTTATTTTACATTAAATTGTAATTGTATATATTTGACCATGTATGCATACATTATGCCATCGACAATAAAGTTCTATCTATCTATCTATCTATCTATCTATCTATCTATCTATCTATCTATCTATCTATCTATCTATCTATCTATCTATCTATCTATCTATCTATCTATCTATCTATCTATCTATCTATCTATCTATCTATCTATCTATCTATCTATCTATCTATCTATCTATCTATCTATCTATATATCTATATATCTATATATCTATCTATCTATCTATCTATCTATCTATCTATCTATCTATCTATCTACTAAACCAAATAAACTCGAATGTATTTTTTTACTGCATAGGCTACATTTCAATTTTTGCGCAAATTTCAAAAGTTTTCATTGCATTATTGCATGACTTATTATTTTAAATTATTTTTATATATAAGTTTTAAGCCAAATAAGCCTCGGGTGTATTTTCTACTGCATTTACTTCAATTTTTAGCTCACGTACAATTTCCGACGGTATTATAGTAGTAGTAGTAGTAGTAGTATTAGTAGTAGTAGTAGTAGTAGTAGTAGTAGTAGTAGTAGTAGTAGTAGTAGTAGTAGTAGTAGTAGTAGTAGTAGTAGTAGTAGTAGTAGTAGTAGTAGTAGTAATAATAATAATAAATAATAATAATAATAATAATAATCCGTGGCGCTACAGTCCGTGGAGGGCCTAGACCGACCAGCCGGCTGCTGGCCTCACGCCCACATGCCGAAGCAGAGGTGGACGATCATCCAAATAATAATAATAATAATAATAATAATAATAATAATAATAATAATAATAATAATAATAATAATAATAGAAAAGAGTTAGAAATGGTGTGAGAAAACAAATTGTGAACACAATTTCTTACCTCCACGCTCTTGAAAGTTTCTTCCGACATGTTGAGCCCAGACGGAGTCTCGAGGTCCTCGTTCGATATATAGGGCTTTAACCGCGAATTGCCGAGCTCAACGACCACCGCCTTGGCCAGCTGGTACTGCAGGAACGGCAGCTTCACTAAATGGCACATTACAAAAATAAATATCATTCACTGGCAAACTGAACGACAAAAATTAATTGACTTCATTGCCTGTTTTCTACTGTACCTCTGAACACAAATTTAGACAGAACATTGTCATGCTGCAAAATAAGCTGAATCAAATAATTACTGTGAAGAATTTAGGCACCGAAAGTTACCCAGTATTTGCTCATATTGGGTTAAGGGAAAACCCCAGAAAAAACCTCACCCTGGTAACTTGCCCCGACCAGGAATCGAACCCGAGCCACCTGGTTTCCCGGCCAGACGCGCTAACCGTTACTCCACAGGTGTGGACAATAATGGAATAAGACAGACTATTACAGTAAAGGGGAGCGCTATTACAGTATGTTACAGAACTTCGCCATCCCTAGGCTGAGGAATCACGGTATGGAAAACATGATCTTCATGCAAGATGGCTCTCCACCCCACATCTTTATTCCTGTAAATCAATTAATTACGCAGATGTTTGGCGATCGTGTCATCAGTAGGCACTTTCCAACAATGTGGCCTCCGCGATCTCCAGATTTCAATCCGGCCGACTTTTGGTTGTGGGGTTACCTTAAAGAACGAGTTTTCCTGACACATCCAACAACCCTACTGCAACTGAAAGATGCCATCTCACAAGAAATTGCCAATACTCCGAGATATTATCTACAAAATGCTGTGCATTTTGTCGCAGACAGAATACTGTACGTTGAACAAGAGAACGGTGGACATATTCCCAATGTTTTGTAAACTCCGTTATTTGCCCAACACTGTGATTTTTTTTCCTTATCTCAAATATTATAATATTTATAACGGTTTAATGTTTGAACTCACTTTTGAAATACCCTATACCAGCGTTTCTCAAACTTTTTTGAAGTGAGGACCACTTTTTTAAGTCAGAACAGTTCCGCGGACCACCTTACTCTTGTTCCCTTCCAAAGCAAATTTGTCATTTTTGTAGCATATTTTAATACCAGTATACTTATATTTTAAAATAGAATTAATTAATTATACCTTTCTAATTATATTTTTGTAGCCAGTCCCTATCACCACGGCATGGCGCGTCCTCAGGTTGCGGATAGAGGAGACGGCCTCCAGATATGGAGGGTAGCTGCGAATATATTGAATAAGCAGTCGTGGACAACCGATAAGGGGTGGTCCTCCAGCTTGGGGGTTGGGCGAAGGGCTAACAACCCATCACCGTAAAAAACAGCTTGTTACGAATCCCTGCGAATATATTGAATAAGCAGTCGTGGACAGCCGATAAGGGGTGGTCCTCCAGCTTAGGGGTTGGGTGAAGGGCTAACAACCCATCACCGTAAAAAACAGCTTGTTACGAATCCCTACAATAAGGGAGGCCGAGACGTAGATGGGAAGATAATATTAAAACGGATTTGAGGGAGGTGGGGTATGATGATAGAGACTGGATTAATCTTGCACAGGATAGGGACCGCTGGCGGGCTTATGTGAGGGCGGCAATGAACCTTCGGGTTCCTTAAAAGCCATTTGTAAGTAAGTAAGTAGCCAACCACAAGTAACTTGTAACAAATTCTGTGAATTGTTGATTCATCGCTTGCCTGTTAGCAACTAGTTGTTTGAAATCCTACTTATGTGGTACCTACACGCAGTAGTTGTCCATGTCTGTGTTAAATAGTGTCCATTATAAATAATGGAAAACTGATTTCGATCCGGATCTTTGAAAAGAAAGGAACATGAGGATACGCTTCATTTAGGCAGTGCTAATGGTTCAGAACTGTGTATGAAGAAATATATTATTATCAGTGATTATAGTGCCATTAAAGAAATATCTAGTCCTAGTGGTAGCTATTCAAAGAGAAAATATTTTCGTAAACATAACAAGAGTTATTTGGAACTTGGATTTACTTGGTGTGGCAATGAGAGTGAACCAAAACCTCGGTGCGTTGTTTATTACGAAGTACTTTGAAACGAGTGTATGAAACCCGCGAAATTGAAACGGCACTTACAGACGAAACACACAAGTGTAAAATGTAAACATGTTTGATTTTAAAATAGGCGGATTCTAAAATTTCTTACATCGTCATCTGGGAAAACAAATAAAAAAATTAATGCAGAAACATGCCCGATTTTCAACAAGTAAAGATGTAATTTGACACTTTCTATTATTGGTGTACGACGTACGTTCCCATTTCAATGTGCAGACTGGGTGTCGGCAAAACTATCAAGAAAGTCGTCAATACATGAAAAGCTTCAGTACTTTGGTCCTCTGTTATGAATTCGGGCGGCCCCTGGTAGGGTTACAGGCGCGGCACCAGAAGTGCAGGGAAAAGATGACAAGAAACGCCACGTTCATAGTTCATAGCGCTTTAAATCCCTCTTTGTTGCTACGAGTAGAGTGCGTAAACAGATAGGGTAAGAAATTTCATAAAATATCAGTACTGGGAGAAAAAGTGAAAGGCGATTCTCTTGTGTCATTTCCAAACTCTGAGATTTTCAGCTATAATGTGATACGCAATTCGTTTGAATTTTATTTCTTCTTCTGTCATTTTTGAAGGACCACAAGGGCAGAGTCCACACCTGTGGAGTAACGGTTAGCGAGTCTGGCTGCGAAACCAGGTGGCCCGGGTTCGATTCCCGGTCGGGGCAAGTTACCTGGTTGAGGTTTTTTCCGGGGTTTTCCCTCAACCCAATATGAGCAAATGCTGGGTAACTTTCGGTGCTGGACCCCGGACTCATTTCACCGGCATTGTCACCTTCATCTCATTCAGACGCTAAATAACCTTAGATGTTGATAAAGCGTCGTAAAATAACCTACTAAAAAAACAATGGCAGAACTCGAGGACCACAAGTGGTCCGCGGACCATAGTTTGAGAAACGCTTCCCTATACAATTCAATTTATTTTTCACTTTTCCCCCATTACAATGAGAAAAATAGTTCCGATATTAGTCTGTATTACATCGCGATTCAGCATTTTGGCCACTGTTTTCAAACACATGGCCTCTTGCACGACAATGTATCTCAGACAATAGATTAACCTAATCAAATTGGGATATCCATACTGCAATGCGGCACCTTTGACAGGACCCCAATGTTTTGTTGGCACCCATAACGGATTCTGTCCTCCCAATACACACGCAACTGCTCTTTGTGGCCGGGCCTTTGGGAGCCTGAGAGGTCAGTTTGTCACCCGTGTTGGTGAAGTGACAGGTGAACAAACACACAGGTGTGTAATAAATGTCACGGTTCCTGATAGCCGCCATATTATGACGTAATAAGCAGCACTTTGTCTTTTGAAGCCTCTTGTATTGAAACGCTACTACCTGGTCGTGTGTCTGGATACATTATTTCAACGACATTGTAAATTTTCCAGCATCAAACCTCTGGTATTCAAAGCTGCACGATTGTCATGTGTTTGAGTGCTTACAGAGCAAACCACATAACTTTGCTTCATTTGTGGACATTTTCATAACCTTGTTTGATATCGTTTTATGTTAATTACAAATGAACTTTGAAGTGTTTAATATCGAGTTAGCATATTATATACTTCAATCACAATTATGTGGTTGCTAGGATACTATAAATCGTAACACTAAAGCGAATAATATAAGAATAACGCAGTTAAGTTGTTAAGTTTATTTTTTGTACTTCAGCATTATAAACATTCTCTATCGTTAGTGAAAATCATTCATAATATGCCACATTATTGTACCAGGGCCGTAAAATGTTACCATGGCAACTAAAACATCATTGGCCGGTTTTTCCAAGTATTGTTAGAAAATTTAAAGACTATGAAACTCTAAACAGTTTGTTAATTAATAAAATTGTAAGAATTCAACACCAGTTCGGTTTAACAGATTGTTTTTTGTTAATTTTAAATGTAGTTTCCATCGTTAACTCGTTTAACAGTTAGTTAAAAATATAAAAATGTCTCCATCAGCTGTTCAACAGAAACGTTGTGAAATTAATATTTTGTGTCTCTCTGTAGGGAATGTTTAGCATATGACTGGTAATATTACATTTAAAAAATACTTTGGACCGTTTAAATACATCAGTGTTATTTTATTTCTTTCGTATTTCGAATCCATAATAGCAATGAGGAAATAAACCACTGATTCAATACTTAGATTACTTATACAGTACTTACTTACTTACTTATCCATTGTTCTTAAAACTCAATATCCCGAATTTAAAAGAAAACTTACAAATTAAACAAATGGCTTTTAACTCTATTAACCCGAAGGATCATTGCCGCCCTTTAACACAAGAAGCCTAAAATCGGTCCCTATCCTGTGCAAGATTAAAACAGTCTCTATCATCATATCCCACCTCCCTCAAATCCATCTTAATATTATCCTCCCATCTACGTCTCCAGGCCTCCCCAAGGTCTTTTCCTCCGGTTTCTGGATTCGCCCATACGTGCTACATGCCCTGCCCATCTCAAACGTCTGGATTTAATGTTCCTAATTATGTCAGGTGAAGAATACAATGCGTGCAGTTCTGCGTTGTGTAACTTTCTCCATTCTCCTGTAACTTCATCCCGCTTAGCCCCAAATATTTTCCTAAAACCTTATTCACTTTACTTTGTAATTATTATTCAGCACGTCACCTACAACTTTCATTTGTCAATTGTTTGTTTATAGAGCGTGGCCTACTACAACAGGTTGTCATTTTATGCAAGTTTCATGACTCACTCTATAATATAGAATTTAAAGATTAATTTTAGCCAATCAAATATTGTCTTACATGTGTAGAATCATTACCAACTGCTGAGTAGTTAAAATAGTGCTAACAGACGTTATAGTTAAGTTATCTTAAACAAAATTATGTTGAACAAATGGAAAATACATTAACAAAGCGTTAAAAATACACAGACTGTTAAGCAAAATTAAACATTACTTGGACAAACTGGCCACATGACTTCTATTACAACAGCATAACTTGTGCCATAAAGTTAACATTATGAAATGATTTGCTGTGCTATAAAATTTAATACACCATTGTTGCCTTAGCAACTTTTTTCTTCATAGACCATGATATCAAGCTACCCATCATTACAAATCTGATGTTATTTGTTTATTAATTGTTTTATAATGCTGTCGTACAAAAAACAATGTATGAAGCACGTTTATAATGTTATGCATTACATTCGTCAAAATGAGGAATTCATATGAATTTGTTTCATATTCTACTATAAAATTCGGCATGCTCCGTATCTCGTCAACTTTTCTAGATAATCTGTGGTATTATGAAATTAGTTGATATGCACATTTTCCTTATTTTACAGGAGAGCAATTTCAAAGCCAATTCTTACAGAAAAAATTAGGGATAGATTAGAAGAAATATGTTTTTATTAATACAAATATTAGCTGCTAATGGGAGTAGAATGCCATGTTTTGTGACAACGTTGAAACCGACCTTTTTAAGATGACTAGACAATAAAATGTTTTTTGCCAGAATTGTACTGTACATATCAGCTTCTGCCATAACACCACAGGAATATTTCCTATTAATTTTAATATTCCAGTACATACATAAAAATATTAGTAAAATATTTTTTTGGAAATAATGCAAAAAGAAAAAACCGAAAACGCTAGGATAAGTGTCAAATTTTCTCATAAACTAGTGGAACAATTTTAACCAAAACTTTTTACACTGTCTACAGACATCATTTAATTTTGGTAATTGTAATTATTTCATATATTTCAAAAAGGCATATGACTCGGTTAAGAGAGAAGTTTTATATGATATTCTTATTGAATTTGTTTCCCAAGAAACTAGTTCGATTAATTAAAATGTGTCTCAATGAAACGTACAGCAGAGTCCGTATAGGTCAGTTTTATCAGATGCATTTTTGGAATTCACTGTGGGCTAAAGCAATAAGATGCATTTCACCTTTTATTTTTTAACTTTGCTCTAGAATATGCCATTAGGAAAGTCCAGGATAACAGAAGGGTTTAGAATTGAACGGGTTAATCAGCTGCTTGTATATTTCCAATGACGTGAATATGTTAGGAAAAAAATCCACAAACGATTAGGGAAAATACGGGAATTTCACTTGAAGCAAGTAAAGAGGTAGGTTTGGAAATAAATCCCGAAAAGACAATGTTTGGTATGATTTGTCTCGTGAAGAATATTGTACGAAATCCGAAATATAAAAAGGAGATTTATCCTTTGAAGAGGTGGAAAAACTTCAAATACCTTGGAGCAACAGTAAAAATATAAATGACACTCGGGAGGAAATTAAATGCAGAATAAATATGGGAAATGCCTGTTATTATTCGGTTGAGAAACTTTTTCATCCAGTCTGCTGTCAAAAATCTGAACTTAGTTTATAAAACAATTACAATATTACCTTGTTCTTTATGGTTGTGAAAGTTGGACTCATTTGAGAGAGAACATAGGTTAAGGGTTTTGAGAATAAGGTGCAAAAATATTAGGGCTAAGAGGGATGAATTACAGGAGAATGGAGAAAGTTACAAACACACAACTGCACGCATTGTATTCTTCACCTGATATAATTAGGAACATTAAATCCAGACGTTTGAGATGGGCAGGGCATGTAGCATGTATGGGCGAATCCAGAAATGCATATAGAGTTTAATAGGCCGGAGGGGAAAAAGACCTTTGGGGAGACCGAGAAATATTTGGGAGGATAATATTAAAATGGAAAAAGGTGGGATATTATCGTAGGGACTGGATTAATCTTGCTCAGGATAGGGACCAATGGCGGGCTTATGTGAAATTGGCAATGAACCTCCGGGTTCCTTAAATGCCAGTAAGTAAGTAATTATAGTAATTTTGTTATTAACTATAATCTACATGTAAGTTTCTGAATTTGTCATTGGTGCATATTTGTCCTTTTCCCGGCAAATCCCCCAATCAGAATCACGTCACAACTCACCTTCCTCAGGCAGCGAATGGTAGAACTCATCATACTCGTTGTTGTACTTGATCAGACCGCCCAAGCTGGAGCTTGCTGTGACAAGCACCAGCAGTAGAGGGAGTAGTTTTATCATGGCACGGGATTCACTCTGCAACAAAGAATAATTAAGTCTTTCTGCCGTAGCTGCGTAGCCTATGTCATCGTTCTTTGGACTGTTGATACAGAATGCGCGCTAGCTCGAGTCTTCATGAAAGAAATAATTTTCACATGAAAATTAAGTTAGTCTATGGGACCGGTGATCACCCTGTATCGTGGTTAGTAAAATGGGGAGCTACAATAAGTAACTCAGTGCTAATGTTCTTCGAAAGTTAATTAATTGGTATTTACTTTCAATTTGTAAATAACGGATAATACAGAATATTAGCACGAATTATCTCTAGCAATTCTCCCAGGATGTCGTACATCGCTGCAACATATATGTAGAACATTTTTGATCGTGAAACCTGAAGCTCGAACTTTGAAAAATTATACGGACAGCCAGGATAATACCTGAGGCTTATTGAAAGATAATTTATGCTTCAGAGACACAATAAAATGTGCAAATTAAGTCATGCTACCAATTCTTTATTAATTATCCCACTTGGATTGCATTGTACTTTTGATTAAATAATAATAATAATATTTATTAATACTATACACTTGAGCTACATTAGGCATTGCAGCTCGAAAGAGCAGAAGCTCGTGCTCGGGCGCAGTTCAGATCAGTTATACAAAATATATCACAAAATTACGAGAGTTCATTGAGCACAATCACATTAATAAATGGTAAAATACATACAGCATGTAATAACAGGGTCTATATACAAATAGAAAATAAAAGTACATGAATATTAGAGTAACAATTTTAACTCAATTAGCTTAAACAATTAAATAATTAATCTGATTTGTTTCTTAAATCTATGTGTGTTAAGTGTAACTTAGCTAAGGGTAAGCTCTAATTAATGTATTATATGTTTTGGGTCCAAAATTTCTGCTGTGTTTTAATCCAGCAATTGTGTGGCATTTGGGAGTATTTAGAAAGAAACTGTAGTTTTGTCTATCTTATTCATTTATCATATTTAAATTTATTGTGGTTTTTATTTATTTAAATCAGCAATTTTTGTTTATAAATTTGTTCTAGATTTGATTCATTTAAATTCCTGAAAAATTAATTTTGTTGGGTAATCAAAGGTTTATATAGACAAATTTTGATGATTCTTTTTTTAGCAGATTTAAAGGACGGAGAGTCGATTTTGCCATTCCTCCCCAACCTAAAATACCATACTGAACTATTGATTGAAACAGAGCTAAGTTACACAGTTATTTAGAACATAAACAGGTAAATTTAGCGTAGAATGGAAAATTTGTTCATTGTTTTATTTAATCTGTTTATTTAAGGAGATATTTATTGTCCCATTTTAAATGTTGGTCAATAATAATTTAAATATTTAACTTGTTTATATATTTAAAGCATTACATTTAGCAAGTATTTTATTTATTTATTTGATTTTGTTTATTTATTTGATCTCTTTAGAAACTTCTCTATCTCATTTAATGTCTTTGAAAAATTATTTGTTTATAGCAACTTATCCTTATTTGCTTGGCCTTATTTATTTAGGTCACAAAGTTACCCATTTATTATTTACACTACGATGGGTATTTGACTGACTGACTGACTGACTGATTTATGACTTACTGGCGGATTGATTGATTGATTTTATTTATTTATTTATTTATTTATTTATTTATTTATTTATTTATTTATTTATTTATTTATTTATTTATTTATTTATTTATTTATTTATTTATTTATTTATTTGTTTTGTTTTGTTTTTTTTGTTTTTTTTATTTTGTTTTGTTTTGTTTTGTTTTGTTTTGTTTTGTTTTGTTTTGTTTTGTTTTGTTTTGTTTTGTTTTGTTTTGTTTTGTTTTGTTTTGTTTGTTTGTTTATTTATTTTTATTATTTATTTATTTTCATTATTTATTTATTTATCTCATTTACAATTCTTTTTAGTACATCCTTCAGCAAAACAATAAATTTATCATTAATTTATCATTAATTCTATGTTTGATCATCGCTGAACACAGTCTCTCAAGAATATTAAAAGCTTCAAGTACAAATAATGGGTGAATGTCAGGAAAATGGAAAGATATATCAAATCGGAAATTCATACTAAAATCGGAAAGGCTAGCAACCCTATATGAGAGATATCTAACACAAGAATACGTATAACTACTCCACTTATATATTGTACGCTGCAAAAAGAAACTATGAAGGCTAGACTTTGTTTTTGCATAAAAAGTTTAATGAGAATGCATGTGCAATTCTCAATACATCGTTTTTTTACATGATAACTCTTCACAAACATCATAGATGTGGTCACCCCTGCTTTCTTTACAGCCTCTGTCAATATTTTGTTAGCGGAAGCGAACAGTATCCTGGATGAAGCCATTGTGATAGTCCATAATTTATCGATATGTTTCTTGGCCATTCTCCTGAAGACTCTGCGTGCAGGAGAACAGAAAAAATGAAAAATGTATCCTGTCTAATCGCGTGTGTTCACTGCGAGATTCTGTCAAAATGTTTACTTAGTGTGTGTATCCTTTGTTATCTCCTGCGTGTGTCACTGTATAAGGATAGTATTTCTCTTTACCTTTTGTATGTCACTGTATTATCAGAACTATGTCAGCCCTATTGTGTGTTTTTGTAGAACTGGCTTTTTGTCAACAGAAATTCGTTCGGATTTTGTGAAGGGAGAATTGTATAGTAAGCTTTCTTCGTATATTAGTCTTCACTGTAAACTCTTAATCGAATACTAGTAGTCCTTACTTGTCATTCTTGTAGGCCTATACTAGTACCAATCTCTTCACATCACTGCAGGGCGTTACAGAATACTTTTCATTCCTGTAGAATCACACGGCATACTTTTCATCTCTGCAGCTCTCACCAAATACTTCTCATCTCTGCAGACTCCCACCGAATACTTCTCACCCCTGCAGACTCCCATCGAATAATTCTCATCTCTGCAGACTCCCACCGAATACTTCTCACCTCTGCAGACTCCCACCGAATACTTCTCATCTCTGCAGACTCTCACCAAATACTTCTCACCTATGTAGACTCTCACCGAATACTTCTCATCTCTGTAGACTCCCACCGAATACTTCTCATCTCTGTAAACTCCCATCGAATACTTCTCATCTCTGTGGACTCCCACTGAATACTTCTCATATGTGAGTACTCTCACCGAACACTTCTCATCTCTGTAGGTTCTCACAGAATACTTCTTATCTCTATAGACTCTCACCGAATGCTTCTCATTTCTGTAGATTCTCACCGAACGCTTCTCATCTCCGCAGAGTCTCGCCAAATACGTCTCATCTCTGCACACTCCCACCGAATACTTCTCATCTCTGTAGACTCTTACCGAATGCTTCTCATTTCTGTAGACTCCCACCGAATACTTCTCATCTCTGTAGACTCCCACTGAATACTTCTCATATGTGAGTACTCTCACCGAATACTTATCTCTGTAGGTTCTCACAGAATACTTCTTATCTCTATATATTCTCACCGAATGCTTCTCATCTCCGCAGACTCCCGTCAAATGCGTCTCATCTCTGCAGACTCCCACCGAATAATTCTCATCTCTGTAGACTCTCGCCGAATGCTTCTCACCTCTGCTGACTCTCACCGAATACTTTTTACTTCTGTAAACTCTTACCGAATACTTCTCATCTCTGCAGACTCCCAACGAAAACTTCTCATCTCTGCAGATTCCCACCGAAAACTTCTCATCTCTGTAGACTCTCGCCAAATACTCCTCACCTCTGTAGGCTCTCACCGAATACTTCTCACCTCTGTAGACTCTCATCAAATGCTTCTCATCTCTGTAGACTTTCATCGAATGCTTCTCACCTCTGTAGACTCTCACAGAGTACTTCTCACAGAGTCTGGCCGCGAAACCAGGTGGCCCGGATTCGATTCCCGGTCGGAGCAAGTTACCTGGTTGAGGTTTATTCCGGGGTTTTCCCTCAACCAAATATGAGCAAATGCTGGGTAACTTTCGGTGCTGGACCCCGGACTCATTTCACCGGCATTATCACCTTCATCTCATTCAGACGCTAAATAACCTGAGATATTGATAAAGCGTCGTAAAATAACCTACTACCACTTCTCACCTCTGTAGACTCTCACCGAATATTTTTCATCTGTGTAGACTCCCACCGAATACTTCTCATCTCTGTAGACTCACAGAATATTTCTCATCTCTGTAGACTCCGACCAAAACTTCTCATCTCTGTAGACTCCAACCGAATAATTCTCATCTCTGTAGACTCTCACCGAATACTTCTCATCTCTCTAGACTCCCACTGAATACTTCTCATATGTGAATACTCCCACCGAATAATTCTCATTTCTGCAGACTCTCACCGAATACTTCTCATCTCTCTAGACTCCCACTGAATACTTCTCATATGTGAATACTCCCACCGAATACTTCTCATCTCTCTAGACTCACCGAATATTTCTCATCTCTGTAGACTCCGACCAAAACTTCTCATCTCTGTAGACTCCCACCGAATAATTCTCATCTTTGTAGACTCTCACCGAATACTTCTCATCTCTCTAGACTCCCACTGAATACTTCTCATATGTGAATACTCCCACCGAATAATTCTCATCTCTCTAGACTCCCACTGAATACTTCTCATATGTGAATACTCTCACCGAATAATTCTCATCTCTGTAGGTTCTCACAGAATACTTCTCATCTCTGTAGACTCTCACCGAATATTTTTCATCTGTGTAGACTCCCACCGAATACTTCTCATCTCTGTAGACTCACCGAATATTTCTCATCTCTGTAGACTCCGACCAAAACTTCTCATCTCTGTAGGCTCCCACCGAATAATTCTCATCTCTGTAGACCCTCACCGAATACTTCTCATCTCTCTAGACTCCCACTGAATACTTCTCATATGTGAATACTCCCACCGAATAATTCTCATCTCTGTAGACTCTCACCGAATACTTCTCATCTCTCTAGACTCCCACTGAATATTTCTCATATGTGAATATTCCCACCGAATAATTCTCATCTCTGTAGACTCTCACCGAATACTTCTCATCTCTCTAGACTCCCACTGAATACTTCTTATATGTGAATACTCCCACCGAATAATTCTCATCTCTGTAGACTCTCACCGAATACTTCTCATCTCTCTAGACTCCCACTGAATACTTCTCATATGTGAATACTCCCACCGAATAATTCTCATCTCTGTAGACTCTCACCGAATACTTCTCATCTCTCTAGACTCCCACTGAATACTTCTCATATGTGAATACTCTCACCGAATAATTCTCATCTCTGTAGACTCTCACCGAATACTTCTCATCTCTCTAGACTCCCACTGAATACTTCTCGTATGTGAATACTCCCACCGAATAATTCTCATCTCTGTAGACTCTCACCGAATACTTCTCATCTCTCTAGACTCCCTCTGAATACTTCTCATATGTGAATACTCTCACCGAATAATTCTCATCTCTGTAGGTTCTCACAGAATACTTCTCATCTCTGTAGATTCTCACCGAACGGTTCTCATCTCTGCAGACTCTCGCCAAATACGTCTCATCTCTGCAGACTCCCAACGAAAACTTCTCATCTCTGCAGATTCCCACCGAAAACTTCTCATCTCTGAAGACTCTCGCCGAATGCTTCTCACCTCTGTAGACTCCCAACGAATGCTTCTCATCTCTGTAGATTCTTGCCGAATACTTATGTCTGTAGACTTTACCGAATATTTCTCATCTCTGTAGACTCTCACCGAATACTTCTCATCTCTGCAGACTACCACCGATTACTTCTCACCTCTGCTGACTCTCGCCGAATACTTCTCAATTCTGTAGACTCTCACCGAATAATTCTCATATCTGTACTCTCACTCATTTCGGATCGACTTTGTTTTTATAAATTGAATAGTATTGAAACATATAAATACTGTTTAATGGACCCTAAGCATTACAAGATGCTAAAGTACAATAAAAAGAAATAATACATATTATGTTAAGGGAGTATAAACAAAAAATAGTATATTTGAAAATAGAAATTTGGATAATCATAACACTTTCAAACCCCAAATACTTCTAATTAGTGCCATTTGCTCTATTTTAATTTTTACTCCTTACTCACATCCGTTAATTTATCGTTTATTTATCCATTTATTTACTTATTTATTAATTAATTTATTTAGTTATTTATTTATTATCTATTTATTTATTTATTTACTCACTTATTTACTTACAGCATTTATTTATGTATTTATTATTTATTTATTTATTTATTTATTTATTTATTTATTTATTTATTTATTTATTTATTTATTTATTTTTTTTTATTTATTTATTTATTTTTATTCAATTATATATTCACTCATTTACTTACTTATCTACGAATTTATTTATATTCATATTTGTTTATTCATTTATTTACTTTTTAATTTTTATTGACTTGCTTATTTATTTACTTGTTTGCTTTCTTCTTTACTCATTTACTGATTTATCCATTTATTTATTTATTTATTTATTCATGTAGTCACTTATTTTTATACTGTATTAATTCATTTATTAATTATTTATTCATGTATTAATCAGTGATTCCAGATATTTTTATTTGTTTATTTATTTATTTATTTATTTATTTATTTATTTATTTATTTATTTATTTATGTAGTCACTTATCTATATACTGTATTTATTCAATTATTATTTATTTATTCATGTATTAATCAGTGATTCCAGTTATTTTTTTTATTTACTTACTTTATTTATTTATTTGTTTATTTATTTTTTTTATTTATTTTTTATTTATTTATTTATTTACTTATTTATTTATTTATTTATTCAATTCATCTATTCATTTATTTTTCATTCACTTATTCATTTTCTGATTTTATTTATTTACTATTTATTTATTTATTTATTTATTTATTTATTTATTTATTTATTTATTTATTTATTTATTTATTCGATAAGAGGAAATTACAAGAATTAAATATGTCGCTGACGTATACAAAATAAGAACAATGGTTGAAAAGTGTCCATACAATGAGTCTAATAAATCCATAAAGTCAAAGTTCGTAACATTTATATAGTTTGGAAGTAGTTTAGTTTCGTTCATATTTGATGGCAGTCTGTTTAAAGTAGATACAGCTAACCCTACTAAGAGTTCCTCCCGCCGCGCGCCCTGATACTTATCTCACATTCACGGGTTTTCTGCCGCGGACAGCCGAGTATGAGCCGTTGCTCCTGACGTGCAAGGGCCGTCCGCCGCAGTCCTTGATTGTAATCCAAGCAGATGCCTTTGTCGTGGTGTAACGGGAGACGTATTCGATCAGACTCCACAGAGCACAAGTTTTCAGCTTGTGGGTCGCGAACCCCTATCCACAGTAAATTATCTATAGTTGTCTGATCTACAAGTGCACATTTCTGATGATGACGTCAGTACTGTGTTTCAATGACGTCCAATCGCTGTCATATAGAGATTAGTTTCATAAAAATCCATCGACACAAATATTTTATTATCTTTATCAATCTGTGTTTTAAAAAAGTCGATAGGTGCATAGCTGCGCTAAATTTGCAATGCTGCATATGTTTACATAGAACTACGGGTGGTAGCGATCACTTGTTGATGCGTATATAGCTTCACTGTGCTGCTCACAATACAAAAACAATACAAGGAGAACAAGGGGAAGACAATGGAAACAAGTGGAATAGAAGATTAACAAGATTACGGCAAGGATAAGAAGGGAAACACAATGACAATAAGGGGAATACAAGGACAACTAGGGGAATACAAGGACAACTAAGGGAATACAAGGAAAACTAGGGGAATACAAGGAAAACTAAGGGAATACAAGGAAAACTAGGGAATACAAGGAAAACTAGAGAATACAAGGACAACAAGGAGAATACAAGAACAAATACAAGGAAAGCTACAAGGAAAACTAGGGAAATACAAGGAAAACAAGAGGAATACAAGGAAAACTAGGGAATACAAGAAAACTAGGGGAATACAAGGAAACAACTAGGGAATACAAGAACAACTAGGGGAATACAAGAACAACTAGGGAAATACAAGAAAACTAGGGGAATACAAGAAAACTAGGGAATACAAGAACAACTAGGAATACAAGAACAACTAGGGGAATACAAGGAAAACTAGGGAATACAAGAAAACTAGGGGAATACAAGAACAACTAGGGAATACAAGGACAACTAAGGAATACAAGGAAAACTAGGGGAATACAAGGAAAACTAGGGAATACAAGGACAACTAAGGGAATACAAGGAAAACTAGGAGAATACAAGGAAAACTAGGGGAATACAAGGAAAACTAGGGGAATACAAGGACAACTAGGGGAATACAAGGAAAACTAGGGGAATACAAGGAAAACTAGGGGAATACAAGGAAAACTAGGGGAATACAAGGACAACTAGGGAATACAAGAACAAACTAGGGGAATACAAGAAAACTAGGGAATACAAGGACAACTAAGGGAATACAAGGACAACTAAGGGAATACAAGAACAACTAAGGGAAATACAAGTAAACTATGGGAAAAACTAGGGGAATACAAGAAGTAGGGGAATACAAGGACAACTAAGGGAATACAAGGAAAACTAGGGGAATACAAGGACAACTAAGGGAATGCAAGGAAAACTAGGGGAATACAAGGAAAACTAGGGGAATACAAGGCAAAATAGGGGAATACAAGGCAAAATAGGGGAATACAAGGCAAAATAGGGGAATACAAGAACAACTAGGGAAATACAAGGAAAACTAGGGAATACAAGAACAACTAGGGAAATACAAGGAAAACTAGGGGAATACAAGAACAACTAAGGGAATACAAGGAAAACTAGGGGAATACAAGAACAACTAGGGAAATACAAGGAAAGCTAGGGGAATACAAAGAAAACTAGGGGAATACAAGAACAACTAGGGAAATACAAGGAAAACTAGGGGAATACAAAGAAAACTAGGGGAATACAAGAACAACTAGGGAAATAAACTAGGGGAATACAAGAACAAAAGGGAAATACAAGAAAACTAGGGAAAGAACAACTAGAAATAACTAGGGGAATACAAGGAGAACTAGGGGAATACAAGGAAAACTAGGGGAATACAAGGACAACTAGGGAATACAAGAACAACTAGGGAAATACAAGGAAAACTAGGGGAATACAAGAACAACTAGGGAAATACAAGAACAACTAGGGGAATAAAGAACAACTAGGGAAATACAAGGAAAACTAGGGGAATACAAGAACAACTAGGGAACTAGGGGAACAAATAGGGGAATACAAGGCAACTAGGGAAATAGAAGGAAAACTAGGGGAATACAAGAACAACTAGGGAAATACAAGAACTAGGGGAATA
>JAJSOF020000035.1:13689914-13712414 GCA_025594305.2 Periplaneta americana
TTGGGTCCATTTTATCCACGCATCAACATCTATCCATTATTTAGCATCTGAATAAAATGAAGGTGATAATCCATCAAATGATCCATCCAGCACCGAAAGTTACCCAGCATTTGCTATCGTATTGGGTTGAGGGAAAACTATCTAAAACCAGGTAACTTGCCCTACCTATCTAACTATCTATCTATGTGTGGTTTCACGGCCAGACGCGCTGATTTATTGAACATAACAGGTGTGCCTGATGATACTAGGAACCGGGAGATGTATATACATTAAATATCCGATATATATGATGAAAGTGAAATAACCCTGCAGATTTAAAGGGACGATAGATTACACTTAAATGAATAACAAAGCTACATCACGTTTTGTGATTAAATGTACGGTTGATTAGAAAATTAAATTGGAAGTTCAGCAGTCCTGCAACATCGCCGCTAACACACTGCTCTTTCTTCTCGTAATACAGATATAAGACGTCAATGAACTCAGGTCTGTCTCCCTATATGAATCTCTCCCTCTCTGACTACAACGTTGCAATCTGTTCACATCGTTCAGTGGCTTTAAATTAGCGATTTTTTAATTAAATTTACATGAAAACCATCTATGCTGTGGAAATACATCAGACAAATAAATGCTTATTTATTAGATTTTCTATCGATATGGACAAAAATCACGAACCAACTGTAACAGCTGATGGAATCATTTTGCTAATCTCGTAACCACACAACACGCCAGTACTGGTAGGATGATCGTTCACATCGCCTGGGGCATTTAGATGTGAGATCAGCAGTCTGCTTTTCGTCCTTGAACCCCTATGGACTTTAGATGCCAGGATTGTTTAACACTACTAGTAAAGTGACATCAAAAACTTTTTCCTTGCATTTTAACTATGTCCTGATTGTACCTATGTAGTGTAAAATATTACCATGGCAACAGAAACTTGCCATTAAGCAAAGCCTGCATGATATAGTCAAAAAACAAGGTACAATAGCAATACAAGGAAAAAAATTTGATGTCACTGTACTAGGACTGCTATCTTTCATTGGCTATACTTTAATCTCATTATTCAAAACGTTACGGCTAGTTACCATTGCACAAGTCATCGTTTCAATGGTTTCGTCATTGATTTCTATCTAATTTGCATAGTTGCAGGACTTTGTTTTCATCTGAATCACTTATCAGAACTGCATGGTCAGGATGAAAGATCATTGATATATTATTTTTCTTTTCATTTTACACTCTTTTTGTGTCGTAACTTTTTAATTAGTTCGTCCAGTAATAAATTAGATAATAGAGGTTAATGAATCATATCATAATTCTTTCAGCTTGTACTGATCATTTTATAAATTTATTTTTTTGGTACTTGGATTTTATTTTCTGAACATATACAGTGTTTAAGTTAAAAGGGACGGTATTTGAGTATTTGAAACGTTTAACCAAAGGTCCCGGGTTCGATACCCGGCCCCGAACAATTTTTCCCTCGAAATTATTCAAATTAACTTTACAGGGAGTTACACCTGAAAGCTTGATTTGCATAATACACGTCACTGTACGTAACAGAAAACCACAATTTAAGTCACACAGAGTTAGTGTGCACTCAATGTTGGTTGCTTGACGGTTGTCAGCCCACTTTGAGGTCTGTGGATATAGAGCGAAAGATTGGATCGGTGTCGGGTAGAGTTCCCGAGTAGCTCAGTTGGGAGAGCGTTGGTACGTTTAACCAAAGGTCCCGGGTTCGATACCCGGCCCCGGAACAATTTTTCCCTCGAAATTATTCAAATTAACTTTACAGGGAGTTACACCTGAAAGCTTGATTTGCATGTAATGCAAAGGTTTAATACCTTAAACATATGCTGTGAAGTCAGTGACTGAAATAAATACTTTTAATATACTTATTAAATATATTTTTGCACACTGATAAGGTAACAGAATTGAAAAAAATTACAGGTGATTCAACCTCATTAAATTATTGTTTGTAGATGTAATTAATAATTAAACATTTTTCCAAGTTTTCTGCTGTCATCGATTGCATTCTGGTTCTTAGAATGTTCTTATAAATGGAAAAATACCTCTCAACTTCACACGAAGTAACTGGAGCGTGTTTCAGATGAAGAATGACACTAGGAACAATGTTCTCACGGAGCTGCACACACTTATCTTTAAGTATTGTGCATACAGTGGAAAAAGTTCTATATCCTGGGTTCTTTTTCAATACATCATTAAATTTTACTGAAACACACTCACTGATTACTCCCGGCACAACAGTCAATTTATTGATTGCATCTTCCACTATCGACACACACACTTTGCACAGCACTATTTTACCATCACTAGTAAAGACATCGTCAATTGAAATCCCTTGGATGCGACTGGCGCCATAGCAGTAGACTAGCTAGCTGTGTGACCTGATGTCAGAATAAACTTCTCTAGAAAACTGAAAGACACTCTTTTCCTCCAGAGCAACTGATTGCGGCCGCCTGTGCCAAACGATCAAACCCACAGCGTAATTTTCACTCTATCCTTCACCGCGGTAACAGTACAATGACCTACCCTTCGCATTGGTATTTGTTCCTACTTTAGCGTTACTTCTTAAGGGGTATACAAACTGTTAAGCATGGCAAAGAAATAGGGAGAGGAGTACGACAAGGATGCCCTTTAACACCTACACTGTTCAACATCTACTTGGAGGATTTAATGAGGAACTGTTTTCAGAACATGGGAGGAGTGATAGTAGGCGAAAGAAGAATAAACTGTATAAGATTTGCTGATGATATGGCACTGTTAGCAGAAGAGGAGATGATGCTAAGGGATATGCTAGTGGAGCTGAATAACAGCTGTGAGCAATATGGAATGAAGATGAATGTCATCACGACGAAGACCATGGTCATAGGAAGAAAAGTAAAGAAGGTACTGTAAGCTTGCGAATTCTAAATGAGGCAGTAGAGCAAGTGAACAGCTTCAAATATTTGGGGTGTACTATAAGCACTAACATGAGCTGCTGTCAAGAAGTCAAGAAGAGAATAGCAAAAGGAGCATCTTCTGCGGACCTCTGGAAAAAGAACTAAGGGAGAGACTACAGAAGTGCTTTGTGTGGAGTGTAGCACTGTATGGGGTAGAAACATGAACAATATGACGAAGTGAAGAGAAACGAATAGAAGCATTTGAAATGTGGATATGGAGGACGATGGAAGATGTGAAGTGGACAGACAGAATAAGAAATGAAGCTGTGTTGGAAACAGTGGGTGAAGAAAGAATGATGCTGTAACTGATCAGAAAGAGAAAAAAGAATTGGCTGGGTAACTGGTTGAGAAGGAACTGCCTACTGAAGGATTCACTGGAAGGAATGATGAATGGGAGAAGAAATCCGGGCAGAAGAAGATATCAGATGATAGACGACGTTGAGATATAAGGATCATATGCAGAGACAAAGAGGACGGCAGAAAATAGGAAATACTGGGTTTTCAGTGAAAGATCTGTCCTAAGGCAGAAGACAATGAATGATTGAACACGGCAAAAGGATGTCCATTTCTTGACAGAATACATTATTATTTTCAATTATTAAATTATTTTTGTACATTAGAGACAAACAATTTTCAAACGTGTATTTATGAATTACCCTGTAAGTCGGTGGAAAATTGGTGGAAAAAAAAGTGTATTCTTTCAAAATATGCAATATCTCTCAAAATATCTAAAAATATGTAATATATGCCTAAATATTTATTATGAAGCAAAATAAGTAAAAATATGTAGGCCTAACTTAAAACTTCGGAATAATGATCCCTTTGGTGTGATTCGCCGACATTTTAGCTTTCCTTATAGCTACATAATTATATAGGAACAGAATGTGCCAACAAATGGATTTGTAAACACAAAGGACTCTCCAACAGCGAATGGCGCGATGGCTTAAAATGGTTGGAAAAGTACGTGCTGTGCCGGGAAGATCTCAGGAAACCATTGTAATTGCCATGAAACTCTTGCAAACGGCGAAGCTAAACGCTGATACGATCAATTATAGCCAAAATTCGAAGAAGTTAGGTCTCTCCGTCACTGGCAGTACATGGCGCATATATATAATAGCTTAAATCTGGATACATAATTGATCCCACTGTTTTCGAAACGGATGAGGAACAGCCAAGAAGTGGATAATGAAAAAAGAATATCTATAATCCTACCATTTCCTATTACCTCAAAAATTGCAGCTAAAAGAGCTTGAAGTAATCGGACTTCTTTGTAGCAAGAGGTATCGCTAAAAGATGTGTTTAAGGCTTGGAATACCTACGTCTATTATTCCGATTGTAACCTTAGCTGCATTGAAAGGATCATTGCTCTCCTGAAGAATCGCCTTATTCGAAATCAAAATAAGTTCAGTAATTCTTTACTATTTTGTAACACTTACCTTTCTAAAAATAGGTATATTTCAATCTCAAAAAAAAAAATTATTTGCAGCTCTGTACTTGTAATAGTTAAAACAAAATTAATGGTTTTTCATGAACTTGTAAAAATTTCTATGGTTAAGTACTCTTTGTCTCTTGTGGCAGCTCACGAATGGTGAGAAGATATATAAATCTAATTACATAAAATCCGAGCTCTAGGTATTAGACATTTTGTTCCGAAAATAGTATTCTTTATCATTCTTTCGCGTAAAAGCAATCAATCTCCTTACACTTTATATATCATTCATTAGCATTGTCGGATATTCGAGAATAAGCCTACTTTTACTCTTAACAAAAGAATATTCTCCAGCATTACGTTATCAAATGCTTTATCTAAATCAATAAAACATTATAAGTAGTTGTTTATTCTAATGCTTTCCAACTACTTCATGATAAAGATTGTGCCTTCACATTATCTTTCCGTATTAGTAAGAAAAGCTCGTTGTTCAATTTACGATCTTATTAATTCATCCAAATACCGGTAGGTACTTGTAATTATCTTCGTTGTAAATTTAAATTGCTCAATTTAACAGACTGATACATCTGTAATGCTCTCTCTAGTTCTTATGTATCACACTTCCCAGTAGAGAATCATTGTGGTGCAACAAAAAAAATCAATTTCGAGATTTAAGCGGAAATAATGTTTTTAGCATTCCTTATATACAGGGACATCATTTTATTTTTACTAACATTTTTAATATTAACCTGTCTATACCTTTAGAGAACCGGAAACACCGCTTGCTCCGCCCTCCAAGACTAGAATTCGATGATACTGGCGTAAAACACAAATCACTCTACTAGGTATAGGAAGGAAGAAAAGTAGTTCATCCATTTACGTAAACTAGGAAATATCGCGATTTTGAGTTTGATAATTTTCATTAGGTTTTTCTTTAATCAAAGTACAGTACTGTATTAAGAATAAGTGTTTTTACTCACGAAGTGAGTTATCCATGCGAACGTATTCATTATGCGGTGTATATTATACTGTCTACAGCACATTAGCGTACAATATAGAGAAAGAAATTGAATTGAAAAATAATCATAATATGAATATTTAAACACAATTTTGAAAATGGTAGCCGTTCATTTCGATACAGGCTTCAGTTCTTTTGTGCATATTATCGCACTATAGACTATTGCATCTAATTCCAATTGCCAGTTTCGTCCTTCGTACTAGTAACTCATGTTGAAATAATTCTGTACCTACCCTAAGTACTGTAAATTCAATCTCCACTTCTGCCAGACTCGAAAATATATAATTACTCAGACATTCTATCTACTGTCCGCCCAAGTGGTTATGCTGCAGGATTGTAGAAAGGGAGGAAATCACGTGACAGTTAATTACTTAACGAGGCCCTTTTATTTAAGTTAAATTAAACAACTGTATAATATTACGTAAACTTCCAATTCCTAAGAGAAATTAATGTTTTCAGAAAAGAGCTAAGACAGCCCAGCTATTACAGAGGGGCGAGCAGAAGCAGGTGGGGGAAATCGGGATGCGACGTAGGCAAACGGACAGTACCTATGCGAAAATATGATTCAGTATTGAAAGCTCTTTCGTCACTGGAAAACGCTAACATATTTCTGGAACGTACTATACTCAGTAACTCAGTACTGCTTGCTATCTTCGGTCTTGGTTCTGTGTGGAGTTGGAACTTCCTTAGTAGGAGTGGGAGTGAAGTACATTAAAAAACTCAGGTACAATAAAAATTGAAGTAAAAATAAAATGATGTCCCTGTAGAAAGAGTAGCTTTGAGAATGTTATCTACTGTATTTGCCAGCCTACACCGATTTCCTCTTAACTGATTATTGGATTTTGTTCATACAGGGTTATTCGAAAATTGGTGGCAACATTTCAAATAAGATAAAAAAAAAACTTATTTACTGACAATCCACATAAAAGTAACTTCATCCAGTATCATTTGGTATCGATTGCAGCACGTTTGTTTACTTCCATTGGTACGACCTCTTGTTATCCGTGTTATTCGTCTACGTAGTTTAGTACTCGTACTGCACTCATTCTGTTGTAATGTTCGGTACGGTTTAATGCGTCGTTGGTTTCGTTTTTCTGTAGCTATTTTTTCTTTGTTTGAATTAACGTACAGAATCATGTGACATAGAATCGCTTGTTATTTGCACATACCTACTTACTTTATCCCTACCTGTAATTCCTTCTTGCACTGAAACGAAGCGTCGCAGCCCATGGGCTCCTTAACAAAATATGCTTCCACGAAGGTTATCTATCTGCTCCCTAATTTTGTCGATCTAATTTAGAAACACCCTGTATATTGCAAGCAAGAGGAATTAAATAACTTTGAAATCCCGATAATCATTTAGCGACACGTTGTATTTTGGTGTTAAGTATACATTGCAATAATACAGGGCATATCAAAAGTCCGGTAATACTTTCAATATTTTATTACACAAAAACTACTTATGATAGCATTTTCAGACACAAGTCAGTTTAAAGTCAAACTCTCAAAGTTCTGTTTACACCTTACAGAGATTCAATGTATGAACCACGAGTGACTCGGAAAATTAACAAGCACAACTGTCGTGTTTGGGGTACACAGAAACCTCACAGAATCATTGAACATGAGCGTGATTCACCGAAGGTGAATGTTTTCTGCGCGTTGTCACAACGAAAACTGTACGGACCTTTCTTCTTCATTGAGGCTACTGTGACTGGACATTCATATCTGGACATGTTGGAGCAATGGTTGGTGCCTCAACTTAGAAAAGATCTCGATGACGATTTCATCTTTCAGCAAGATGGGGATCCGCCAGATTTCCACAACGCAGTTCGTGCTTACCTGAATACGGAGATGTCTGATCGTTGGATAGGACGTGCTGGAGTAAGGGACAGATGTTTCATGACATGGCCACCAAGGTCACCCGATATGACTGCATGTGACGTTTTTCTATGGGGGTTACTAAAGGACCGCGTGTTTGTACTGCCTTTGCCACGTGATTTAGAGGAACTAAAAACCAGAATTCGAGAAGCTGCCGCCACGGTCACAGAGGATATGTTGAAAAGGGTATGGGAAGAGTTTGATTATCGTTTGGAATCTGCCGAGTCACTCGTGGTTCACACATTGAATCTCTGTAAGGTGTAAACAGAACTTTGAGAGTTAGACTTTAAATTGACGTGTGTTGAAAGTGCTATCATTTGTAGTTTTTGTGTAATAAAATATTGAAAGTGTCACCGGACTTTTGATGTGTCCTGTATTTTATTTTGTGTATTCGATATGATTTAAGTGTATTATCCCCCCTTAGAAGAATGGCCCGATTGGGATAAATCAGCCCAGTAATATACCAGTACTAGATTTAGTACTTTTGGAATTCTCTAGTATTATAGTGTTTTTTATGAAAATCTGGTACCTTTTCATTCCGAGGTTATAATATAGCAAACATTATAAACATTTTTCTGAGAATACTACGTCATTTACGAAGGAACAAATGCACACGCAGTTCACCGCCGAGAGATGTTGATCTTGTGTGCTTTGAGGCACGTCGCCACCATGGAAGGGTGGCTGGTATACTTTGCACGAGTTATCTTGAATAGAATCGTCGCCATTGTTCTGTGTCCGGGGTTTATCAGCATCGCGAGAAGCGCCATCTGCCTGCTGCATTCTGCTTGCTGTTAAACATGCTGCGACCAAAATAACAGCAAACCTGCATCATCCCTCATTCCCCTTTCATGTTACGTCTTAAAACATTTCATTGGGATAAAAGTTTCAGAAAAACCTCGTTTCCATATGAAAAGCTACCTAGTATTTTCTATTTCTATGAACTGTACATATTTAAGACTGATTTTCATATGTACGGTACTACAGCTTTTAAATATAGTGATTAAGAAATTATCAATGAAACCTCGGTTTCCAAGTTACATTTGAATAACGTTATGTGATGTATTTGCAGATATGCCTGGAATTTTATTAAATACTAGCCGTACCCGTGCGCTCCGCTGCACCTGTTAGAAATAAATATAAAGTAATTACATAATTAAAATAGGATGTTTGATCCAGGGAACATTCGTGTTTGATAGCAGGATAAATCGTTTAATATGTTACTTAATTTAAATTGCATCCAAATAATTAAAATGCGATCATTTTGGTCCAGAGACACTCATTTGGTGCAATGACAATTCCTTTAACATGTTTCTTAATTTTTATTACATGCAACCATAGCTTAATGTAGATTGACATCATTTAGATTTAATGTGTATATTTTATTTTACTTGTTATAGGTTTCCATTGAATTATGGCAATAACTTAATTTTAACTCTTGTTTGCTACGTATTCAGTAAATGGCGCTTGGCCCACTATGGTTGTGAACCCTTCAAATAACTTAAATTATATTATATATTATATTATATATATATATTATATTATATTATATTATATTATATTATATTATATTATATTATATTATATTATATTATATTATATTATATTATATCAGAAGTTACTGTAATAACATTATAGCATTATGTCCATCTAGAGAAACTGCACTTTCCAATGGTGAAATAATAATTAATTATACAAATCGGTTAATTTAGCTTCCGATATTACTTCATACAAACACAGAAACATTCTCTGTAGGCTAACTTTCATGGCTTTCGATTGTTGCTGTCCAAGGCCCCTTATAGACGAAGTCATTTGTTTTTTTATTTCATTACACGGCCTTAGATGGCAGTTATTTTAATTTTAAAACTAATTTATCTCATTAAATATCAGTCCTATCAAAATGTTTCATGGAACAAAACTTATTGCAAATTATTTTTAAAGAAACTTTTGTTATGTAACATTTTTCACAAAAATCAATAATAAGCGAGATATTTCGATTTATTTAATTCAGGCCCCCTTATAACCCCCCTTTTAAATAATGTATTTTGAATGCCATATAGCCTAAAATCTAAGTTACAACGAACTTAATTTATATTCCAATTTTCATCGAAATCCGTTCAGCCATTATCGCGTGACAAGGTAACAAACATACAGACAGACAGACAGACAGACATACAAACAAAAATTTCAAAAAAGCGATTTTCGGTTTCAGGGTGGTTAATTATATATGTTAGGACCAATTATTTTGGGAAAATCGAAAATTACCAGAAAAATTTCGGCTACAGATTTATTATTAGTATAGATCACAGTGAAATATAAGACAGTCGGCTCTGACGAACTAAAATTCTTTATGTTTCATGCTCAGTATTAGGCTTCAGTTCCTCTAATGTGTGCGGATTCTTGCGAAACACTTTGTCTTCGAACTTAACCCATAAATAGAGAAATTAAGTAATGGAGAAAGGATGGAAAATAAGAAAACAAAAGAAGAAATAAATAAATCAAGAAATGTGGGAAGAAAGGAAAAATGAAAAAAGAAGTAATAGATAAATCAGGAAATGTAGAAAGAGAGCAAAAATGAAAAGAGAAAAGAAGAAATAGAGCAATCAAGAAATCTAAAGGAAGCACCAAAAAGAATAGAAGAAATACAGAAATGAAGAAATGGAGCAAGAATTGAGAAATGAAAAAGGAAAAGAATAAAATAGGAATCAAGAATTTCAGAAAAAAGGAGACGCCAAAAGAAGAAATAGAGAAATGAAGAAATGGAGAAAGAAAGGAAGCACAAAAAAGATAAAAGAAATGAAGAAATTGAGAAATAATTGAGAAATGGAAAAAATAAGGAATATAGAAATCAAGAATTTCAGAAAGGAAGGCGACACCAAGAAACAAAAAAAAATAGGTAAACGAAGGAATGAAGAAAGAAAGGAGGCACCAAAAAGAAAAAAGAAATAGATGAATGATAAATGAAAAAGAAGAAATGTAGAAATCAAGAATTTCAGAAAGAAAGGAGACGCCAAAAAAAAAAAAAGAAATAGAGAAATGAAGAAATGAAGAAAGGATTGTAAAATGA
The DNA here is from genome assembly GCA_025594305.2 of Periplaneta americana. NCBI lineage: Eukaryota > Metazoa > Arthropoda > Insecta > Blattodea > Blattidae > Periplaneta > Periplaneta americana. The sequence continues at coordinate 13,700,261 of JAJSOF020000035.1, forward strand.
AAAAAACAAGAAATATAGAGATCAAGAATTTTAGAAAGAAAAGAGACACCAAGAAAGAAAAAAGAAATAGAGAAATTAAGAAATGAAGAAAGAAAGGAGGCACCAAAAAATCTATACTAATAATAAATCTGTAGCCGAAATTTTTCTGGTAATTTTCGATTTTCCAAAAATAATTGGTCCTAACATACTGTATATAATTAACCACCCTGAAACCGAAAATCGCTTTCTTGAAATTTTTGTTTGTATGTATGTATGTCTGTCTGTCTGTCTGTCTGTTTGTTTGTTTGTTTGTTACCTTTTCACGCGATAATGGCTGAACCGATTTCGATGAAAATTGGAATATAAATTAAGTTCGTTGTAACTTAGATTATAGGCTATATGGCATTCAAAATACATTATTTAAAAGGTGGGTTATAAGGGTGCCTGAATTAAATAAATCGAAATATCTCGCTTATTATTGATTTTTGTGAAAAATGTTACATAACAAACGTTTCTTTAAAAATGATTTCTGATAAGTTTTATTCTCTGAACAATTTTGATAGGACTGATATTTAATGAGATAAATGAGTTTTAAAATTAAAATAACTGCCATCTAAGGCGGTGTATTGAAATAAAAAACAAATGACTTCGTCTATAAGGGGCCTTGGACACAACAATCGAAAGCTATGAAACATAGCCTACAGACAATGTTTCTGTGTTTGTATGAAGCTAAATTAACCGATTTGTATAATTAATTATTATTTCATCATTGGAAAGTGTAGTTTCTCTGGATGGACATGATGCTATAATGTTATTACAGTAACTTGTGAGTGAATTGAGGACAGGTAAGATTAAAATAGCTTCTTATGCACAGAAAACTTGATAGGTTATTCTGTATATTCATTTCCTGTATTTCTTATAATAATGTTTATGAACATATTCATTTTTATCTCAGAGAATTAACGAACAAAGAGAGAGTGTTGATTTAGTATGCAGTAATAGTACGTTAGCTTAGCAATCCATTATTTTATAATTGAAATATTAACTATGCTCAATTGAATCGTGTTAAAATACATATGCAATAAATGCAATGCAAAAAAATTGGGTAATGAGCCAAGCAGATTATGTTGCGCTGTTGTAAAAGTTGTTCCTCCTGAGATTCAAGAGCTCCCACAACAAATTAAAAACTTTCTAATTCGAGTACATCCGTTATCAACACACTTTTTCATAATATAATATAATATAAACATAATAATAAATCTGTAGCCAAAATTTTTCTGTTAATTTTCGTTTTTCCAAAAATAATTGGTAATAACAATTAAGAAACATGTTAAAGGAATTGTCATTGCACCAAATGAGTGGTCTCTGGATCAAAATGATCGCATTTTAATATTTTAAATACAATTTAAATTAAGTAACATATTAAACGATTTATCCTTCTATCGAACACGAATGTTTCCTGGATCAAATGTCCTATTTTAATTATGTAATTACTTTATATTTATTTCTAACGGGTGCAGCGGAGCGCACGGGTACTAGTAGCAAATAAAATGTTAGTGATCTTAAATCTGTACCTCATAGTATTGTATCATCATTTCTCTCTTTCTTTTTTGGTGTCTCCTTTTTTCTGAAATTCTTGATTTCTATATTTCTTCCTTTTTCATTTTTCCATTTCTTAATTTCTCTATTTCTTTTTTTTTCTTTTTTGGTGCCTGCTTTCTTTCTCCATTTCTTCATTTGCCTATTTCTCTTTTCTTTCTTGACGTCTCCTTTCTTTCTCAAATTCTTGATTTCTATATTTCTTGTTTTTTTTTATTTCTCAATTCTTTCTCCATTTCTTCATTTCTTTTTGGTGCCTCCTTTCTTTCTCCATTTCTACATTTCAATTTTACAGGCATTTCGTCTTTTTATAAACATCAGGGGATTTCACATACATATAAGAACAAGAGTGCAACATTTCTTTCGAAGGAGCAGACTTAAACTTCTACTAGAACCTGTAGAAGTAAACATTTATGTGGAACTATCGTAGTAGGTTCCTAATACACGTTCTTCTTCTTTTGAAGAAAAAGCATTAATTCCTAAATCAGTAGTCCCATGACTTAACAGTGTATTCCTTCAGATAGATCTCATCCTAAGGAATTCAGTAGTGACATGATATCAAAATTGTACCTCAGAGGTACGGAAATACAGAATGCAATTCGTTGATGTATTATTATTCTAAATTTTCCAAGGTTTAACGATGACTCTATAAGTAATAATAATTATTGCACAGGTTTGCGTCACATAGCATGATAAGTCGTAGCTTTAAAATCAAGAAATCCACGTCTGCAGAGTTCATAATAGCGAAACATTTATCTGTGCCTGATAGGAGTTAAGTGGCCGGCAGTAAATCCTTAATCCTGTAATAAATACAACCCAATCAACTGATAATCTCGACTTAACTGGAAGCATTACCTGTGTTAATCGTCCACAACTACCAGGGAAGTGACCTCCCCCGAAGACATCGGCCAATGAGTTTCATATCCAATTCCTAACAGTCAGCTGACAGCTTCACGCCAGAATAATAATAATAATAATAATAATAATAATAATAATAATAATAATAATAATAATAATAATGCAGATCAACCGCATGAGGTGGACAGTGAAAAGAAACGGATCTATGAACCAACAATCCCGTTCTATAAAGATAAATGTAGCCTGTCCCACATTGATGTAATAGGTCTGATGGTGGGAGCACGAGGTACCATACCCTCCTTGTTTGCCAACAAATGTAAAAACCTGGGTCTAACACACAGCATTGTGAAGAAAATAGCCATTAGTGCCCTCAAAGGATCGTTCAGATATTGAGAAATCATTTGTATGGGAGTGATAATGGAAATTTCAAGTTATCTTAACCGATGGCTGTTGATTGGTTTAGATATCAATGCCAATAAATCCATACTATTATTTTTCTCGCGGTATATGGCATTCAAATCATTCTAACCTACCTGATGATATTTTTTTCCCCCTTTCTTAACTGTAAAAGCACAAACGCTATTTAGGTGTAAATTTTTCTGACATTTTGTATATTCGATTCCCTAACCGTTTCAAATGTATATCATTTTACCTTTTAGGTGGGTTTCCAAATTATATGTAATACGCTTTGTCAAATCTAGCAACCTTTTCATAAGGGAAGCTAAATTTATATTTATATTATATAATTTAATTTATTATTATTATTTTATTTTATTTTATTATTTATTTATTTATTTATTTATTTATTTATTTATTTATTTATTTATTTATTTATTTATTTATTTATTTATTTATTTATTTATTTATTTTTTATTTATTTATTTATTTATTTATTTATTATTTATTTATTTAATTATTTATTTATTTAATTATTTACTTGTTTAACTTACTTACTTAACTTACTTATTAACTCACTTTACTTAACTTATTTATTTATTTATTTATTTATTTATTTATTTATTTATTTATTTATTTATTTATTTATTTATTTATTTATTTATTTATTTATTTATTTATTTATTTATTTATTTATTTATTTATTCTGGCGAAGTTAAGACCATCAGACCTTCCCTTCCACTCAGCCAGAAAAAAGAAGCTAATACAATTTGCAGCAATACAAGTTAATGATTACACACTAATATTTAAAGAACACAAAATATTGATATAGTCATACAACCACAAGTAGAGTAAAGTAATGCAAACATATTAAATAATAATTACAAAATAATATAAGGCTTAGAAGTTACACTCTATGAATATGCAAGTGGTAAGGGAACCAATATTACAAATTACAAGAATTATAACTGTACAACACTGAGGAAAATTATACACTGGCATACACACATAACCGTAACATAAACACAGAAATTTGCGGCCAGGTTACCAAATGGGATCATTTACAATGATTCACATAAACATTGCCGTTAGACGTTAACATGAAAGTTTGCAAACTCCAAACTTTATGCTTGTGATTTGCAAACAGAACACAATCGTGGAGCGCTGAAGTATACGACAGAATATGAGGGAATGGCGTCGTTGTTATGTTTCCATGGTTACCAAGTATCTTTGCGGTTATGTTTATGTCCCCATCATGAATGGTGTGATTTTACCGTAACGTTTACATTAAGTTAACGCTTACGTTATGTTTAATTTTCATTGTGAATGGGCTTTAAACATAAATGAGGAAGAAAGAAAACATTTTCAGAGAAATGAGTGACATATGTACTGTTTGTAGGATTACAATGAGGATTTATAATTTGTGATAAATAAAAGTGCATACAACAATGATTGTAGGATAAAGGAACGGGAAGATTAAATCTTATGTTAGGTGTTATGTGGCTTAATATTGGTCACAAGATTGAATAATTTACTTTTAAAATGCAATATCGCTCGACAGTTCCTGAGGGACCTGGTTAGGGAGTTCCAGAAACGAATTGCTGGTACTGTGAAAGAGGAAGAATAGTGAGCTGTTTTATGGCAAGGCTTGGATAATAAAGGATCATTTTTAGAACGAGTACCCAAGCTGTGATATGAGGATAAGAAATTAAAACGCACTGAGAGATACTTAGGCGAGGAAGTATTGATGATGCGATATAGGAAAATTAGTGAATGGATATATCTTTGGTCCTGTAATCTTACCCATTGGAGCGTGATGTGGTCGTATTTGAGGATGTTGCAAATGAAATGTATGCAGGCATTATGAACGCGCTGCAATCTTTGGGCTAAATTAGAATTAAAATCTGTTAGTAGAATGTCGCAATAGTCAAAATCTGGCATCTCCAATGTTTGTATGAGAATTATTTTTAATTGAAAAGGTAGAAACTTTTTCAAACGATTTAATGAATGTAGAATGGAGAAGTAAAAATTGGAGATATCGATCGTCCAGTTCAAAAGTGCGACAACTCAAAAATATCCTTTTTTTAGTTATACTACTGAAAGCCCCTTTCGAAGCTCTTTCCGATACAATATTGAGAAGTCATATTTACAACCAAAAAGAAAAAAACTAAATATACTGCTTCAGAAATAATTATAACTATGGACTTTACTAATTCATTATTAGTACATTTCGAAATGTATTAATAATGAATTGGAACCTTGTGATAAACTAGTCTGAATACTGACTCATTTCTAATTGTCGTAGTTATGAAGCAGAACTCTGTTCCTTTCTAAGTGATTTATTTGAAACTTTCAACTGAAGATATCAAAAAACTTGTTTTTTTTTAGTTGTCGCATTTTAGAACTATACGATCGATATATCTTTCGAAGAGATGGAAAAATTCAAATATCTAGAAGCAACAGTAACAAATATAAATGACATTCGGTAGGAAATTAAGAGTAGAATAAATATGGGAAATGCCTATTATTATTCAATTGAGAAGCTTTTGTCATCTAGTCTTCTGTCAAAAAATCTGAAAGTTAGAATTTATAAAACAGTCATATTACCGGTTGTTCTGTATGGTTGTGAAAGTAGGACTCTCACTTTGAGAGAGGAACAGAGGTTAAGGGTGTTTGAGAATAAGGTGCTTAGGAAAATATTTAGGGCTAAGAGGGATGAAGTTACAGGAGAATGGAGAAAGTTACACAACGCAGAATTGCACGCATTATATTCTTCACCTGACATAATTAGGAACATTAAATCCACACGTTTGAGATGGGCAGGGCATGTAGCGCGTATGGGGAATCGAGAAATGTATATAGAGTGTTAGTTGGGAGACCGAAGGGAAAAAGACCTTTGGGGAGGCCGAGACGTAGATGGGAAGATAATATTAAAATGGATTTGAGGGAGGTGGGATGTGATGGTAGAGACTGGATTAATCTTGCTTAGGACAGGGACCAATGGCGGGCTTATGTGAGGGCGGCAATGAACCTCCGGGTTCCTTAAAAGACAGTAAGTAAGTAAGAATGTAGAATGGAGAAGTAAAAATTGAAGATTTATCCTTCGAAGAGATGGAAAAATCAAATATCTTGGAGTAACAGTAACAAATATAAATTACATTCGAGAGGAAATTAATACCAGAATAAATATGGGAAATGCCTGTTATTATTCGGTTGAAAAGCTTTTGTCATCCAGTCTGCTGTCAAAAAATCTGTAAGTTAGAATTTATAAAACAGTTATATTACCGGTTGTTCTGCATGGTTGTGAAACTTTGACTCTCACTTTGAGAGAGGAACAGAGGTTAAGTGTGTTTGAGAATAAGGTGCTTAGGAAAATATTTGGGGCTAAGAGGGATGCAGTTACAGGAGAATGGAGAAAGTTACACAACGCAGAGCTGCACGCATTGTATTCTTCACCTGACATAATTAGGAACATTAAATCCACACATTTGAGATGGGTAGGGCATGTAGCGCGTATGGGGAATCGAGAAATGTATATAGAGTGTTAGTTGGGAGACCGAAGGGAAAAAGTCCTTTGAGGAGGCCGTGACGTAGATGGGAGGATAATATTAAAATGGATTTGAGGGAGGTGGGATATGATGATAGAGACTGGATTAATCTTGCACAGGATAGGGACCGATGGCGGGCTTATGTGAGGGCGGCAATGAACCTACGGGTTCCTTAAAAGCCATTTGTAAGTAAGTATGTAAGAATGTAAAGACAGAAGACAGTCTTGCATGTGTGTGTGTGTGACTTTGACATTCCACTTAAGGCCCTCATCCATGTAGGCCTATACACCTAGATATTTAACAGAGAATAGACTTGATTCGATTCTGAAAGATTCACAACTGCATGTAAATTCTGTCTGAGTAGTTTGATTATCATTGCATTACTTATTATTTACTGTTCCCCACCGCCATATTTTATTTTGAGGTTCTTGCCGTACATGATTCAGTAGATGACATCTAAATATAGTGGATCAATATTCGATAGCGATATCTAAGATAATATACGATTATCAATTCAGCTGATGGTATTTAGTATAAGTTTTATGCTGACTAGATCGTTAAAGATTTACGACTATCAATATAACTGATCCTTTAACAGCTGCGGTTATCAAATGAAGGGAAGACGTCAACTCACGCGATTCATTCACGATTCCGAACTGATCTTTTAAGGTTTTGGTTATCAAATCAAATGATTACGTCGCCTCAGATGATCAAGACTTCATCTTGAGGAGATGTAAGATTTGTGGTTATCAAATTAGCTGATGACGCAAACTCAGGCGATAGAGATTCGATCCCCAGTAGATCTTGTAAGATTTATTTTTATCACATCATTTGTAGTTTATAAGGATACATTTTGAGAATTTTACATTTTTCTTCCAAAGAGTCTTATATGGCATTTGCAGATATTTGCTTAATTATTTGACAATTATAATTGCAATTATAAATTAATCGATATTGGAATTCCACAAGGTACAGTACTAGGACCAATCTTATTTATTATATATACATAGTATAATTAATTTGTTGAAAATTGATCTAAAGAAATATGGTGGTAATATATTTTCTTTTGCAGATGATACTGTACTAACATTTAATGGGGAAAGTTGGAATAACACTTATTTAAATGCTAGCAATGGAATTAACGTAGTGAAAAATTGGCTTGACTCTAAGCTCCTGTCGTTGAACACTAATAAAACTACTTATATTCCATTTTCTTTAAAAACGAAAGGTTTATCAATAATTATCACTTAGTAATACATAATATTTCATGTAATGAATTAACAAACAATTATTGTAATTGCCCACATCTAATGCCTTCCACACAAGTTAAATGTTTAGGAATTATTATAGATCATCATTTACGTTGGGATAAACAAATTGATTTCATGTGTACAAGTATAAGAAAGACAATTTATAAATTCATAATGTTTCGAAATTTTATCACTAAGGAGGCATTGAGAATAATATTTTATGCTCGACCATACCGAAATGTAGTAATTATACACCTGGTAGCAGCCCTTTAATGGACCTCATTGAAGTACACCTATTCATTAAAGTTCAGGTGTTCCACCAATCAGAAAACACCATTTAAGCAATATAAAAGCGCAAGTATCGATTATTCTCGGATATGCAATCGAAAGACAACTAGCGAAACGTCACGGAGGCTGGCAATCCAATACTGTCGCAGAAAGTTATGTTCTGTTACTTTAATAATTAGCGTTAATTGTAAATAATATTCAAATAAATTCAATTTGTCATCTCGTTTTTCAATGTCAAAATCAATTTCAAGGTTATATCAAGATTAATGTTTATTTTACTGTCTAGATTATATCAAAGTCAGTGACATTTCTTTCTCGGAAAAAATCAATACTTTCGCGTCTGCGCACATCTCACAATTCACGAGATATTGCACAAGGTCAGTTCCGCTTCCCAGTCAGATAAGAATAACATGAACACTTATTAATAATTTCAAGTTAGAAATATGGTCGAGCATAAAAAGTCGTATGAAACTTGCCTATAATGGTAATTAAGACGCTCGTATGAAAATTATGAAACTAGCTTACGCTCGTTTCATAAACATACTCTCGTCTTAATTACTACCATTATAGGCTCGTTGCATAATGTACTATTAATTGAATTCTTATTTGATGATTTAAAACAATTTTCTAAAACATGGAAAATGTATGTAATAAATAAGGCAAATGACTACCTTCTGGTTGTAGTTCAAGGCTTAATTGTTGAATCATAATGAAAGCATTTTTTACTTGGTTATTTAACGACGCTGTATCAACCACTGTGTTATTTAACGTCGATGGAATTGGTGATAGCGAGATGGTATTTGGCGAGATGAAGTCTAGAATTCGCCATAGATTACCTGATATTCGTTTATAGTTGCGGAAAAACTCGGGGAAAAAAACCAACCAAGTAATCACCCCAAGCGGGAATCGAACCCACACCCAAGCGCAATTCCGGATCAGTAGACAAACGCGCTATCGCCTGAGTTAAGTCGGTGAAAGCATTTGTTTTATCACGGAATAACTAAATACTGTTCTTAACACATTCCGAGCTGCTTACTTCATCTTGATTGTTCAATTTTTAAGTATGTTAGTTACTTTATAACAAATCTATTCATTTCACACGAATCTCGTCGTATCAGACGACATCATAATTCAGGGGCGACTTTTGGGGTAGTGCCAGTGTGCCATGGCACCGCCAATGAAAGAAACAAAAAATAATATCCTAAAAAGCAGTTGTAATAGTTTATTTATACACATTTTATTCGTATTTCATCTGAACGAGCGCGCGCACAGATCGGGACGCACTCTTGCAGCGTTTTTCCGAACTTTGGAGCCACTTCTGTGTGGCACTGCCTACGTCCATATAACACTGTACAAAAGGCTACTGATTCTAGTTTATATACGTTTCTTATGGCAGACTTTGAGCCGAATTCAGTTTGACTCAGTAGTTAATATTCCGCCCGCTAGAGCACAGTAATGCAGAAATTTCGCTAGATGGCAGGGTTGTTGGAGACGTTAGGAAGGGAACCATGAACCGCAGACTTGCACGAAAACACAAGTTAAAGTTCCGCGCCAAATGTTAATGTAATGTTGCCAATTCAAAACTAATGCACGTAACTTGGATTTGAATGTGTAAAGTATTATCCGTTTATTGAATGCAGAGATAGTCATGGTTCTTTTTAGAAAGATAAATATTTTTTTTTTCATATTATGTAACACTGTTTGTTAATGTTATGTAATATTTGTTTTATTTTGCGGCAACTAAATATCGCTACACTGTTGCTAAAGTATTGATGCTTTTGTTAACGATGCATGAGATCTGTGCAGGACATGAACATGTGTTATTCAGGTCGCTGCCTTGGATTCATCGACCTGTTAAATAAAATGCAAACGTGTTCGTTTATTATCTATATCACAGTTCATCTCATGTGTTTTGCCAGTAATTTTATTAGTTATAAAATTTATTTGTATTTGACTAACAATACTGTGAAAGTCTTGCATTATCTGTATCTGTAAATTTCGTTATTAGTTTCGGAAATGTTATTGTAACTGTTACTAGATGCATTATTAACTGTACACCTGGTGAAATAGCTAGTTTAATTAATGTGTTTTATTTAACACTAGCCGTACCCGTGCGCTCCGCTGCACCTGTTAGAAATAAATATAAAGTAATTACATAATTAAAATAGGACGTTTGATCCAGGGAACAACTTTTACAACAGCGCAAGATAATCTGCTTCGCTCATTACCCAATTTTTTTTGCATTGCGTTTATTGCATATATATTTTACGTATTTTAACACGATTCTATTGAGCATAGTTAAAATTTGAATTATAAAATAATGGATTGCTAAGCTAACGTACTATTACTGCATACTAAATCAATACACACTCGTTGTTCGTTAATTCTCTGAGAATAAAATGAGTGTACATAAATATTATTTTAAGAAATACAGAAAACGAATGTACAAAATAGCCTATCAAATTTTCTGTGCATAAGAAGCTATTTTAATCTTACCTGTCCTCGATTTACTCAGACGTTACTGTAATAATATTATAGCATTATGTCCATCTAGAGAAACTACACTTTCCAATGGTGAAATAATAATTAATTATACAAATCGGTTAATTTAGCTTCTGATATTACTTCATACAAACACAGAAACATTCTCTGTAAGCTATGTTTAATAGTACTCTCTATATACCTTGATGTTTAATAGCTTTCGATTGTTGTTGTCCAAGGCCCCTTATAGACGAAGTCATTTGTTCTTAATTCATTGCACCGTCTTAGATGGCGTTATTTTAATTTTAAAACTCATTTATCTCATTAAATATCAGTCCTATCAAAATTTTGTAAAGAATAAAACTTATCGGAAATCATTTTTAAGAAACTTTTGTTATGTAATATTTTTCAAAAAATCAATAATAAGCGAGATATTTCGATTTTTTTAATTCAGATCCCCTTATAACACCCCTTTTAAATAAAGTATTTTGAATGCCATGTAGCCTAAAATCTAAGTTACAACGAACTTAATTTATATTCCAATTTTCATATAAATCGGTTCAGCCATTATCGCATGAAAAGGTAACAAACATACAAGCAGACAGACAGACAGACAGACAGACATACAAACAAAAATTTCAAAAGAGCGATTTTCGGTTTCAGGGTTGTTAATTATATATGTCAGGACCAATTATTTTTGGAAAATCGAAAATTACCAGAAAAATTTCGGCTACAGATTTATTATTAGTATAGATCATGTAAACGTGAGCTGCGATTATCATTTTCACTAGGGTAATTTGTTTAAAACTTTTTTTCATTTTTGGCCACCACCACCAGAATACCTCACCGGCCGCCACTGTCATAGTTTGTTCCTGAGCAGTGCCATCAGCAGTCCTGTAGAGAACCGTAATAATATTTTGAAATGCTACAACTTTTCTCAATCCTGAAATCTTCCTACCACTTCGATAGCCTAGAAAAAAAATCTTTTCTTATTCCTCCTCGGGGTTTTCTTAAATTGCGTCGCCTCGTTAGATGAAGATTTGAGAGCGAATTTTTAATGAAGTTAAGTGTCGTTAAATCAGGAGCGCGTAAAAAAGAGGAAACTGTGTTCACTGAGCGGTCCGCACTCCGAATGACTGATATTGATCTAATGAACGCATTACCCCGGGACGGCGCGGCGATCTCATTCCGATATAATCCTGATCTACGAATTACCAAGCGGGTGGGAGATGGAATGAGCGAACAGCCAGACCCGACGTGCTTAGAAGGTGGAAAATGAGTTCAGTTCAGTACATCTGCACGCCGTTATTGCCATTATTAGTTTCGCATGTTTACACTATTGATTACAATTTAACTTCAAGGTCTATCTACTTACGTCACAACACCACCATCTTACATCAGTTGCATGCAATTCTTAGAGTACGACATAGCAGCCTTACTTTTGATTTCTTATTTGTTTCAGTTGATTATTTAAAAACACTATATCAACTACTAGATTAGTATCGTCGGTGGAACTTGGTGAAATCGAGATGAGGCCGACAATTCACCATGTGAAAAAATATACAGAGTGTTTCCGAGGTGGTGTTACAAACTTTCAGGGATGATGGGGAAGGGCACATGTATCAATTTGAGATAAGGAACCCTGGTCCGGAAATGACCGAGTCGAAAGTTACAAGCAAAAATAGTTCTGTGAAAATGAAATAATTTTATTCCTCTGTACACCTTATTTATGTGTATTTATCTGTAATCTTACAC
>JAJSOF020000035.1:13714914-13737414 GCA_025594305.2 Periplaneta americana
AATACAATACAATTAATTCAAAGCAATACAATACTACAAATACAAGACAATATAATACATAATTAATATAATACAATGACAATTCTTTTCATCTTCACAACACCAATAAAATAATTATGTAATAATAATAATAATAATAATAATAATAATAATAATAATAATAATCATACCTAAATTAAATTAAATTATTAAACTCGATCACAATTATAACTTCAATTTGACTGCGCAAGTAAGAAATCGTTTAGCCTTTTCTTGAAAGTGGTTATTGTCTGGCACCCCCTAATCTTCTGAGGTAGAGAATTCCATTCACGGGGAACTGAGACAGTAAAAGAGGATGAATAGTGGGATGTTCTATGGGCAGGAATTGCTAGGATTTGGCTATCCTGTGATCTGGTGTTTAGATTGTGACTGGAGGATAAGTAGTTAAACCGGGAACCAAGGTAATTTGGAGTAGAAGTGTGGAGAACTCGAAACAGAAGAGAGAGCGAATGAAGTGTTCTACGGTTACTAAGTTGCAGCCAGGATAAAGATTTGAACGAGGGTGTAATGTGGTCAAATTTGTGAGCATTGCTGATGAATCTGACACACATATTGTGCACACGCTGCAGCTTGTCCGAAAGGTCAGTTGTCAAGTCTGTAAGTATTACGTCGCAATAGTCAAACAGTGGTAATACGAGGGTTTGCACTAAAGTCTGTTTTAATTCTGGCGGGAGGAAGTTTCTGAATGGGTTAAGAGAATGCATGGTATAGCACACTCTCTTCGATATTTCCTTTATTTGGCATTCCCAATTTAAATTTTCGTCCAAGAAACTGCCGAGATTTCTGACGACGGAATGGTACGGAATAGTGGCATTATTTACTGTAATAATAGGGATATGTCTGTCGTTCATTGTGTTCAGTAGTCTCTTATGTCCAATTATTATAGCTTGTGACTTACTAGCGTTTAACCAAAGTCTGAACTTTTTCGCCCATGAAGAAACTTGACTCAAGTCATGATTAATTTTGCCAATAGTTGCGTCAATTTCGTCTGGTCGTGAGTGTATGTAGAGTTGTAAGTAACTTAGTATAACTTCCAATTCCGAACTGGTCTTGATGATGGAACCGAAAGGTTAGAAATATTAAGTTCCAGGACACGGTGAAATATCCAAAAGTATATATTTTCTGATACTTCATTCATAGCTGCCTCTATTGAGAATCTTGCAGAATTTTATATTTCTTCGCCGATTACAGAAGTCGCCAGTGTCAACAGTAAATATGTCAGACAGATCCTCGGTGAAAGCTGTGAAATATTGCAGTCGCTCGATAAGACTTTATCTGGCAGGAAATAATAAATTACTCGCTTTACAACCTTGTCACGACTACGCATTTCACAACCCGTGAATAATTAACTGACTTTTAATTGCGTTTTATAATCGATGCGGACGTCACTGTCGTCCTGCAAGAATTCCAACCTTATTACGTAATCCGTCCAACTTAACTACTGAAGTCGAACTTTTTGAGTGACTGGACGATTATTACAGCTTCATCAAATTTCAGCCATATACAGGGTGTAACTAAAATGTATCTCAAAACTTCAGAGGCATATTCCTCTCATATAAATATTATTTTGATTTCCGCTGCACCCGTTAGAAATAAATATAAAGATACCGTCATTACATAATTAAAATAGGACATTTGAACCAGGGAACATTCGTGTTTGATTTGATAAATCGTTTATTATGTTACTTAATTTAAATTGTATTTGCATAATTAAATGCGATCATTTTGATCCAGAGACCACTCATTTGATCAACCCAAGAGTTATTTTAGGAAATTCAGGAAACGGCGTCAGAATAGTATCAAGTTTTCTGTGGATAAGAAGCTATTTTAATCTTACCTGTCCTCGATTCACTCCGAAGTTTTCATCTCTGTAATAACATTATAGCATTATGTCCATCTAGAGAAACTACACTTTCCAATGGTGAATTAATAATTAATTATACAAATCGGTTAATTTAACTTCTGATATTACTTCATACACAGAAACATTATCTGTGGCTATCTTTCATAGCTTTCTATTGTTGCTGTCCAAGGCCCATTCATAGACGAAGTCATTTGTTTTTAATCCATTAAACCTTAGATGGCATGTTATTTTAATTTTAAAACTTATTTATCTCATTAAATATCAGTCCTATCAAAATTTTTCAAGGAATAAAACTTGTCGGAAATTATTTTTAACGAAACTTTCGTTATGTAATATTTTTCATAAAAATCAATAATAAGCGAAATATTTTCGATTTATTTAATTCAGGCCCCCTATAACCAATTTTAAATAATGTATTTTGAATGCCATATAGCCTATAAACTAATTACAACGAACGTAATTTATATTCCAATTTTTGATTTAAATCGTATTCAGCCATTATCGCGATGAAAAGGTAACAAACATAAGACAGACAGACAAACAAAAAATTTCAAAAAGCGATTTTCGGTTTTCAGGGTGGTTAATTGTATATGTTAGGACCAATTATTTTTGGAAAATCGAAAATTACCAGAAAAACTTCGGCTACAGATTTATTATTAGTATAGATAGATGTAAAATGTTACATGAACATTGGTCCAGAAACGCTTTATTTCGGCAGTTGGAGCCCTTTCCTTATAACTAGAGCTCTTGGAAATTTAGATTTTAATTGTTAAAATGGCAGTTCAAAAATTTTTATCAATAAAAACTTGTAAAAGGGTGACTTAATCTTTGAAAAATCCATTTATAGAGTGAATCGGGGTTTTATGACTCATCCGGGAAAGATACTTATTTCTTTGTTTTAAATATTCTTCCAAGAGAGAACGCCACGCGCATTTTCGTGATCACTGAGACAGTTGAATGTTTGTATAGAGGCAAGCTTTTAACTCATTTTGCCACTGTTCTTGTTGTTTTTAAGAAAAGCAAGTAAACAACTCATTTTTCTGCTATAAAATAATTGCAAAAGGTACTGTATGTTAAAATTTTTCGTAATAACTGTCAAACATTTGTAATGGATATTGTAGTAAAGGTTCTAAAGTTTGTATTGTTAACAACCAACGACCTTGTTCCGCCATCTTAGATTGCGTCACAGCACTAGGCATCTTAACCCGATACTTGAGGGAAGATTATCATTTTAACGGGGTAAAATGGCACCTTGTCGCAAGAGTTTCTTTTTGTTTTATTGCAGGGAATTTAAAAATTACAGAATATCCTTGATAGAAGTCAATTTAAATTGAGGAACATCTTCAACTTGCGATGGAACATGTTATAAAGAGGTTGAACTGTTTTCAGAGCATCGCAAGCATAACAAAATTTCTTACCATTGGTTAAAACGCCTCCCAAAATAGAATGATGACAAAAAAATGTACTGGATTGAATTTATTGATCTTATACTATCTGTCACCCGACAATAAGTGATTTCACTCAGTCTTTTTCAAACGACAATAAAATATGCCAATGACTGTGTTGCAGTAAGATTTTGTGATACAAACGAGTGAGAAAGTGTCCATGAGCTTTAGATTAAGTCAATTTTGTTATATACATGTATCAAACCAAGTTCAGGTAAAATACATATATCAGTAAATGTGTTAATTACATTTTCATCTTGCCTGACTATAGGGGAAAGATGCACGATTATTAGCAGGTTAAAAGAAATAAATTATTTTTAAACAATTGTTAATTAATGTTTTCTTTTTCTAAAAATTAGTTTCAAATACCTTAGACTTTGATATTTCAAAATGAAATTCAAGAAATAAATGACCGGTATCTATAAATTTTCAAACATCTTGAAAGAAAAATCAGGCATCTTCCCCGAGCCACACTATTTTAGCAATAAATTTAAATTATATCAACAAATAATGATTTACTTCCACCCAGTGTGGAGTAACATTTTGACTTATAAAATACTTTTTCCCAGTCGATTAACTGGTCTTTTCCCCATTTCTCCTCTTCAATCAATTTGCTAAACATATATTCTGCATCATCATATTCTTGTGCTATTATTACTTGATAACATTTGCAAGACATAAATAAAGCTTGATAAAGCAGAAAAAACTAACCAAGAAGGGGATTGTAAAAATATATTTTGCCAGACATCCGGGAGGAAAAAATAAGAACATAGAGTATTGGTCACAGGAAGATGTAATATTACATTGTAAACCTGTTTGTAATAATAATGATGACTTCAACTCCTGAACACATTCCTATATCTGAAAACATTCTGGTTCACGAAAAGTTCATGTCATCTGATTGCCTGTATTTCTCTCACGCCCGATGTTGTCCTTCAATTCTTGTAAAGTCCTTGTTTGGATGCCTATAGTAACTTATTCTTGTAACGTTCCCCATAAATAAAAATCGCATACCAGATAAAATCTGTCTTACAGAGAAGTGTTCACGATGGTCCTCGATTAATTATTCTGTCACCATCGTCACATTGAATCTCATGCATAGGATTCCCAGAATGTGTGCGTCTGTAGGCTTCCAAAACCAGCCACTCAATCGTTCATTTCTTGTTAGTTTCGGAAAAAAATTATTTAAAATTGAACTTAAATAAACGTGTGAATCAACTGTTGTGTCGAAAAATATGGGACCGATAATTCCATCCATCTGTCACTGGACTTTTGGTTTAGAAATCCCAATCTTTGCAGCGTGGTGAGGAACTTCATCGAATAATATGAGTCATTTTCGGCAGCCCAGTATCTATTGTTCTGATAAAACGTGACCGTGAAGATGAAACCACCCTTCATCAGTGAAGAACGTTAAAAAGATTGGTCCACGTCGCCATTATGAACGGACTGCACAAACCAATTGCAATAATTAACCCTGAATACAGGATCTTGTGGTTGTGAATGAATGAACTACATTTACCCTGTACGGCTTAAGTTTCAGAAGTTTCGTTACCAAAAAGCTGACGTCTTGGAAATTTAACGCCTTGTGCTAAACGTCGCAGTGATTTGCAAACAAGTTTCCAAATTTGCCCCTACTTCATCAAGCTTCTCTTCTGTCAGTACACGGCGTTGTTGAACACGTTTCTTTTTCAAAAAGATCCTGTACGTCTGACTTTATTGAATATCAAGATCGCAAGGTCATGAATAGTTGACCTGCTAGAAATTCGAACACCTTTTCAAACCTTGTTCAAATTTTTATTCGACACCTTCTTGCAGAATAGTATTTACATACGCATCATAGAGAAAAATATGTTGTTCTAAAGTGTAACTCAACCATTATTAATAGACACTTTATCATCACGAGACAACACAATTTTACTCACAACACGCGTACAGACGTCTTTCCCTCACGACAGATCCAACTTTTTTATAAATGTAATTTGTTAAATAAATAAATAAATAAGCGTTAAAGTCTGACGGCAGGCGCGCCAATCTTCACCCAGTTCAAGGCCGCCGGGAAAGGTCCGGATAAGAACGCACTGTAAAATACTAATGATCTACCGAAACGTGGGCTAGTTAACAGTGTAAGACAGAAATATGTTTGAAATATACGTGTCTCAAAATTATTGCTCTGATTTCAATATGGTTTATTTCGGAATGCATATAGGTTTCAAGCATGTAGTTAATCTCAATATACAGCTAATATCTCCTACTTTATTAAGCGTATAGCTGCCCTATGCGCTTGCGTTGGTAGTTGTTGGAAAAGTTAGTGTTATCAAAACCTTAGAGACAGATTTTGTGTTTTAAATTTTGCAGCTCATCGTTCTGTTGTTACTTCATGAAGAGGAAGACGAGTTTATTTTCAGCAAGATAGTGTACTCACCTGACTAAACCCTCTGTGATTTTTTCCTGTGGGGTTACGTAAAGGACAATGTTTATGTTCCTCCTTGGTCAATTAGCCTGCAGGATCTACGGCGATGAATCACAGCTGGTGCAGGCGATAGATGGTGACATGCTGCGTAGAGTGTGGGAAGGAATTGGAATATCCCTTAATGATATGATCAGGTTCACATATCGAGGACTTGTTTTCTGTATTACTGTTATTTATAATATTTGCTATATATTTTTATACTGGTTGAGTGGAAGACAAGTCCTTAAGGGCCTTAACTCTGCCAGTAAAAATAAGTCAATACCGGTAATAAAGAATTTAAATTGTAGAAAGATCATCGTAGTATCGTCGGCCTGGGTGGCGCAGTCGGTAGAGTGCTAGTCTTCTGTGCCCGAGATTGTGGGTTCGATCCCGGCCAGACTCATGTCAGTAGATTTACTGGCATGTAAAAGAATTCCTGCGGGACAAAATTCTGGCACACCGGTAAACGCTCGATAATTTAAAGAAAAACAAAAATCGTTGTGTCATTCTTTATCATTAGGATGCATTGTGAATAGTCTGCAGGTTCTAGTTTTGAATCATGAATAGTACGTCAACTGCACACAAACAAGATGCAAGTGTTCCCTAATAATAGGCTGTGACGCGCACAAGACATGACGTCACGTCAATATAGAATATACAGAGTGTTAAGAAAAAAATTATCAATATATTAAAACAGTACTTTAAATTTTAAACTGTTATTTAATTACATTTTTAGTACATATGACCCTATATTTTAAAGTAAATATTGTCAAACCTTTCTGAAATTTTGCAGGCACATAGGCACCATACTCTAGATCATTTCAAAGTATCCATTTTTGTAAGTTTTTGTGCCCCAATAATAGTAACTTTGATTGTTTTCAAATAAAAATTAAATTACAAGCAAATTTTGAAGACAATAATTACAAAACTAAATTACATACCAGAACAATGATACGAGTTATTTCTCTATTCTACATCACATATTAAAATTTGATAAACCTAGAGATAAATTTGACTAAAAAATGTACAGGTGTCCAAAATAATAAATATGAAATTTAACAACTTATTCAAAAACTAGAAAACCAATTACTTCCAAACAAGTATTTCAATACAATGTAATGTGAAAATTTGTTTGATATCTGTAAAAGAGAAAGAGGTTTTGAAAGTTAAAGGTGTGTCCGTTTAATGTATCGAAGTATTGAATCAATCAAAAACAGATTTCTTCTGATAATCTACGTGTACTTTTTTTGTGGATTTTCTTCCAAAACTCTCTGCATATGTTCTCAATATTTGATACCCAGATCTTCCAGAATGTTGTAAATCTTAAATGTCTCCTCTATTATTGAAAATATGGAACCATCTTTGTGCTGCGCTCACTAACGACACCTTCATCCTCAGCATCGTCATTCCAGCAGCTTTATAATCTTTTCAGTAGTGCTTAAAGGACTCCAATCTCAAACTTGTTCATCTACATTTTATATTCTTCGCGTTAACAACTGACGACTGGCACATGCTTATAATACGCAATAATATATCTCAGCATTCTATGTAAATTGCATTGCCCAACTAAAGAAAATCATTAGAGTCTTATAAATCACCAAACTTAAAATAAATAATTATTTATGAGATGACCTGATAGGTATAAAGTAGAAAGCATGCAGAAATACAGGGCGTTAAGAAAAAAGTATTCAATATTTTAGGAGGTGCTAGTATGCATCAAAACAAGGAAAATGTCTAATAAACATGGGTCCTACAACACATACTTTCTGAGATATTAACACTTGTTCATAGAAGGTGCTCAATGTGACGTCCATTCATGGAAATGCATTCCTCTGCCCTTCGGCGTAAGGAATCACGAACTCTTTGAAATTGACCTGGTTGTTCTTGATAACCAAAAGCCTAGGAGATTTAGGTTTGAGGAACAAGCAGGCCAAGGTTCAAACCTCCCCAATCAATCCAGCGGTCCTGAAATGTCAGCGTCAGGTGTTACGCTCATTGCGGAAAAAAATGTGCTGGTGTGCCATCGTGCATGAACCACATCTGTAGTCTTTACTGACATGCCACATACTCCAGCAAGGTGGGCAATACATTAATTAGAAAGTTCTGATAACGAGCTCCAGTTAATCTCTGTGGTAGCACGTATGACCCTTAATCTATCACCAAGAACGCCTACCCATAAGTTGACTGAGAATCGGTGCTGATGCCTTGTTTCTTCAACTGCATGGGAATTTTCATCAGCCTACACATCATGATTACGAAAATTCACAACACCATCTCTGCTGAACCCCGCTCATATCCGCAACCAGACATTTATTTTCAGTATTCCTTGCGATGTATCAGTATTCCATACCAGGGGTGTCAACTACGGTATGATTATCTGGTAGTCTGCTGTATTGTAGGGCAGAGAAGTGCATTGCCTTGAATGGACGTCACATTGAGCACTTCCTATGAACAAGTGTTCAGATCTCTGAAAGTATGTGTTGTAGGACCCATGTTTAATAGACATTTTTTTCTTGTTTTGATGCATACTATCACCTCCTAAAATATTAGATACTTTTTTAACACCCTGTAGTCTATGGACAACGCCCTTGTACAGAATACGGTCCCTAATAATATACGATGATGTTTAATGAAATGAATCTACTTTCTCAGAGTTGCAGACTGTTTGACAGCACTGGAACATTGTAAGCCTCCGAGCTAAAACGTTTTCAGACACACACAAAGAGACGGTTACAGAAATAAATGCAGACTTTAATATCAGTGGTTCAGTACAATGCTACTTCATATATTGATCCAAAGGCAGTTACATGTTATTTTCCACATGCTTCGTTCCCATGTCAACAGCAGTTGGCACCAGGATCACCAATGTCATGGCACTGCACATTGACACCAACTGACCTACAGAACTCCCTCTTGGAAGCTAGTTCAGCCGCCTCGTACAGCGTCAGGTCGAATTTCTCCTTGACGATTTCGTACAGATTGTCGCTGAAACCTTCTGGAACTTCCATGGCCTGAAAAATAGTGAGTGAGTGAGTGAGTGAGTGAGTGAATGCTATTTAACTAATTTGAAGTCAGTTGCAATAGTTTTCTTTTTAGATAGCCTGTAAAATTATACAGGGTGTTAAAAAAGAGCATTCAGTATTCTCAGTGGCAGTGGTATTAATTAAAACAAGACAAACAAGTTTAATAAACAGGGTCCTAAAATTAATTCTTCCGAGATTTGAGTACTTGCTCATCAACATCATAGGACATCGCAATGTGATTTCCATTTCATTCCAACGGATCTTTCTGCGAGATGACCACTAAAATTAAGGAAAACACAAACATTATGGAAAATTAAATCAATTCATAGCTTCACTATGCTCCAAATCTATACATAGAAATACGTGTCCTCCTTATAGAATCCTTGTTCTCCTTGTCTTCTTATTTTCTTTGTCTTCCTCTTAATATCCTTGTATTCCTCTTCTCTTCCATCTATTCTCCTTTTTCTTCCGTGTATCCTCCTTGTCCACAGTGTATTTTCCCTGTTCTGTGCATTCCCCTTGTTCTCCTTGTCTTCCCCTTGTTCTCTTTGTCTTCTCCTTGTTCTCCTTGTCTTCCTTGTCTTCCCGTTGTTCTCCTTGTCTTCCCCTTGTTCTCCTTGTCTTCCCATTTTGTTCTCCTTTTCTTCCCATTCGTTCTCTTGTCTTCCCCTTGTTCTCCTTGTCTTTTTTGTTCTATCCTTGTCTTCCCCTTGTTCTCCTTGTCTTCCCCTTGTTCTCCTTGTCTTCCCCTTGTTCTCCTTTGTCTACCCCTTGTTCTCATTTGTCTTTTTTCCTTGTTCTCCTTTTCTTCCCCTTGTTATCCTAGTTTTCCCCTTGTTCTCCTTGTCTTTCCCTTATTCTCCTTGTCTTCCTTGTTCTCCTTGTCTTCCCCTTGTCTTTCTAACTTGTTTCCTTTAAAAGCCCTTTGTTCTCCTTTTGTCCTCCCTTGTTCGCTTTGTCTTCCCTTGTTCTCCTTGTCTTCCCCTTGTTCTCCTTGTCCTCCCTTGTTCTCCTTGTCTTCCCTTGTTCTCCTTGTCTTCCCTTGTTCTCCTTGTCTTCCCTTGTTCTCCTTGTCTTCCCCTTGTTCTCCTTGTCTTGCCCTTGTTTTCCTTGTTCTCCCCTTGTTCTCCTTGTCTTCCCCTTGTTCTCCTTGTCTTCCCATTGTTCTCCTTGTCTTCCTTCTTCTTCTCCTTGTCTTCCCCTTGTTCTCCTTGTCTTTCTCTTGTTCTCCTTTTCTTCCCCTTGTTATCCTAGTTTTCCCCTTGTTCTCCTTGTTCTCCCCTTTGTTTTCCTTGTCTTCCCTTGTTCTCCTTGTCTTCCCCTTGTTCTGCCTTGTCTTCCCCCCTTGTTCTCCCTTTTTCTCCTTTGTTCTCCTTGTTCTCCTTGTCTTCTTCCTTGTTCTCCTTGTCTTCTCCTTGTCTTCCCTTTGTTCTCCTTGTCTTCCCTTGTTCTCCTTGTCTTCCCTTTGTTCTCCTTGTCTTCCCTTGTTATCTTTGTCTTTCCTTGTTATCTTTGTCTTCCCTTGTTATCTTTGTCTTCCCTTTTTTCTTTGTCTTCCCCTTTTTATCTTTGTCTTCCCCTTGTTCTCCTTGCCTTTCCCTTGTTCTCTTTGTTTTCCTTTTCCTCTCCTTCTTTATCCTTAGTCTTCCTTGTTCTTTGTCTTTTTGTCTATGTATTCTCCTTGTTCTTCATGTATTCTCCTTATTCACCGCGTACTCCCCACGTTCTCCTTGTGTTCCCCTTTTTCTTTCTTATCTTCCTTTCTTTCTCCTTGTACTCCCCTTCTTCGCCTTGTATTCCCTTTGTGCTCTGTCTTTCCCTTGTTTTATTTGTATTTCCCTTGTTCTCCTTGCCTTCACCTTGTTCTCCTTGCCTTCCCCTTGTTTTCCGTGCATTCCTCTTGTTTTCCTTCTCTTCTCCTTGCTTTTTCCATGCCTCCCCTTGTTTACTTTGCATTCCCCTTATTTTCCTTATCTTCCCCTTGTTCTCCTTGTATTTTCTTTTCCAAGAAGTAGCCATGAGAAGGGTTGAATTTTTATATCACAGCCATTTCCCAAGCCACCTCTCTCCATACCTAGTGAGGAGCAAAAACGTGTAGTGTGTGTTGGATTGAGTGGCGTTACCTGCAACTTTTGGAAAACTTCTTCAGACATGCCCAAGCCACTTGGAGACTTGAGGGATTCTTCAATGGGAGAGAGCTTATCCTTGGACGATTTGCTGGCCTTCAGAACTGCCTCGGCCAGCTCGAAACACAAGAAGTCTTCCTTTACTGTAAACAATAAGAAGTAATTTGATACATTAAAAATGACATAATTTACAGGGTGGTTGCATTACGAATATTAGGGAAAAATCGCTTTTGACAGCAAAGGCAACTTGAAGTCAAACGTCCACACCAGTGGAGTAACGGCTAGCACGTCTGGCCGCGAAACCAGGTGGCCCGGGTTCGATTCCCGGTCGGGGCAAGTTGAGGTTTTTTCCGAGGTTTTCCCAATATGAGCAAATGCTGGGTAACTTTCGGTGCTGGACCTCGGACTCATTTCACCGGCATTATCACCTTCATCTCATTCAGACGCTAAACAACCTAAGCTGTTGATAAAGCGTCGTAAAATAACCTAGTAAAATAAAAAAAATGAAGTCAAACTTTTTTTTTCAAAGCATCTTATTATATTGAATGGAGATGTGACGTTCAACTATGCAAGGGAACAGGAGGCTTATACTGTGAAGAAAATTGTTACGTATAGTTAAAAAACACTTTCCTCAGCATTATCAGACAGCGTTTTTTAGTTTTTGAAGTGGCTCTTACGCCTTTACCTTTGGATTATTGCCGAATCAAGTTATTAGTAGCCAAGAAAACACCTATAAACCGCGAAGTCTTATCAACAAACCCCGGATTCTCAGGTTCCAACAGCCCTGGGCATAAGAGGGGAAGTGAAAGAGACGGAGAAACTCCCGGCCATGTCCTTTTTCCTTACACCACCTCATAAAAAACGCGCAATAAGGCTGTATGCGTCAGTGGTGGATGTTAGGCGACCAGCGAGAGCCGAAAATTCATAAAAGCTATTGCCAAGAAGACCAAAGAAAAGATGGCACGACTCTTAATTTTAAAACACAGGCTCTAAGCTGTAATGAAAAACGAAAAGAAAAATTATACATCTTAAAAAACATTACTTATATTCGTATTTCATAATTCTCCCGTCACACATTCTGTGAGATTTCTTACTTTAGCCTTAACCAAAAGTACGAGTAATAATAAAATCAGAACCTTTGTAATTATGCTGTAATCCGTTATACTGGCAGTACTGGCAATTGTGACTAGGAGAACTAACAGTAAAAACTTCAGACCTACTGCTATTAAACGTTGAACATCGAGATATTTTATGTCATAGTCAATGAATACAATTAGACACATCAATTTTCCTTTGTTAAGATAACTCTCCAGTCATTCCACTGGAAACACTTGGTGCATACTTACGATCATCTTGCACGGATTGGTAGAATTGAGTGTAGTGGTTGCTCCCCAGACTCGAACCCGCGACAAGTAGAATTGGCAGCAACAGCAGCAACGAAACAACACACTTCATCCTAAGAGAAAATGGAAGCACATCATTTCCAGATACTAGACTAGTTTTTCTACTTTTAGTTCTAATATTCACATTGCTTCAGATTTACACCGAAGGAAGGAAAGAAAGAAATAGAAAGAACGAAGAAAAAAGAACAGGATAGAAGAATTAGCAGAATGGAGGGAGAAAGTAAGAAATATACAGAGGGAAATTAAAGAAAACAAACACACAAATAAACGGAAATGAAAGAAAGGAAAAACAGAAAAAATGAGAAATAAAGAAGAGAATTAAAGAAAAGATTAGGGAGTAATTAAATAAAGAAAGAAGTAGTAGGAAATCAGAGAAGAGAAAAGAAATTAAAGAAAATAGTAGGAATTAAAATGGAAGAATGATAAAGATAAAGGGAAAGGAAAAATTTTGACAAAAAAACTAAAATTTAAAAAGAATTGTTTTTCGAAAATTTAATAAATTGGACTAAAAATAAATCTGTCAAGAAATTGTTCTGAATATACAGGGTTATCAAAAATAATTGGTGTTAAACTTCAATTAATCATCCTGAAACCGAAAAAGTTTTATTTTGTTTTTTTCCCATGTCTGTTGTTGTCTGTTTTCATTTATTACGCGATAATTTGCTTCAACGGCCTTCGATGAAAATTGGAACATAAATTAATTTCTTTAACTTAGATTTTAGAATATGGCATTCAAAATTTTATTTAAAATGGACTGCAGATGGCGAATGTTAAAAAAAAACCAAATATCTCGCTTATTATTGATTTTTGTGAAAATGTTACATAACGAAAGTTTCTTTAAAAATGATTTCCCAGTTAACGTTTTATTCAACAAAATGGATAGGACGATATTTAAGTCTGTCTATCTATATGTTTTTACCTTTGGTCGCGCGAAATGGTAATGGATTTCGATTAAAATTGGAATATAAATTAAGTTTGTTTAACAGATTTTAGGCTATATAGCAATATTTAAAAAGGGGGTTATAGTCCTGAATTAAATAAACCGTATCTCCACAGATTATTAATTCGAAAAAATGTTACCAAATGTTTCTTTGAAAATAATTTCCGAACCTCGAAGGACATTCTATACAAAATTTTGATAGACTGATATTTAATGAGATAAATGAGTTTTAAAACTTACATAACAACGCCATCATGGAGCTGTACTGAAATAAAAACAAATGACTTCGTCTATAGGGCCTTGGACAACAACAATCGAAAGCTATTAAACATAGCCTAAGAGAATGTTTCTGTGTTTGTATGAAGTAATATCGGAAGCTAATTAATTGTTTAATTATTATTTCACTATAGGAAAGTGTAGTTTTTGTTTACAGACGAGATGGACATAATTCTACAATGTTATTACAAACTTTCCACTGAAACATAAGCAAGTATTGGCACATCGTAAATCGATGCTGTCAATTTCAGGCTATATCAGCAACAATTATATATATATATATATATATAATTATATATATGTCTGGTATATTTATACCAGACTGTACAGGTGCTATCAAGGAGGAAAATTTCTTGAAATTAAAAAGTACTGCAGAAGATGATATTTTCTTTTGAATATTACAAAAGTCATGGCGCACAAATGGGACTCCAGATAATTTAAAGTTATGCTCTTGTCTATAAATAATGATGAGGAAATAAGACACATTCGCTAGGACTGTAACGAAACTCTTCACAAGTGAGGAGGAGTTTTGAACTGTTTAGAATTGGCCTAAGAAAATATTCCTATTCCTATTTTGTATTCAGTTATTTTCTTGTTTCCTTTCTGACTATTTTTCATACATATATTGTTGTTTTCAAACATAACATAAACCTTTAATATGTGTAAATGATACTATGATTTTATTTCTCATAATGTCAGCTCTTAGCCTTATCTTCAGCGAAAATAATAATAATAATAATAATAATAATAATAATAATAATAATTAATAATAATAATAATAATAATAATGGCATATTGTAGAGCGAAGTTAAAAAGTAAAAGTGATAGTGCATCTCCTTGTTTTAG
Organism: Periplaneta americana; assembly: GCA_025594305.2. Taxonomy (NCBI): domain Eukaryota; kingdom Metazoa; phylum Arthropoda; class Insecta; order Blattodea; family Blattidae; genus Periplaneta; species Periplaneta americana. The sequence continues at coordinate 13,729,326 of JAJSOF020000035.1, forward strand.
CCTGCAGTGAATCGGAAAAGCATCCGAAACTGGCCTATACGGACTCTATGGCACGTTTCACTGAGACAAATTTGAATTGAACTAGTTTCTTGGGAATATCAATTTCAATAAGAATGTTATATAAAACTTCTTTTAACCTTCATTTTGCCTTTTGAAATCTATGAATAACTGATGTATTGTACCCTTTTAGTCTCATTTCTTGTATCTGCCGAATACAAAAATCTGATCAATAGTCGATCTATGAATAACTGATGTTTGTAAAACTTATAGTCTCATTTCTTCTCAATATCTGCCGAATACAAAAAAAATCTGATCAATAGTCGATCTATGAATAACTGATGTATTGTACCCTTATAGTCTCATTTCTTCTCCAATATCTGCCAAAAGAGAAAAAAAATCTTATCAATAGTCGATCTTGAATAACTGATGTATTGTAACCTTATAGTCTCATTTCTTCTCCAATATCTGCCAAATACAAAAATATTATCAATAGTCGATCTATGAATAACTGATGTATTGTACCCTTATAGTCTCATTTCTTCTCCAATATCTGCAAATACAAAAAATCTGAGGGCAATAGTAGATCTATGAATAACTGATGTATTGTACCCTTATAGTCTCATTTTTCTCCAATATCTGCCAAATACAAAAAAATCTTATCAATAGTCGATCTATGAATAAATGATGTATTGTACCCTTATGGTCTCATTTCTTGCCAATATCTGCCAAATTCGATAAAAAAAATCTGATCAATAGTCGATCTATGAATAACTGATGTATTGTACCCTTATAGTCTCATTTCTTCTCCAATATCTGCCAAATACAAAAAAATCTTATCAATAATCTATGAATAACTGATGTATTTATAGCATCAGGGATATAGTCTCATTTCTTCTCCAATATCTGCCAAATTGTACAAAAAATATGATCAATAGTCGGATCTATGAATAACTGATGTATTGTACATCTTATATCTCATTTCTTCTCAATATGCCAAATTAAAAATCTTATCAATAGTCGATCGCAATAACTGATGTATTGTCAAATGGATCATTTCTTCTCCAATATCTGCCAAATACAAAAAAATCTTGTCAATAATAATAACTGATGTATTGTACCCTTATGGTCTCATTTCTTCTCCAATATCTGCCAAATATTGTTAAATCTTATCAATAGTCGATCTATGAATAACTGATGTATTGTACCCTTATAGTCTCATTTCTTCTCCAATATCTGCCAAAATCATACAAAAAAATTTACTGATCAATAGTCGATCTATGAATAACTGATGTATTGTACTCTTATAGTCTCATTTCTTCTTCCAATATCTGACCAAATACAAAAAAAAATCTGATCAATAGTCGATCTATGAATAACTGATGTATTGTACCCTTATAGTCTCATTTCTTCTCCAATATCTGCCGAATACAAAAAAATCTGATCAAGAGTCGATCTAATGAATAACTGATGTATTGTACTCTTAGGTCTCATTTCTTCTCCAATATCTGCCGAATACAAAAAATCTGATCAAGAGTCGATCTATGAATAACTGATGTATTGTACCCATAGTTCATTTCTTCTCCAATATCTGCCAAATACAAAAAATATGATCAATAGTCGATCTATGAATAACTGATGTATTGTACTGTCTCATTTCTTCTCCAATATCTGCCGAATACAAAAAATCTGATCAAGAGTCGATCTATGAATAACTGATGTATTGTACCCTTATGGTCTCATTTCTTCTCCAATATCTGCCAAATAAAAAAATCTTATCAATAGTCGATCTATGAATAACTGATGTATTGTACCCAAACATTCTCATTTCTTCTCCAATATCTGCCAAATACAAAAATCTTATCAATAGTCGATCTATGAATAACTGATGTATTGTAACTGTTCTGGTCTCATTTCTTCTCAATATCTGCCAAATACAAAAATATGATCAATAGTCGATCTATGAATAACTGATGTATTGTACCCTTATAGTCTCATTTCTTCTCCAATATCTGCCAAATACAAAAAATCTGATCAATGGTCGATCTATGAATAACTCCCAGGTATTGTATTATAGTCTCATTTCTTCTCCAATTCTGCCAAATACAAAAAATCTGATCAATAGTCGATCTATGAATAACTGATGTATTGTACCCTTATATCTCATTTCTTCTCCATTTGCCAAATACAAAAATCTGATCAATAGTCGATCTATGAATAACTGATGTATTGTACCCTTATAGTCTCATTTCTTCTCCAATATCTGCCAAATACAAAAAAATCTGATCAATAGTCGATCTATGAATAACTGATGTATTGTACCCTTATAGTCTCATTTCTTCTCCAATATCTGCCAAATACAAAAAATCTGATCAATAGTCGATCTATGAATAACTGATGTATTGTACCCTTATGGTCTCATTTCTTCTCCAATATCTGCCAAATACAAAAAAATCTGATCAATAGTCGATCTAGAATAACTGATGTATTGTAAAGGTATAGTCTCATTTCTTCTCCAATATCTGCCAAATACAAAAAATCTGATCAATAGTCGATCTATGAATAACTGATGTATTGTACCCTTATAGTCTCATTTCTTCTCCAATATCTGCCAAATACAAAAAAATCTGATCAATAGTCGATCTATGAATAACTGATGTATTGTACCCTTATAGTCTCATTTCTTCTCCAATATCTGCCGAATACAAAAAATCTGATCATTAGTAGATTTATTACGCTGATGATCCCCAATAATTTCATCTACATATGGAGGTAATCTTCTCAAAAGAATATTGGACAAAATTTTGTACGACGTCAAGAAAACTTGATATTCCTCGAAAGTTAGTATAGTTAGTGTTGCCCCCCTTATGAAACTAAAATTAGCCAATGAACCAATAGATTTTTAATAGTGTAATTTATTGGCAGTCATGAGGAAGTATTTTATCGATTCTGCATTATCGCTGTGAGGCAGGTCATGGAGATCAATACGGAATTCATCGAAAGTTACAGGACTACCAGTTAGTCTATACAGTCCTTATGAAACTAAAATATGCAAAATTAATATATTTTTAACCACTAGTGCAATTTATTGGCAGGCAATGCAAAATAATTGAACGATACAGTCATTGTCGCTTCTAGCACCTCAAATCATCTTCGTGACTGTATACAGAACTACTGCAAATCTCTCTAATCACATATCCAAAACTGGCAGAGACAGTCAGGTTCGGGGTTATCATACCCGGAAACGTTAAACAAACTCGTCGCACATCACAAATCAGTTCTGAAATCAGTGCTCTTACCTTGTGAAAAACGTAGGCTCACGTTGTTAACACGTCTTAAACTAATGAAAGGGATTTTGTAAAACCTGGGATTTATAAAGCTTATGGTTATCAAGCAAAATCTCCCACCTGGAGTAGAAACAAATATGAAACTGGAATAAGCCAATGGCCCAATCGATTTATTTTAAAAAGAATAATAATAATCCTCTAATTAGAGATAATTACAACCATGCGATTGCAATTAATTGACAGAATCACGATAAATTGATTGATTAATATTGCATTATCACTGTGACGACAGACCGCTGGGCATTTATTTCAACTCAGGAAATGGACACCTGAGATACAAGAACCGTGCTATGAAAGTAATCGAGGCTTAAAGGGACAAACAGTAAATCCCTTAATCCTGTGCCTTCTGTAAACATGCTGATACCGGACGGTCAGATAACATTGCGACGATAGGAGGCGAATCAAAGATCATGAAACAAGAAGCACTGTCTTCAATGTATTTAGGCCTACGTAAAGACCGAAAAGAGGTTTCAATTCGTGGGAGTACGACCTTTACTTTGACACTTTGGTGATGCGTGTACCAGCCCAGGCAAGGATATATTGTAAAGATGATCAGTCAATTAGTTCACTGTGAAATGTCCATCATCAAAAATGTCCACATCATCAAATATCCGGTATAAAATATATCCACATTGAATTAATTGTCATTACCCACTCTCATTAAATGTCCAGTATCAAAAATGTCCACAATCATTAAATGGCCATCATCAGAAATTATCACAATCATCAAATATCAAGTATAAAATATATCCACATTGAACTCATTGTCATTATCCACTCTCATTAAATGTCCACAATCATTAAATGGCCAATATCAGAAATGACCACAGTCATCAAATGTCCGGCGGCCGGGTAGCTCAGTTGGTAGAGCAGCTGGCTACGGACTGGAAGGTCCGGGGTTCGATCCCAGGTGGTGACAGGATTTTTTCTCGTTGCCACTCAGCCTCCTATAAAATTGAGTACCGGGTCTTTCCCGGGGGTAAAAGGCGGTCAGAGCGTGGTGCCGACCAACCACCTCATTCTAGTGACTTTCATACTCCATCGGCAAGTCTATCGTGCTATCAAAAGGAGGTCATGGAAAGCATTTTTCTACCTCCATGCCCCCTATCCTTCATGGCATGTTACTCAGGATACCTTAAAATTTTTTAGGGCCATCAAATGTCCAGTACAAAATATATCCATTCAATTCATTGTCATTAAATATCCACAATCATTAAATGGCAATCATCAGAAATGATCACGGTCATCAAATGTCAAGTATAAAATATATCCACATTGAATTCAATGTCGTTATTCAATCTCATTAAATGTCCAGTATCAAAAATGTCCACAATCATAAATTAAGCCAATATCAATATATTAAGTCATCAAATGTCCAGTATAAAATATATCAACATTGAATTCATTGTCATTATCCAATCTCATTAAATGTCCAGTATCAAAAATGTCCACAATCACTAAATAGCCAATATCAGAAATGATCACAATCATCAAATGTCCAGTATAAAATATGTCCACATTGAATAAATGGCCATTATCTTAAATATCCACTCTCATTGAGTATTCAGTATTAAAAATGTCCATAGTCATTAAATGGCCATCATCAAAAATGTCCACAGTCATCAAATGTCCAGTATAAAATATGTCCATATTGAATAAATGGTCATTATCTTAAATGTCCAATCTCATTAATTGTCCCTCATCAAAAATGTCTACAGTCATCAAATGTCCAGTATAAAATATGTCCACAATGAATAAATGGTCATTATCTTAAATGTCCAATCTCATTAAATGTCCATCATCAAAAATGTCCACAGTCATCAAATGTCCAGTATAAAATATGTCCACATTGAATAAACGGTCATTATCTTAAATGTTCAATCTCATTAAATGTCCATCATCAAAAATGTCCACAGTCATCAAATGTCCAGTATATAATATGTCCACATTGAATAAACGGTCATTATCTTAAATGTCCAATCTCATTAATTGTCCATCATCAAAAATGTCCACAGTCATCATATGTACAGTATAAAATATGTCCACATTGAATAAATGGCCGTTATCTTAAATGTCCAATCTTACTAAATGTCCATCATCAAAAATATCCACAGTCATCAAATATCCAATATAAAATATGTTCACATTGCATAAATGGTATTATCTTAAATGTCCTCTCTCATTAATTGTCAAGCATTAAAAATGTATAGTCATCAAATGTCCAGCATAAAATATGCCATTATATAAATGGTCATTATCTTAAATGTCCAGTATCAAAAATGCTCACAGTCATTAAATGGCCATTTTCAAAAATGTCAGAAATTAATATTACATGTACGATATCATGAATGTCTAGAACAATATTTATAAAATTTAAATAAACTATTTAACAATAAAATTTAAGCTAAAGTTACAATATTCTGCACCGGTAACTAACTGTATTTTCTAAATTTCTTCTGCACTGGGGTCAGCATGCATGTTCATATGACATGAAAGTGCCCGCAGATATTGTTTCACATTACTATTGTCCTTGAATTGATTGTATCGGTATACACTCCCTTCAATTCGCCGTTGATTTTTAATATATTTCTTGTTTCGGGGGTATCTTACGTTTATGTGACCATAGCGAATTTGGATAAGTTGTGGTATTCCGTGTCTCATTCTGTTCTTGTATTATGTTTTCTATAAAATGTCCAAGTGGGCCTACTGATATGAATAACCATTTTTTTTTAATCTGAAGTGGAAATATTCCACTAAATTATTGGTCCTATGACCACCTTGTAACGTTTTTTACTTGGTTATTTAACGATGCTGTATCAGTTATTTAGCGTCATTGGAATTGGTGATAGTGAGATGGTATTTGACGAAATGAGGTTTTCCAAACAGAACGTTGAACAATCGTCTCTGTACATAACATGCATTGGACATTTTGATTTGTGGACATTTCTGCATATTGGACATTTTGACTAGTATCCTTATTTTATTGGAAGTTTCAGTTGTGGACATTTTTGTAGTGGACTTTCTCTATATAGGACTTCGTGCTGTGGACGAATTGACCTGGAATGATTGGAAATTATTAGGTGCAGCGAACCATAACGGAGCACAATGAATTACAAATATTCATTAAAACTAAGAACCCATTTCAGCGATATGCCAATAGGCTATACGAGTAGTTCATTTATCAGTAAAAATTAACTTAAGGCCCTGCATTGTGCTTATAACACATTGTATGCTGAGTAATTTCATAATTTATTTAAATTAAGTACATAAATCTTTTGTCGAAAAGAAAAGAAGAAATACATAAATCAGGAAATGCAGGAAAAAGGCAAGAATTAAAAAAGAAAAAAAAGAAATAGAGCAACCAAGAAACGGAGAAAGAAACTAAAAGCCAATAAAAGAAAATAAAAAAAATGGAAAAATCAAGAAATGTTGAATGAAAGGGAACACCAAAAAAAAAGAAACAGATAGATAAATAAATAAATAAATGTCAAAAGAAAGTAAGAAGTGTAGAAACTCCAAAAAATAAAATAAAAAATGGAAAAATCAAGAAATAAAGAAAGAAAGAAAACACCAAAAAATGAAAACAAGAAATGGAGAAAGAAAGGAAACGCCAATAAAAGGAAAAATCAAGAAATAGAGAGAGAAAAGAAACACCAAAAAGAATAAGAAATGCGCAAAGAAAAGAAACGCCAATAAAAGAAAATAAAAAATGGAAAAATCAAGAAATAGAGAAAGAAAGGAAACGCCAAAAAAAGAAAATAAGAAATAGAGCAACCAAGAAACGGAGAAAGAAACTAAAAGCCAATAAAAGAAAATAAAAAAATGGAAAAATCAAGAAATGTTGAAAATGGAAAAATCAAAAAAAAAGAAACAGATAGAAAATAAATAAATAAATGTCAAAAAAGAAAGTAGAAAGAAACTCCAAAAAAAAATAAAAATGGAAAAATCAAGAAAAAGAAAAAAGAAAATAAATGAAATGGAAATGGAGAAAGAAAACGCCAACAAAATCAAGAAATAGAAAATAAAAAAATAAAAAAAATAAAAAAAGAAAAATAGAAATGGAGAAAGAAAGGAAACGCCAAAAAAATAAAATGGAAAAATCAATAATTGAGAGAGGAAGGAAACACCAAAAAGAAAATAAGAAATGAGAAAGAAAGGCCAATAAAAGAAAATAAAAATGGAAAAATCAGAAAAAAAGAAACGCCAAAAAAAGAAAATAAGAAATGAAAGAAAATAAAAATGGAAAAATCAATAAATAGAGAAAAAGAAAAAAAAGAAAATAAGAAAAGGAACGCCAGTGGAGAAAGAAAGAAAACACCAAAAAAGAAAATAAAAATGAAAAAAGGAAAAAAAATGGAAAAATCAAGAAATAGAAATAAAGAAACACCAAAAAAAGAAAATAAGAAATGGAGAAAGAAAGAAAACGCCAACAAAAAAAAGAAAAAAATAAGAAATTGAGAAAGGAAGAAAAAGAAAACGGCAAAAAGAAAAAAATAAAAAATGGAAAAATCAAGAAATATAGAAAGAAAGGAAACAAAAAAAAAAAGAAAATAAGAAATTGAAAAAAACGAAAAAAGAAAATAAAAATGAAAAAATGAAAAATCAAGAAATAGAGAAGGAAAGGAAACGCCAAAAAAATAAGAAATTGAAAGAAATGGAAAAATCAAGAAATAAAGAAAGAAAGGAAACACCAAAAAAAGAAAATAAGAAATGGAGAAAGAAAGAAAACGCCAACAAAAGAAAAT